>CM055437.1:5300337-5514772 GCA_029228465.1 Salix viminalis
AGTAAACAATGAAAAATAACATATTTTTTCTAAAAAAAAGTATTTCTCATAAAACTAAACTTAAATAGAAAAGTTTGTAACTAAGAGGAAATTATTGAAAAAATACAACAAAGATGTTAGTAGTTAACCAAGTTACAATGAAGAGAGTTTTATCCAACAACTTATTTAGCCATTAATAAAATGATTAAATAGGAGAATAAAAATAAAACTACAAAAATTTACTAACTCCCGTGATTTATTTATAATCTTTCTACACCACTTGCTAGCTACTAACTTTTCGAATTGTAAATAAAGATTTTTTGTAATAAAAACATTAAAAATGTCCACGTGTTTTTTGCAAGAATTTTGTAAATAAAGATTCTTAATTTTGTAATCCAAAAAAAAACATAAAATGGCCCAAGTATTTTTAGCATCTAAGCCTTGTCGATGTAACAAACTCACAATATCCCACGTTTGATTTTCCCTAAATAACATTTAGCAGTACATGATTTTAAAAATAAACCCAAAAGACAATCAAGACAGAGAAAATAACAGAGACCAGACTAGTAATGTTGTCAATTCCCAGTGCAGTGCAGTTTCCATTAAAATGCAAAAAAGATCAAAGAAAAGATCGAGAAAAGTACTGCAGAATCATATGAATTCAGCAATTGAAAGCAGGAAAGGCACCTTTTTTTCCACCCCATCAGATTATACAGCATGCGAGTAACCCTCCTCAGCAAAATTTATTGCAGCTTTATCACCATTCATGTAGTGCATGTGAAAAGATTCGCTATTGAATATTTAGCTGGAAGTTATATCCAGCAAGGTATCCATAGACAAATCAGCATTAGAAATACAGGATCACAACCCCTTGTGCATCATGCAGATCATAAACAGTAATCATAAGCTGCAGGTTTAGAGTTGAAGACCCTGATGTGATCTATACAAAAAGTTTTCATCGGGAATTATATTTCTTAAAGTCTGAACCTAATTAACAAAACTCACCCCCACAACTGGACAGCATTTGCCAATATATTATGCTCCGTCAATGCATTTGCTCCAGGCAATTATTGCTTTTTCTATACCAAGTCAAGCTCCAGGTAAGATCAGAGAGAGAGAGAGAGAATTGCATGGATAGAAACCCCAATTACTCTGACAAAAAAATTTTGAGAACCAAGGGTGACAAAAAGTACCCTTCAAGCTCCTGTTATTTGATTCTTCATGTCACGAAAAAACTCTCATGATAATGGTTCTTCCCTCCGCAAATGAAGCTTTTCCTACAAAACCACCTAATTGTTCCATAAGACTCTTGATTATTCGTCACCATTCTCTCTTGTGTCAAAATTTAATGCTTTCAATACCAATACTGATGTATTGGATCGGCATTGCGATAAATCACTATAAACAACACCTCACAGCAAAAATGTCAAGCCATGGTAGACTTGATGCTCTGTGGTTCAAGAAATAATCCTCAAATTCTTGTTTAAACACTAGTGTCCAGCTTCAAAGAACAGAACTTGAGGTTGCAAGTGTCCTTTTTCACACATGATAAGAACATCAGTCCAGCTACCAATTACCTGTTAATAGAAAGAATAACTGTAAGATAAGATAGCTGATAAAACAATGGCCAGACATGAATGGGGAAGTACCTTGACAGTCTTGTCATCATACATCATGATCCATTGACTTTGATCGTGACTATAGGCGAAGCAATGATAATGTTGCCCATAGTAGCACACCTGAAGTTAAGGGATCATGAGGAGAGGAATAAGGTACAAATTGGCATCCCGACAACCAATGACCCAGTCAGACATCCAGAACATAAACACAAATAGCAAGAATGTTCCAGTAAAAAGAACAATTAGATAAACTTTACTGCTCTTCTCATATTCCCCCTGATTCAAAAACCTCAAGTTCTATAAGAATTTTCTCCTTTGTTCCCATAAAGAGAACGTTAAATTTAATTCATTGTTCAACTGCCATAAAATGCACAGCCTACATGGTCGTGTCATTCATTTTGTTTCATTTCTTAGTTGAAGAGGCACATCTGTCCTTGAAATCAAACACTACTACGGGTGTGGTTACTTTAAAACTATTTCTCTATGGAAAAATATGGACATATGGTGCACTTTAAAAACAAAGTAATTACAATTTTGTAGAAACACAGGAGTTTTTTGTTCAAATGCACTATTTCTCATCTAAGAAATTAATTTTTCAAATTTACATTGAGTTTGAAAAACATATTTTTAATGTTTCTTATGGTTTATCTTCACAAGGTTTACAATGTTCTCAAAAAAAAATTAAAAAAAAATAATAGAAGAAGCTCATCTAAGAAGAAGAAGAAGAAGAAGAAGAAGCCACACAACTGGTAAAAAGATATTAGAAAAATATTGAAGGAGAAGAAGAAGAAGAAGAAGAAACCACACAACTGGAAAAAAGAAATTAGAAAAAAATTGTTTTCAGGAAAACAATTGTCATTTTCAATTGATACTCATCAGTTTGTGTTGCACCCTAAGGTTTCCTCATTTCTCCACTTGATGTATTTGAGTTTTATATCTTTTTCCTGTTGTCCCTAGCATACTAGAGTTAACATATTTTCTCACTTCAGTATTTTCAAATGCTTATCTCTTTTCACCCTTGTATAGATAACTCAACTTTCCTTCCAACATGATTAACTGAGCAGCCAAACCCAGACCTTTTTTTTAATTTAACAGCATATGTGAAGTTTTTAATATCAATATCTCCATCCAGATAACATAAAAATGGTCTCAATGACTTTGCATACCACTGAAACCAAGCTATGTATGTTCTTCAGATCCAGATTGAGAAATTGTATTGGCAGTGTAGAGAGAGTTTTGACAGAAGAAAGTTGTTCAATTGTATTTGATTATGAGAGAATTACAAAGCTATTTATACATTCTGTTTTACAGCAATTTAAAAGAAAATAGAGTCCTATTTAGAAGTGGACTCTTTATATTTCCTAATATGTACAGTGAGGAGTTTATGACCTCTTCTTCTTCTTCTGCAGCAGGCGAGACTAGGTCTTCTTCTTCAGCAGCAGATGATCTTTTCAACACTCCCCTTCAAGTTGGAGCATGGATGTCAAGAATGTTCAACTTGCTTGTTAATTTCTTAAAATTGTCTCCCCCTAAGGCTTTAGTGAATATGTCTACCAATTGAAGATGTGAGGGAATGAATTTTGTAATAATTTGGCCTTCTTGAATTTTTTCTCGAACAACATGACAATCAATTTCGATATGCTTTGTGCGTTCATGATATACCGGATTAGCAGTAATATGTAGTGCTGCTTGATTGTCACAGAATAGTTCCACTGGTTTTAACTGCACTTGTAAGTCTTTGAACAAATGTCAAAGCCAAGTAAGTTCACACGTTGCAGTAGCCATAGACCTGTATTCTGCTTCAGCTGATGATAGAGAGGCAGTCTTTTGTTTTCTTGTTTTCCATGAGATGAGAGAATCTCCAAGAAATACACAGTAACCCGTTGTAGATCGTCTTGTCATAGGACAATTTGCCCAATTGGCATCGCAATATGCTTTCAATTGTAAGGAGCTGTTTGCTGAAAATAATAAACCATTACCTGGATTGCTCTTCAGGTATTTGCACACACGAAGGGCAGCAT
Organism: Salix viminalis; assembly: GCA_029228465.1. NCBI lineage: Eukaryota > Viridiplantae > Streptophyta > Magnoliopsida > Malpighiales > Salicaceae > Salix > Salix viminalis. Next base: position 5,303,957 of record CM055437.1, read on the forward strand.
CCTAGTGAGGCTTTCTTGGTATGTGCATAAATTGACTCAAAATGTTGACCGAATATGTGATACCTGGCCTGGTGATTGTCAGGTATATTAATCGCCCTACCAATCTTCTGTATTTTGCAACATCTTTCACCATGTCTCCTTGATCAGCCGTGAGCTTCAGATTTTGTTCCATCGGGAAATCTACTGGTTTAGCTCCAAGGAATCCAACATCGTCAAGTATTTCCAGTGTATACTTTCGCTGAGAAATAAATAATCCAGCCTTTGATCTTGCCACTTCCAGCCCAAGAAAGAACTTTAATTTGCCGAGATCTTTTATGTGGAATTGCTGTTGAAGAAACAATTTAACATCTTGAATAGCTTTGTCATTGTTACCTGTGATAATTATGTCATCTACATAAATGAGAACAATGGTTAGAGTGGCTCCCTTTTCTTGCACAAAGAGAGAATGGTCTGAGTGTGATTGAAAGAATCCGGCTGTTTTGATAGAGTCAGAAAACTTTGCGAACCAGTTTCTGGGTGCTTGTTTGAGTCCATACAAGGACTTATGGAGCCGACATACAAGCTTCTCCCCTTGTCGGCAAAGTCCTGGAGGTGGAACCATATACACTTCTTCATGTAAATCACCGTGAAGAAATGCATTATTGACGTCCATATGGAAGAGCGGCCAGTTTTGTACTGCTGCCAAGGCAAGAAGGCAGCGGACGGTGGTTAATTTGGCCACCGGTGCGAAGTATCATGATAATCCAGCCCTTCTTGCTGATTGAATCCTTTGGCTACTAGGCGCGCTTTATACCTTTCAACAGAACCATCGGATTTGTGCTTGATACGAAAGACCCATTTGCTGCCAATGGGGCGACAATGAGAAGGAAGGGGAACGAGTGACCATGTCTTCTGATTTTCAAGTGCATTGAGTTCGGTCTGCATTGCTTCACACCACTTGGGGTCATTAAGTGCCTGCTCATATGTTTTAGGCTCAACAACACTTGTAATGTTGTTAACAAATTGTCTATGATCAGCAGATAAGGACTTATAAGAGAGACAATGTGGTAAAGGATACTGAGTACCTGACCGTGAAGAGGAGGATGTAGTCGTGGGAGCCGAGAGAGAGGTCATACCAACTTGGCCACAATGGAAATCACGAAGAAGAACCGATGGTTGTCTTGGTCTGTTACTGCGGCGAAGGACAGGAGATAAGGATGTTGATGTGGAAGGTGGTGTTGGTGATGGTAGAGGGTCTGTTGGTGACGATGTGGCAGGAGTTTCATTTGGTGGGGGGGCAGGAATTGATAATGTTGGATTTGAGCTGTCATCATTTATGGGTGGCATGATGGGCAGTGGTGTGTTGGCAGATGGTATTTCCGTTGTGGGGTTGGAGAATGGAAAAGTGTTTTCATGGAAGATGATGTCTCGGCTGGTGAAGAATTGGTGAGTGGTAAGGTCGTAAACACGATATGCTTTTTGGTTGGAAGGATATCCAACAAAAATACAGCGACGAGCGCGAGGTGAAAATTTGGTTAATGGTTGTAAGTTGGTTGCATAACAAAGGCATCCAAAGGCACGGAGATGATGGTAGATAGGTGGTTTTCCATACAAGAGCTCATGTGGTGATTTGTGTTTTAAAATCGGAGTGGGAATGCGATTAATGAGATAAGTTGCAGTGAGTAAGCTTTCTCCCCAAAATTTTAAAGGTAAGTTTGCTTGGAATCTTAATGCGCGACCAACATTTAATAGGTGTCTATGTTTTCGCTCAACTACACCGTTTTGTTGCGGTGTATATGGACATGAAGTTTGTAATAAAATCCCAAGGGTAGAAAGATATGGTTTTAAGGAGATAAATTCCATCTCATTATCACTTCGCATGCATTTAACTTGACAGTTAAATTGAGTATGAACAAACGCGATAAATGATTTTAATAACCTTTGTGTTTCGGACTTGAATTTCATAAGGAAAATCCAAGTAAAACGAGAGTAGTCATCCACAATTGTTAAGAAATAATGTGCCCCCGAGTGAGTTTCAATTTTGTGTGGACCCCAAATATCACAATGTATAAGCTCAAAAATTTTAATACTTTGAATGGAGCTTATGGGAAAGGTTAACCTTGTTTGTTTTGCCAAAGGGCATACTTCGCATGAGTGATGTGAATCATAGACAAATGATGGAATTAATTGTGATAAAAGTTGGGATGGTAGCTTTGAGGGGTGTCCTAGCCGGTTGTGCCACATAGCAGCTGATTGCCCAGATATTTGATAGGATCGTGATTCCGATTGTGGCATAAGGTAGTATAGCCCTTCAATCTGTTTCCCCAGGCCAATCATCCTCTTTGTAGCTAGGTCCTGCAATATACAAAATGTTGGAAAGAAGTGAATGGAACATTTAAGTGCAGCTGTGAGTTTACTCACTGACAGTAAATTCACATGAAATGAGGGTGCACAAAGTACACCATGAACATTTATATCTTTGGTTATATGTGCAGAACCAATTTTTGTTATTTTTGCATGAGAGCCATTCGGCATTGTGACTTGGGAAGACATAGGTGTTGTGTCTTCATCAGAAATTGAGGTGGCTATGTGATTGGTTGCGCCACTGTCGATAATCCACTGTAAAAATTCAGCTGAGTTTAGGTTACTTGTATAATTTGCAGAGATGGCAGATTTTTCATTTAGAAAGGCTTTGATTTGTGCCAACTCTTCAGCCGTGAGTTGTAGAGGCTGATTAGAGGTCTGCACAGAGTTGTATTTTAATGGCTCTGTTTCGGCCATATTGGCTGTGAATTTCTGGCGATTTCGTGGCTGAATTTTCTTACCATGAAGGGCATGACCAACTGGAAATCCATTCAAATAGAAACATTTGTCAACCGTATGTGTTGTTTCATCACAATAGGTGCAGTGGAGACGTTTCCTTGAGGGTTGAATGTTTGAGTTTGCAGGCATCCAATTTCGAGAAAACTCCTGTCTTTGTGAACCAGCACCTGTTCTTTTCACATTCAATGCGTGAACTTGTTCATTGCCTTTGTGTTCAACAAGCCCCCTTTGTTTTTCTTCCTCACACAGCAGTGCATAAGCTTTCTTGACAGTGGGTAAAGGTTGCATAAGCATAATTTGACCTCTAATTGCAGAATAGCTTTCATCTAATCCCATCAGAAATTGGCTTAATCTCATCTTTTCTTCATTGTTCGACAATTGTTTCATTCCTCCACATGTACATTGAATAACTGGGCTGCTCATCTTTAATTCATCCCACAAGGTTTTTATCTTTGTATAATACGTAAAGATTGAGTCTTGATTTTGCTAGAGTTCTACAATTGAGCGTTGAACTTGATAGTGATGGGAGAAATTACCTTGCGAGAATCATTCTTGAAGATCCAACCAAATTTCAGAAGGGGTTTCAACATAAAGAACACTGTTGGCGATTTCTTGGTTTAAAGAATTGAGAATCCAAGACAACACCATATCATTGCATCGTTGCCACAACATAAATTTGGGATCAGTTTCAACAGGTGTGGGTATGATTCCGTTGATGAAGCCTAGTTTATTCTTTGCACTAAGATTGATCAACATAGATCTTCTCCACATAGCATAGTTTGTTCCATCAAGAACCTTTGGTACAAGATTCATACTTGGGTGATCGGATGTGTGGATGAAAAGAGGATCGGATGGTTCTATGGTTAAAGTCTGTGTATTTTGTATAGTGGAACTGGGGTTTGTGTTTTGATTAATGCTGTTTGAATCAGCATTGTTCTCCATTGGAGTTTTGCGGAAGCTTTTGTTTAATGGGTATGCTCTGACACCATGAGAAATTGTATTGGCAGTGTAGAAAGAGTTTTGACAGAAGAAAGTTGTTCAATTGTATTTGATTATGAGAGAATTACAAAGCTATTTATACATTCTGTTTTACAACAATTTAAAAGAAAACAGAGTCCTATTTAGAAGTGGACTCTTTATATTTCCTAATCTGTACAATGAGGAGTTTATGACCTCTTCTTCTTCTTCTGCAGCAGGCGAGACTGGGTCTTCTTCTTCAGCAGCAGATGATCTTTTCAACACAGACCACGATAAAAAACACTGATATCTATCTCAGTACTTAGAGCTGCCAAGGTTGCTTTTATATCATTAATGCTTTCACAGGTTTTTCGCCAGCCCAGAACTGCATGCCAAAAACAAATGCCTGAGTTTGGGTTTCCACAAGGGTACTAAGCAAAAATGTCTTAACTATTCAGGAAACATTCACCTGTTGTGAAAACATGTGGTGGATTTGACATGATGTGATGGATATAATTGGGCTTCCCACAACCACCACCCTCGGGATCACAAGTTAACTGGTGATTCATTTCAACAAGATTTAAAAGTTCATCAAAACAGCTTTCAGCACACATGACCTGCAATGAAAAAGGGAAAAAACCAACGGACATGGTAATTGAAAATGGACAATACACCTAAAAACAAAAACATTTCCGAGTAACGCGAAATAAGTGATTGTATAAAATATTTGTACCAGCAACAATTACCTTCATTGTTCGGAGGGCAGTGGCATTTATATTATGAAAGAAAGCATTGTACTTCAAATATCTGGACTCCACACCACAACTCTGGCAATTCATTTGTTCTGAAATGTCCATTCCAAAATGAGAGTGCACTATACAAGCCTTCTTTTTTGTACATCCCCAAGATTCCATGCCACTACGTAACACTGATTCAGAATCAGAGCCATGTAAATCAGAGGTAAATGCTCGATGAAGGCAGTCAAATATTACAGCCAATACTTCAGATGCATCATTCATCTGACACTGCAATTCAATTATGATCAATTCAGCAAAGAAATCCTCGTAGATCAATTCATATATTGTGAAGAGTGAATGATGAAAAATCATATATCACAGATCTTGAAAAATTACCTCCTGGAAGAAATTACTATTAGGATACAAATTGCTCAAAGCTATCCTGAGGGATGTTGGAGCAACCACTTCCCTTCGTGTATCTTTTGATGCCATGCTGATAGCAGTAAGAATATCATACAATGCACAGACAACACATGGATCTCCCACATGAGCATGCTCTAATAGTGATCTACTCAGGAACTCATCTCAAAATCGCCTTAAATGCCACAAAGACTGAAGTTATGCAAGAAGCAAGAAGAAACAGGTGAGTAATGAATAGTGAAATGAAAAACATACACCAATGGATAGTGAGAAGAATATATAAATAGAATAGTGAAACAGCAAAGATGTCGTTGCAAGGAAAATACATGTATGATAACATTCAGGAAGCAATTGTATTCACCAATATCATTCTTTAAGCCAGTGCCAAATACATCAGTTCCATTCACATTTTTCAGTTGCAACTTCATGTACAGTACGAGAATTATTAGGTCTAGAAGATATTGTTTTTCAAACATGACATCAAGGGTATCTTCTGATGTGCTTGAAATGTGTCTTGAAAATCAATGCAAATAGATGGATATAGATGTACAAATAAATGGACCTTTACTTCAGCTACTATGGAAACGAAAACAAAGTCTTGACCATGTTGGTGAATGCATTCGTTTGCCTAATGTTTCCTGCCATGATTCAACCAATCTCAAGACCAGGTCAGAGCTTATTTGATTCTCAATCAGTAAGATGGGGGATTGCTTGATATTGAGCAAGACAATAGTGCAAAATACTTTTATGTCATATGCAAAGATATATATGTCTGACCTCAATGCTCGTTGTGGCCACCTCAAATGTGTAACATGTAATTTTCTAAGCCAGATAGGTATAGTGCCAACAAATAATAATAATAATAATAATAATAAATGCACAGTCAAGTCCATGGCCCAAGTAAAGCAAATCTTTAATTAATCAAGTAACCCACATCCCAGCTTCCTAGAGAGACGTGTACTGTACTTAGAAACCAAACCAGGCAGGCAATTACAAGCAAATTAAATGTGAAACCATTTTCTTTTCAACAGGGAGGTAGTTTAGTAAACTATATAAAATCTTGAATATACAACAAAGTCAATTAACCAAATACACAAAGGAAGTTTTATTGGCCTCTTTTTCATAGTGATGTGTGCATACACGTCAAATGAACATGAATTGTTGGAAACAATCCCTCATGCTTACATAGAACTAATGTCACGGGATTTAATTGTATTAAGTTACGGGATCGGGATTTGATTGTATTAATTTAGGGATTTTGTATTAAATACTTACCTTGTATAGAATATTTTGAGATCTATATAATACAGAGAAACCCCTAGTAACAAGGTCATTTAGACCAATTTAACATTGTATTAGAGCATTATTGACCCAGTGGTCACGAGTTCGAATCTCACCACCCTCATTCTATTTGATAAAAATCAAGCACAAGATAATGTTGACCTATGCAAGTTTCAAGCCCAAAAAGCTTTCACTTGAGAGGGGGTGTTAGAGAATAATATAAATCATATTCTGAGACCTCACCTAAAAGCTTAAGTTTTTAGGTGATACAGTTCCTTGATATGGTATCAGAGCCACTAATGATCTGTGAATCATTGTGAGCAACGAAATATTTTTTCTCTTTCTTGATTTGTGTCAAGCCTTGTGTGTGGGTTCTTGGGTTGTGGTTGTCGGCGTATTGTTCTGTGATTGTGGTGGAGATTGGGATTGTTCTGGTGTTTTTTTTGTGGTGGTCGTATGGTTGTGTCGTCTGTTCTGGCATGGTTTTTTTTGTTGTGGCTTGGGTTGTAGTGAGCATATCGACGCTCTCTATGGTGGTTGGAGAGGTGGTCGACATTCTAAGCATCATCGCTGGCGCTTGGTTTGTTTCCGTGCACAATTGTTGAAGACGAAGTATCCAACAACGTTGTTTTTGTCCCCTTTTTTTTATCTTGAAACTAAGCTCGAATGCTTTGATCCGTGGACTTCTAATTAATTCTAGGCTTCTAATTAATTTTGATCCAAGTTGGTTTGGCTTTGTTTGTTATTGTTTCCTAGGCTCTATTTCTTGGGCTCTATTAAGTGGGCTTTTATTCTCTTTGTTGTTGGCCTTTGACTCTGTGGGCTCTCCTGTTGTGGGCTTTTATTCTTGCAACATTTCACTTGTGTTTCTTGGCCTGATTTCTTTGGGCCTTCTTAGTCGGGCCAGTTTTATTAATTAGCTTTAATCTTTTGGGGTTTGCTTTATCCGAGATTTACATCATGTCTATGAAAAATAATATCATTCATTTTACTAGAAAGAACTTTCCTACATGGGCTTTCCAATTTAAAATGTTCTTGAAAAGGGAAAGAATTATCAAATCATATTGATAACTCTACCCCAATTCCCATTGGTGTTTTACTACGGCTCAAGCTATGTGGGTCTATCTACACCGCATTTATCATCATGATCATAGTGCTTGAAAATTATAGTTTGAGTTGGAGATTAGTAGTTACAGTCAAGGTAACTTAGCCATTGAACAATTTTATTCTGGTTTAATTAATATTTGGAGCAAGTATTCTGCTATTGTTCATGCTAAGGTTCCTCTCACGGCTCTCGCGGCTCTTCAAGTGGTTCATCCTGAGAGTCAACGCGATCAATTTTTAATGAATCTTCATCCTGAATTTGAACATTTTAGAGCCGGTTTTATTGAACCGTGATCCGATTCCTTGGATATATGCTTGGGGAATTTATTGCATGAGGAGCAACGATTATCCACTCAAATGGGGATGACCTCTCAAAAGGATTTTTTTAGCATGTTATTGTTGCCTATGTAGCTCAAGGAAGAGGAACACACAAGTTGCAATGTTTCAACTGCAAAGAGCTTGGTCACATTGCTCGTAACTGTCCGAAGAAAGTTTGCAACTACTCTAAGAAACCAAACCATTTCATCAAAGACTATCGGGTGCCACCTCAAAATCACCAATCTCAAGCTTTTCAAGCTACCATCCAGGCCTCGTCTTCTGCGCCTCCCACTGTAAGCTCTGATTCATCTGTTCTCACACCTGCTATGGTTCAATAGATATTTGTCTCGGCTTTAGGCCTACAAGGTATAACTCCTACCTCCACTCTTGGATTATTGATTTGGGTGCTTCTAATCATGACTGATAGAAATGACGGATCTCCATGATGTTCATTAGTATGGCAGCACGCAATCTATTCAGATTGCTGATGGCAGTACATTTCCTATTACTATTGGTGGTAATTTGGGTCCTTCACTTAAAGATATTTTTGTCTCTCATGAATTATCCATCAGCTTGATTTCTGTTGGACAATTGGTGGATAATAACAGTGATGTTCATTTCTCTCATGGTGGTTGTGTTGTGCAGGATCAGGTGTCAGGAATGGTGATTGTGAAGGGGCCTAAAGTGGGACGTCTTTTTCCTCTATATTTTTCTATTCCTAATGTTGTTTCTTTTGCTTGTATGGCTATTGCCAATAACAATGAAGTATGGCATAAGAAATTGGGTCATCCTAATTTTGTTGTCTTAACTCATCTTTTGAAACAATGTTTTTTGGGCAATAATAATTCTTTTTCCTCATCTTTTGATTTGGCTACTTGTCGTCTTGGTAAAAATAAAACTTTACCTTCTCCTATGCATGGTAGTCGTGCTTCGTCTTCTTTTGAAATTGTGCATGTTGATGTTGGGGGGCCAGTCCTATTATTTCTCATGGGCAGTATCGTTATTTTGTGATATTTATCGATGATTACGGTCGATTTATTTGGGTCTATTTTCTTCGCTCTAAAGCTGGCATGTTCTCTGTTTTTCAAAGATTTGTTTACGCTTATCGAGACACAATTCAGTACTTGTATCATACGCTCCGACTCAGGGGGGAATACATGTCTCATTCCTTTCAGAATTATCTTCAGCAAAAAGAGATTATTTCTCAACGCTCTTGCCCTTACACCCCTCAACAAAATAGAGTCGCTGAGCGTAAGAATCGTCATCTCTTAAATGTTGTTCATATTTTGCTAATTGATTCATTTGTACCTTCTAAATCTTGGTCAGAAGCATTATCTACAACTGTTTATTTGATCAATTGCTTACCTATAGTCACTCTAAATTATGATTTTCCCTATCTTCGTTTATTTTGTATACCTCCTGAGTATAAATCACTTCATACTTTTGAGTGTATTTGTTTTGTCCCATCTTCTACCCACTGAACGTCACAAGCTTGTTGCCCAGTCTGTCACATGTGCTTTTATGGGATATAATCCTACTTAGAAAGGATTTATATGCTATGATGCTCATGTAAATAAATTTCGAATCTCCCAAAATGTAGTTTTCTTTGAAAATCAATATTTCTTTCAATCTCATGTTATTTCTAATCCTCCCTATGCCCCTCTTCCTTCATTTGATGATATCCCTCTTATTAAGCGATTTTAAAACCAGGTATAGTGTATCAAAGGAAATCCTCTTTCAGCTCCTCTTCCAGACACCACTTCATCACCTGATTCTACACAACCGGTACCTCGACTATCCACTCGGATCCACATCCACCAGATAGGTATGACTTTTCTCATACATCGCTTACTGCCACTCTTGATACTATTTTTATTCCTCTCTTATGCTCAGGCAGCCACCCAAACTTGTTAGCAGCAGGCCATGCAAGAAGAAATTCAAGTTCTTCAAGACAATCACACTTGGGATCGTATGACTTGTCCGCCTGGAGTCAAACTTATTGGTTGTAAATGGATATATTCAGTCAAGATTTAAGTCTGATGGCTCCCTGGACCCTGGTATAAGGCCCGTCTCATGCCTCTTAGAAGCCAACAAGAGTATGATATTGATTATGAAAAAGACATTTGCATTGGTGGCTAAAATGACTATTGTATGGACTATATTGGCACTTGCTACATCACATGAGTGGTCTTTCAGATAGATGGATGTGAAAAATGCTTTTTCTACATGGAGATTTTAAAGGAAGAAATTTATGTCTCCACCTCCGGGCATGTTTAATACACCTTCCTCCGAGGTTTGTCGACTACGCTGATCTTTGTATGGTTTGAAACGAGGCTCCACGAGCATGGTTTGATAAATTTCACTCTACTTTGCTTGCCTTTCACTTTATTTAGAGTCAGTTTGATTCCTCTCTGTTTCTTTGCAAGACATTTGCTAGAATTTGTATTGCTTTTTAGTTTATGTTGATGATATTATGATTACTAGATCTAATACTAAGTTGCTTAAACACTTGCAACAGCATCTCTAGGACTCTTTTCACGTGAAAGATCTTGGTCCCTTGCAGTATTTTCTTGGCCTTGAGGTTCCGACTACTCTGATTGGTACGATGTTATATCAGCACAAGTACATAGAAGAAGTCATTTCATTAGCTGGTCTCCAATTGGGTAATTCTGTTCTTACTTCATTGGAGGTCAATTTTTAGCTTCGCCAGGGAGGAAGGCGAGCTTCTGTCAGATCCATCCTTGTATCGGCAACTAGTTGGGAGTTTGAATTACATGACGATTACTCATCCTAATATTTCTTTTATTGTGCAGCAAGTCAGTCAATTTATATAGGCCCCTCGACATCTTCACCTTGCTGTTGTTCGCCGCTATTATCTGATATATGAAGGGTATCTCTTCACGAGGGTTGTTCTTTCCTAAGGAATCTTTCTTACAATTGAAAGGATATAGTGACACTAATTGGGTTGGTTGTGAAGATACTCGTCGCTCCGTCACTAGATGGTGCATATTTTTTTGGCAATGCACTCATTTCTTGGAAGAGTAAGAAGCAAGATAAAGCTTCCAAATCCTCCACAGAATCTGAATATCGCTCTATGTCTTCCGCTTGCTCTGAAATTACATGACTTCGTGGGTTATTGTGGGAACTTGGTTTTCCTCAGCTTCATTCCACTCTTCTTCATGCTGATAATACCGATGCGATTCAGATTGCTACTAATCCTGTATTTCATGAACATACAAAACATATCGAGGTTGACTGTCACTCCATACGTGAAATTATACTTCCTCACATTTCCACCAAACATCAAACTGCGAACATTTTCACTAAAGCTCTTTCTTGACATTGGCATAAATTCTTAGTTTACAGATTGATGTTTTTTGATCGACCAGCATCAATTTCAGGAGAGATGTCATGGGATTTGATTGTATTCAGTTACGGGATTGGGATTTGATTGTATTAATTTAGGGATTTTGTGTTAAATACTTACCTTGTATAAAATATTTTGAGATCTGTATAATACAAAGAAACCCCAATAACATGGGCATTCAGATCAATTTGACAACTAACACATACAAAGAGAATCTAGGTTCTGACAATGAAACCCATCCTTCAGTATAGGCATCCTCCATGACATTCTAGGTTTCATTGTTGAGGCTTCGTTGTTTCTATTGTCAAAAATTATCTACCCGGAAATAGATGGTTAGTGCAGAACTAGACACAACAATACCTTTGATGGCATTAAACCTAGAGAATAAACTACCCAAATGGGTCAATTATTTTCAATGTAGTTGATCAAAACAGGAAACACAATTCAAATTAAAAAAAAATGCACGACCGTTAAATAAGAAAATGAATAAATATTACATTTTGTAGAACTGGAATGAGTAAATATAACACAACCACCTTTTATACCAAATATCAGAATATTTTGATAGAAACGTCTTAAGGAACTATCAAATCATACAAAAATATCAATAATGCTCAAAAAAAACTTAAAGCAGCATATAAAAATCATTAATGCTCAAAAACCCTTGAAGAAGATAGAAAAAGTGCAATTTTGATGGAGAAGTGGGATTGCATGGGCCAAAAGGCATTCAATGAAGAAAAATTATTTTGTTTCCTTAGGCCCATGTAGTTTGCATAGTTAAAAATGTGCAATCATAAAATGTGGTGAAGTACAATGAAAGAAAGCAAAGGATCAAAAGAAATTTACCAAGGCTTTGGTGCACAGCTCTTTCAAGTTCAGTTTGAAACCTTTTCCTCATCATCATCCTCTACATGCAACTGTCTCAGAGTCTTAGTTGCACCATCTCCCAAATTTGGAGTAACTTTGGTTTCACATATGGAAATCCCATGCAATGTTAGGTTCAACATGTACAAAACTCAACAAAAAAATAGCTTAAGGTTTATTGGCTGACAGACATGTAAAGAAGACCATAATACAACAGCACACAACAAATAAGAGACCAAACTAGGTACTGGAGAATATAATTAAAATGTAAATCCCAGACAATGCACATGAGCAATTGAGCAAAAGGCATTATTAGACAAGTAATACAATTGATGTTATTGCAAAACTTATATGCTACACTTAACAGTCATATGAAAACATCACATAAAGTTACAAAACTAGAAACCTCTCAAAAGTTCAATTCAACAAACAAATATTGTTTATCATAATTTAAATTTATGTTTGAATTATACTAGTTTGGTAATGATATCATGAATCATGAACAATTTTTCCATAAAGATATGTAGGAAGAGAACAATACGATATTAAAAATGTGTTGCTTCATAAAAATGTTGTTGAATGATATTAAAAATACAGACTAAACATCTTTTTTTTTCTAATACGATATTAAAAATACAGACTAAACATCTTTTATACCCATATTGTCTTGCTTCATAAACATGTTGAATGAGATCACTACTCCCTTTTGCCCCACACTCGAACTATTATGCTAGCATGTCTTTTCAGTGTTAGGGATCAATTGGATGGCAAAACTTAGGAGAGGTGTGGGCTTAGATAGAATATATAGCAAGGGAACATCTTCAATTACTTTAACAATTCTTTGGCTCAAGTAAGGAAATGTAACAAGAGGGTTTATGAGGGAGAGGAATTTCCTCTCTCTGCCATTTGATAGGTAGATTAAAACTCTATACTAGCTTTTTCTATATTGAGCAATATTTAGAAGATTGTCCCATTCATTTATAAATTTTGTTGGTTTACTCACTTGCCTTTGTTCTTCAACAAGTAACTCTTTTGTAAATGAGTTCACTGAGCTCTCTAGTAAGGTTCTCTTGTCACAAAATATTTTTTTATCCATATACAAGATGAAATAAAGCTAGTATAAAATAGTAAATATGGAGACAAGAACATCCTTATATGCAAAAACTAAGCTATGAGCATCAGAGCCAATTTTGTTTAACACATCTTTACTTTAACAACAACTATGATTATCATTAAGTGTTGCATAATAAAAAATTAGGCAGATTCCACCAGGATAATCCCAAGGGTAATATGTCCTTGGATTAAAATAAATAATTTCAATTACTGATCAGGAAGATGGAGTATACAATAAATCTAAGTGGGAAATAGATGGATTAAAATTGATGGTTAATGGGGTGAGGTGAGGTTTTCGAAAGGGAAGTGGGAATAAAAGATATCACCATAATTAGATGAAAAATAAGGATGTGTTACCCACATTAGGTAATCTTAAATCCACAACCATATTACAGCACTTTAGAAGATTGAAGCCTATGGCAATGCACGCTTCAATGCATGATACAACCTAATTAAGAATCAAAGCAAAAATTAATCATAGAGAATAAAAACATACAGATTCCAACTTCAATATTTTCCATTTCACATGACATGGGTTGATTTTTTCCATCAGAAGAATTGGTGGAGCTTTTCTGCTTCCTACTCCTCCTACCTAACCGTCGATCAAAAGCACCACCCTCTGCATTTCCTCTAGTAGATGGCTCTGTAAAATAAAGACAATGAAAATCATTTAGGAACATTACAATCAACCCCAACCTCATTCAAAATCTATATTGTATAATGCTAACCCACCACTGGCAACTGTCATAGGCATGCCTTCTAAATTGTTAGGGAACCCACTATTCTGCATCAACTGTTTGTGAAAGTGAAATGTCATTAGGTTCCCATTTGACATTTAGTGGAAATTTCATAAACACAGCATTCCAACTCTTTGAATAACCTCTGTTTATCTATTCAAGAATCACATCTCCAAGATATATGGAACTAATATTGGTTTTCAATCCCTGTATAATATTTTGAAAGGAAAAATTTTCAAAATAATACCAATGGCTCACTGGAATCAGCAGTAGGATCACAACAAATATCGCATATTCCCCCGGACAATTTCTCTAGGGAGAGTTATATGAGATTTTTTGTGTTGTTGCTCAACAAGATGCTTCTGTTTGGCCTCATTCTCTATTTGTCTTTGATACTTTAACGATTCTTCGAGCATTCTTTCCTCCTCTTTCAATCTCAATTTTCCATTTAAATTCTTCTTGTTGTCTCAAGTCATCACCATTTCCGAAAAGAAGACACTGAGAATCTGGATAGTCACCGTCAGATGCAACTAGAAAGGAACTGTAGAGAGGAATGAATCAAAAATTATTAAAAAATGCAGTATGCATTATATGTACATATATAAAAGGTGCAAATTAAAACGGCAGCACTTATTGTGGAAACATAAATATAGAGGTGCAAAGCAAAACATAAGTAAGCATACCCCCTCTCATTCGTCACATCTTGAACCAAGTGTTGCTCGCTAGCAGCAGCAACCTACAAAGTATGACACATTAGACCTGCATAATGGATTGTGTCTGTCTACTATGAAGAAGCCTGCAGTGCATGAAACACAAGGAGAAATTTGAAACCTTCGAGTCCATAGTTTTCTTATAATCTTTGTTCTTTCGCTTATCCTTCCCCTTCTCCAATGTATTTCTTGAATTATCACTTCGTCCTTGGGTACTCTTCTTGGAATCAAGGGCAAGCTCCGCCAAAAATGCTTCTCTGGCAGCATTAGACTTCTCTATGGCCTTCTTCTCAGCTAGATCATCCAAGTGTGCCTACAAAAGAGAGATTGGTGCAAGAATAATATGCAAAGATACAGATCGAAGAGATGAGAAACACCCTATTTATCACCGCACAATACAGACCCTCATGTATGACTTCACTAGAGATGGCAAGATTGATTGGTAATCAAAGGCAGAAACTAACTCGAGCTTGAGTTCCAACTGTTGCATTCCAGTAACAATCCGCATGATTTGGGCATCAATTTTGCTGAGCTGGACCACTATGAAAAGTCAGTAAAGCTGCAAGGACCATTATCAATATTTGTTTTACTAAATAAGTGTAACTAATAGAATGACCTCTATTGATAACTGTTCTTTTCTGTCGCTGGATAACAATTTCTATGAAAGTTTCCACTTGATGCATTTGGTCCTTGGTTCTCCAATTAACTTCTTCACCAGATTCCAAGTCACAAAACTGAGAGGTTATGCTATCCTCGTACCTATATTCATTGACATTCAGAGTATCTGCTTTTCTTTTAACACATTTGATATAGCATCTACCTCAAATCTACTGCTAATGAACAGAGCATCATGCTCATTCTCAACAAGCTTCTCTCTCCGCTGCCTAAGAGCAGAATCATAGCTTCTATGTTCATAGAGCGTGTCAGTTTCCCTCTTATTACCTTCTTCAAGACAGAGATCCTCCACAGCCTGCAATGCTTGCTCATAGCTTAAATGTTCACATTTCCTCTCATAAAGGCTTTGCAGATGGTAAAACTCCTTTTCAAGCTTCTGGAGAATTTCCATCCCTTGATGCATTCTCTCTTCTTTTGTACGGATCCATGATTGTAATTGCTCTCCACTAGAAACGCCTGCAAATATCCATGATAGTAAAGCATCAACGTCAGGTAGAACCCCATCTCCATTTGCCAACAATAGTTGAAGTTGTTGTGGTGGCATCATCATCAGAACATGCGCTTGGAGCATATTCCAATGGCAATAAACATTTATCCAAGTAGAGACAAAGATGCATCACTATTGAGAACAATGTTCTCTTTTATTTCAAGACCTTTGCCACCAGTATTCATGTCAACTACAACACTACTTTTCTCAGGAGACCTGCCTATACCACACGAATGAGATAGTTCTTGTAAGAATTTGAGGACCTTTTTGAGCTGGAATGCTCCCAGAAAGCAAATGCAGATGGGTGTCTGGCCCACATGGTTCAGAAGTTGAGAACCAGTTGCAAGACTCTGTAGCTCATCCATTGTAAATTTTATCACCTTGTTAAGATGGCTTGCAGCAAGACATTTATGTGCAATAAGTGCCTAAAATACATCATGAATTTTTTCAAGGAGCTTTGCTCGCTCAGAATCCTCTGAAATAGGCCAGCTCTCAATAGTGCATGCAATAGACAGTTGGTTTCCATCAAATTCTTTACCTTCAATACTGTAAACTTTATCGGAGTTGTTGTTACTCACAGGACAACTAATACAACCATCCCTCAAGCTTTCCTTCTCTGGAGAAGATCCATTCTGACATTTCCCTCTATTACAAAGCATCTTAACCGCAAAGGAAATGTCTAATGGTTTCCAGGAGCAACTGTTAATCATCTCAATCCACTCATTGTCAGGACTCTGAGGCAAAACTTCCTGCATCTTCGGCACATAAGACTACCCATGTGCTCGTGCACAACATGATGCAAATGACTATCTGAGTCCGCAAACTTTTCATTGCATCGACAACACACCCAAAACCTCCAGCTCTTATTCTCCTCGCTGCAAGCCAACGCCTCATTCAAAACATCACTTGCCAATCCATTTTTGGATGACCCAAAATAACTCTTCAAATCACTGACCTTGATTTTTAACAACTTCCTCTTCATTTCCAAGCTCATCGAATTCCAATAGGCCCGAACCCAATCCTTTCTCTCAGTGTTGGTCCCATTCTTCCTTGAATTACTCCCATACTTCCTCCTCTCTCCTCTCCTATCAGCTCCAGGCATTGCCTCCACTCCTTTATCACTCCTCTCTCCCTCATTCTGTCCCAAGCCTATCTCCGACTTCTGCAACAACCTCGCAGCAGCAACCCTAACTTCAATTTCTTTCCTCCTCTCTTCCTGTGTCTTAGTAGCCCTCTTAATCTCATTTGGCCGCCTTGTTTGCACCAACCTAGCTTCCATTGGATCTTCAGTAGCTCGTCGTATAGGTATTAACCTAATCTCCTCCCCAGTCCCCAAATTCTTCATCCAGGTAGAAATCGAAGCAATGTTCGACTTCTGCTGCAAATTTTTCAGCTCACCTTGCACATGTGCAATCCTCCCTTCCGCAGTAGCTATCTTCTTCTGACTCTCCTCCTGCAAACTCTCCTTCGCAGGATCAATCGGGTTCTCAATTTTCAAAGCACGGTCACACTCTTTCATTACCTCTTCATACTCTTTCCCATCATTCGCTGCCTCATACAGTAAATTCGCATAGAAATGAGCGAATTCGATCAAATTGGGAGACAATTCCGCGGCTCTACAAGCAGCTTCGATTGCGTTCTTTAAATACCGCTGTTTACTATTAGGGTCGTCGATTATAGAAGCAACTTTAACACACACCGTACCATGAACACGGTGTATTAAGGCATCGCCGCCGTGTTTAGTGCATGAATCCTGTTGTATTCTAAGAACATTCACAATGGTTATCTCACTCAATTATGTAAAATGAGTTCTTGGCTTTATATAGCCAATTATATCAACCTGACCCAATTCTATCTTCACATACTGAAGAGTTTGGAATCAAGCAAAAACTGAATCAATCTGTTACAACAATCAACAGAAATTAACTAATTCCAGCTAAGCAATTGACACAAAAGAATAAGGACTAATATGAACTTTATTTGGCAGGGACTTAATTGCTAAATTGCTAACAAAGCCTCCCCTAAACTGAACTTGGTAACACATTTCAGTTTAAATCTTCAGTGCTGTGTAATCCCAGTAATGTTCGCATCTTCATAAATGAGTCCAATTTCAGGGGTTTTGTCATTATATCTGCTATCTGCTCATTGGTTCCACAGAAAATAAGCTCCACAGCTCCTTCCTTTACTAGCTCTCTTAGGAAGTGAAATCTCACATCTATGTGTTTAGTTCTTCCATGTAGTATGGGATTCTTTGACAGCTTTATTGTGGAGCTGTTGTCACAATGAATTTTAACACACTTGCAGAAGGATAAACCTATGTTGTCCAGTACCCTCTTCACCCACATGCTGTGACAAGCACATGCAGCAGTTGCCACATACTCTGCCTCAGTGGTAGATAGTGTTACAATTGGCTGTTTTTTCGAGCTCCATGCTACAGCCCCACCACTCAACAAAAATACGTACCCTGAAGTGCTTCTTCGATCTTCAACGTCCCCCGCATAGTCACTATCAGTGTACACTTCTAGCTCTTCCTCCACATCCCGTGCATTTCTTTTGTAGAAAATTCCCAAGTTCTTAGTTCCCCTCACATATCTTAGCACTCTCTTTGCTGCTGCCATATGTGAAGTCTTTGGGGCTGCCATGAACTTGCTTAGTAAACACACAACAAATACTATATCTGGCCTAGTGACTGATAGGTACATTAGGCTGCCTATTATTTGCTTGAACATGGTTGGGTTTTCACTGGCTTCTTCTCCATATTTGATCAATTTCGTGCCTGGCACTATGGGATTCTTAACTGGATTGCATGCCCCCATTCCAAATCTGTCCAGTATTTCCCCAGCATATTTAGATTGGCACAAATGAATTCCTTCACTACTCTGCTGCACTTCCACTCCTAGGAAATACTTCATCTTCCCCAAATCACTCATGTCGAACTCCCTCATCATTAATTGCTTGAAGTCTTCGCACATTTCCATATCATTCCCTGTGTAGATCAAATCATCTACATAGAGACTTATTATCAAACATTTACCTTCCCCAACATGTTTGAGAAATAATGTGTGTTCATGGCTGCATTTCTCAAATCCATTTTTAGCAAAGAAACTCTCTATTCTACTATACCAGGCTCTTGGGGCCTGTTTCAGCCCATAGAGAGCTTTCTTCAGCCTCAAGACCTTATGTTCTTCTTCCTTTTGAACATACCCTTCTGGTTGTTCCACATAAACTGCCTCTGTCAACTCCCCATTTAGGAACGCACTCTTGACATCTAGTTGGAATACATTCCATCCCTTCTGTGCTGCTACTGCCAAGAGTATCCTTATGATGTCCCACCGAGCCACGGGTGCGAATACTTCACTATAATCAATTCCATAACGCTGAGCATAGCCTTTTACAACCAGCCTTGCTTTGCATTTATCCACCTCCCCCTTCTCATTCAACTTTGTCTTATAAATCCACTTCACACCAATTCTCTTGACCCCCTTTGGTGGATTTACAAGTTCCCATGTTTTGTTCCTTTCAATGGCCTCTATTTCTAGGTCCATTGCATCTCTCCACTTCTGTTGAGTTGCAGCTTCTTCATAGCAGATTGGGTCATCAGTCACCATGAAGCATGTTGGTTCTTCATCAATTTCTGCTTCTTGCACATAGTCATCCATCCACTTAGGCTTTCTTTTCATTCTTCCTCTTGTTTCATCCTCAACATTATCTGCCTTGTTCCCAGTTAAACCAGTAGCAGTGTCACTCTCCCCTTCTTCATCACTTGCATTTCGGTTTGTTCCAAGAATCAGGCCTTCATTTTCTCCTTCTGCTGTCTCTCGGTCACTAGCATTCCCCTCATGTATCCCTTCAATTTCACTTTCCAGCCCACTGTCATCTTCCAATGACTTCTCCTCATAGTCACTAATCTCTCCATTCTCAATATCTGCCCAACTGAATTCATCATTTTTGACTTCATCATCACTCCTTTTCCAGTCCCAACCCACACTCTCATCAAACACCACATCCCTACTCACAATTACTTTGTTAGTTTTAGGGTCATAAAGTCTATAGGCCTTAGACTCTTCACTTACCCCTACAAACACACACTTATGACTTCGTTCATCAAGTTTTTTTCTTCCTTTGTCACACACATGCACGTGAGCAATGCAACCAAATATTCTAAAATAGTCCACATTGGGTTTAATACCACTCCAACACAATATTCATTGAACTCCTTGGAGGTGAATTCACCTCCTCGGTCTGTTCTCAAGCAACATATATCAGCCTCTACTTCTTTCTCTACATGCTTTTTAAACACTTTAAACATGGCAAAGGTTTCACTCTTCTCAGCTAGAAAGTAAATCCAACCTTTTCTGCTAAAGTCATCTATTAGGCATAGAATATACCTCTTGTAGCTGCTTGAGGTGGGGGTGATAGGACCACACAAATCTGCATGTATGAGTTGCAATCTCCTTGTGGCTCTCCATTGACTCTTCTTGGGGATGCTTGTTCTGTGTTGTTTGCCACGGTGACACACTGTGCATACTCCTTCGATGGCTTTGCGGTCGCGGTAGCCCCTTCACTAATTGCTTATTCCCCAAGACTTTAAGACTTGTGTTGTTTACATGTCCATAGCGCTTGTGCCACAGCTCTGCCGATTCTTCTTCACTTGTTTTCAAGCATATAATGCTTTGGTTGCACATAGAGGCTTGAAGAACAAACATCCTGTTGGCTGACATGGTTGTTTGCATAATCAATCCCCTCTCGGGATGATATATTTTGCACTGCATATCTTTTATAACAATTGCCAAACCTCTTTCTTGCAATTGTCCAATGCTCAGCAGGTTGTTCTTGAGCTCAGGAATGAAGAACACATCTCTTATTCTTTGAGTCAATCCTTCAATCTTGAGTCTGATGCTTCCTTTCCCCATCACCATGATTTTCTCACCATTTCCCAATTTTACAGCACGCCTGAACTGATCATCCATCTCAATAAACCAACTCCTGTTTCCTGTCATGTGATTCGAACACCCAGAATCTAAGAACCACGCATCTTCTTGAGGCAAAATTTTGTCCTGCACATACACCATCAACAGCAGTTCTTCCACCTCTTCCACTTCAGCGTAGTTTGCACCTTTTTCCCAGCTAGGACATTCATACTGAAAATGTCCTAGCTTGTGGCATTTATAACACTCCACAGTTGCCTTATTGAAGCTTTGCCTGCCTCTGCCGCGGCCACCTCTCCAGTTCCCTCGTCCCCTACCTCTTCCAGTTCTTTCTTCATACGTGACTTTGAGAACTTGTTCTTCTTCCACTTGATTTTTCATTCTCTGTTCATGTACAAGAAGGCTGCTCTGAAGTTCATCTATGGACATTGTGGTCATGTTGTTTGATTCCTCAATCGAACATACCACATAATTGAATTTGGGAGTCATAGAGCGAAGGATTTTTTCTGAGATCATCGTCTCACTCAAGTCTTCTCCGTGAGCTTTCATTCTATTGGCTATGGATAGAACCCTAGAAAAATACGCATTGACAGTCTCTCCCTCTTTCATGCGCAGCACTTCAAAATCACATCGCAAGGACTGTAATTGGGCTCTCTTAACTCGTGTGGAACCTTGAAATTTCTGTTTCATGGAGGTCCAAATTGCCTTTGCAGAGCTTCTATCAAGAATCGTTTCTAACACCTCCCGTTCAATTGCTTGATACAGTAGATTCTTGGCCTTCAAATCTTTCAATTTGTTTTCTTCATGTGTCTTCTTCATGCCTCGTGGGTAGCTGGGTTTTACGCCACAATTGATGATAAAGTTCGGGTTTCTCCCTGTAATTTTTTCCCCCAACTCCTTCATCTACAACAATCCAATACTCCTTGGATCGGGAGTAGATTTTCCATCATCTCGACCCGATGATCATAGTGTCCCGTGAACTTCGGTACATATCCGGTGCTTTTTTCCCTCTGCCATTTTTTCAAGAAAGCGCTAGTTTCTCCCTTTCTTTCTTCTTTGAAGAAAATGCGTTTCTCCCTCTCTCTTTATCTTTCGTTGAAGAAAGTCTGTCTTTCTCTCTCTTTTTCTTTTCTTCCTTACACTCGCTCTTGTGCCTTTAAAAGGCTCTGATACCAATTGTTGTATTCTAAGAACATTCACAATGGTTATCTCACTCAATTATGTAAAATGAGTTCTTGGCTTTATATAGCCAATTACATCAACCTGACCCAATTCTATCTTCACATACTGAAGAGTTTGGAATCAAGCAAAAACTGAATCAATCTGTTACAACAATCAACAGAAATTAACTAATTCCAGCTAAGCAATTGACACAAAAGAATAAGGACTAATATGAACTTTATTTGGCAGGGACTTAATTGCTAAATTGCTAACAAATCCTTCATGATACGTAGGGTTTTTGTGTGGTTTCCACGACGGAGAGCATTTAAGGCGCTGTCACACTCTTGCTTGATTGTTGATGAACCGTTCAATTCTGTAGAAACCGAATTAAGAGAAGGATAGAGGTCGATTTCTTCGTAAGCCACCGTGGTCTCCGCCGCAGACGGTGGCGGAGGGTGTTTGTTGCGAGAAGTTAGAGGCCGTTTTCTATTCCCCATGGAACTGTAATTGTCCGTCAAAAAAAAATGGATGCATGCAATGTGCAAATTGCGTGACTTCTATGATTATTGGTATTATTATAATATTCTATGGAATTAAGTGACAGACTTACTTGGAAATGTGATTGGGGTAAAGAGGGGATTTTACCAGGTGTGCCGGTGATGATGACGGGTTGGTGAGGATCCGCGATGAAATCCAGGGAGAGAGTGAGTTTGGTGGTGTTCAAAAAACTCCAGTAATATAGTATTTACATTATTGATTTGACTCGACCCGTAAAAAAAATAGGTTAGTATTAATATTATAAAAAATAATAGATTAAAATAAGTTAAATAAATAGATATTATGAATTGACTTGCATGCACGTTACACTGGACTTTTTGATACAATAAACTAATTGATTATTTTGTGTATTTTCATCGATCACAACAATTTTAAATGAGTAATTTGATGTCTTTGTCGAATTGGTTGATTGTTGTCATCATTTGACATGTTGGGATGATAATTGAATCGGCACCTTGCAAAATTGTTATTGATAAAATCCATTTAAGATAAGTTAATGTATTTTGCAACCAATAGATCAATGGTTGGGCTTGATTAATTTTTTTGTCAAATTATTTAATAGTCAAAGTTGTAATTGATTGATTGTCGGGTATGTTTTAATTGTTTTAACAATTATTTTATCATTAAATGACAAAATTGCAATTAATTAAAGATGAATTATTTGTTTCTTGCCTAATAAGAGAGCACTACCTCCTCTACTCAATTTCACTGCCCAAGGTAAACTACTATAGTATTTTGGTCACCAATATTTTCACTAAAGATTCCCCTTGCATTTCTCATGCTTAATGCCTTTTTTTTCTATCATAAGCACTATTTTAAACCATCGAGTCATTCAAAAAATTTAATTGTGTGCTTCTTTTCTAGCAATTTTAAAAGTATGTTGCAACAATTCTTGGAAGGGACCTAACATGAATAAGGTTTTTTTAATGTTATTGTTTTTTTTTAAAAACTCTATTGTTTGCATAAATGTGTATACTCAATGGAAAGGAGATAGAAAAAATCAATTTAAGCTCTATTTCGCATAGTAAAAGATTTTCACATGTTTTTGCTGGAAAATATTGTTGTTCCTATTTTTCCAAAAAGTTGGAAAAACTTAGTACTAACAAAAGAACTTTTATAATAAAATAACATGTCATCCCTATTTTTTGAAGTGAATTGTCACTCCAATAAAAGTGTATCAAAATAAAGAATCAATTGGAGCTTTTTTTCTTAAAGAACCAAACATTGAAAGCGATACAACTGATTATGCGATAAAACAGCTACATGATTACAGTCGCTAAACTATTTCATTCATCATATCTTACATCCAAAATAGCAAATGGATTAGCTTATTGATTTGAGAGTTGAAAACACAACAAAAAAGAAACATATTAATTTATTATAACAAAATGATGTCATAACAATGTCATTAAAGTATCATTGTTTTTCAAGAGAGAATGGTGACCTTGAAACAGAGCATGGAGGCATGCAAAATGAGCAGAGATGGTGTTTCATCTGGGATCTCCTGACAATAAAAAATAATTGACATTGATAATGATGCTTATGAAAAAAACTATGATACCTACATAAGGTAATTGTATTTTGTTAGCATATGAATTGATTTTATGATCTTTAACACCTTGTTTCTATATTGTGTATCTCGAAAGAAATTTTTTGGTTTGAAAAAAATTTATAATAAATTTAGGAATAAAGATGTCTAGTTTATTGTATATGAAGCATTCGGTAAAAAAAACTATAAACGATGTTGCATGAAACAATATTTAGCATAATTGTTTTGTTGTGGGGGCGGGAAAAGGCCTTTCAAAGAAATGATATAGATTGCGAAATGACATAATTGAAGAGTAAGTTATATCACCTAATCATGTTTTGATTTAGATCGGCATTGATGTTTTTTTAGTGGATCTTTTTCCCTAGACATGGCTGATGTATTTTCATCAAGCAAATGGGAATATATTTGGAGGTCTAGCTATAGCATCCATTGCAAAGCTCTGAATTTAAAAAGAATCAATAAATTGTGCATTTAGTATTGATAAAGCAAACATATATAAACGATATTATTGAATTTTAAAGGTAATAGATATGAAGAAAAGGAAGAAATATGATGCCTTTTAAGAGGTGTCTCATCTTCAAATAGTAAATGTTTGATAGTTTGTGACTGTGAAGGGGTATCAACGATGAGCTCTGGACGGTGGAATATGTGTTGGAGTTATTAGGTCTAATAGAAGGGGGGGTTTAGAGGCAGATGCAGTAGCTTCTGTGATAAAAGGAACATCAATATCATGAAGTTCTAGCTCAACATGTTGCTGTGGAGGCTTAACATCTATAATATCATCAAAAATGTTAGCAACAATGATATCACAACGGTTCATAATTGAGCAAAAGGTTCTGAAATCTAAGCTAAAAAACTTTTGTTTTTTGTAATTTGTCAATCATGGGAGGTGGAATGGAATCAATACACCCTTTATCATAGATATAATTGTGGACAGAGAAGCCAAATAAGTTTTCAACAGTTTTTCCAACTATTAGAAATGTTGTTGCATCATGCCATCAGTCACAATGCAATCAAATTTTAGGTTGAATTTAAAAGAAAATGAGTTATATAATGAAGAATTTAGGTTTGGACATGAAAAGCAATTAAAATAATATTTGATGACCATGGAATCAGCGTTACTTCATTATGTTCAATGCATCTAAAACTCCGTGCCTTAGTTAGAAAGTGACTTCGTGCATACTAGGCAGCTATTATACCACTAACCCCGATGAAAGATCATAGTCAGCTATTGAGTCCTTACATGTAAATCTTAGGCTCTACAAATTTTTAAATCAAAATAAAAAATTAATATATATTTTTTAACAGTTGGTAGAACAATAAATCAAAGTTAATGTGATAAAAGAAAGGTGGCGATCATTGTTGACATACTTTGTATTGGTATGAATCCATGCAAAGGATTTCTTTGATTGTCTTTCTATTTTCTTTTATCTGATGATCAATGGTTTGAGCATTTGTTGAAGAAGGGAGTTGATGGACCTCAACAAGAATATCTTTGTAGTTGATTATAAAAGTTGTTTGGTATAAATAGCTTAAAAAATAATATTTGATATAAGACAACTAAAAAAAGAAGCTCATAAATGCTTGTATAGAAGAACTCCTAGAATGTCTGGGTTGAAATACCATAATGAGACAATAGTGCTGGCAAGGTTTCGATTTTTCCTAATAACAAAAAGAAATATATATATTGAGATTATTCTAAATTGAGTTGAATGAAGCATAAAATGTATAGAAAGCATAAAAATAAATGAACGATCAAAATAAATATGTGCAACAATTTTGATTAATGGTAATAAGAAGAAGATAGAGAAGTCAAGGTGATATATATGGAAGGTGTAAATAACAATCATTACAAATTAAAGGGAAAATGTTTGAAAAGAAAAACCTTTAAACTCAGTGATTTGAAATCTAGCAAAAACAGTTGTAAATGGATTTGCTTGGCCATCTAGATCAATATCATCAAAGCTTTTTGCAACATCACCCCCAAAGAGTTAGCCCTAAGTTCATCACCCCTGCATATAAGATTCATTTTAAAAAGATAAGGCATCTAGGTATATTAAAAATGTATGAGATTAAGATAACTAACCTAATATTTTCAATTATAAATTCTCTTTTATCTGTCATATCTTGACCCCTAACCATAATTTGTTGAAGTTGTTGAATAACTTTTAAATCGACCAAGCACATCTAAATGAATTTTTTTAAAAAAATTAGTAGTGAAAATAAATTTAGAAAAACAATGAAAATGCATGAAGAATGGTATTTTTGTGATAAAACCTGTCAACACTCCTGATCTTTTTCCTGTAGTCAACATATGTGCAAAGTCGATGAAGTTAAAGTAATGACACGGTACAGGGGTGTTGGTGGATCAAGCCTTGTTACTTTCGTGTCATATTTTAGATTAATAATTGCTTCGTGGGAAAAAAAAGAGTTCATATATCTGTTTTCAAAGGTATAGAACCCACTAATCTGGTAATAATCACCTTCAATAATAGAAGCAGTAAATGGTTGTAAATTTTTTTTCCAGCAAAGGCTTGAATTGTGTTACCCTGTTAGATGAAAGAGAGAAACATTACTAATGAGATTAAAAACATTCATCCATAACAAACAAAGTATACAATAGGAAAATGAAAAAAATTGTAGTGCAATATAAACTTACTTTGCCATCAACCAAAAGGCAATTAAAACTGCTTGTTTGTCCATTGAGTTTAGGAATCTAAACACGACAAACTCTTCCATTCAAGCATGTGTAGAAGTTGTATTTCTTTATGCTTTGGATAGATAACGCCATGACCTTTAAAGGAAAGATATAAGCAATAAAATAAGAATCACTAATTATAAATACAAAGAAGTGCAACCCAGAATGTACAAACATTTATAAAATGTTAGAACTATATATAAAGTTGACTAATATCTTAGAAAACAAATAATAAGGTTGATCAGCAGGACAACATATAAAGGGAATCTAAGAAACACTTCCAGTTGCAAAGTTTAATTTTGATGATCTGCAAAATATTTATGAGCAAACAATGAGTGAACTTTTTTTTTGTTTAAGGTTCATGGAGAAAAAAACAAAAACCTCTAGGAAGAACGTTGATAATGTCCTTGTAAACAATATTTTTTGCATCAACAAAAGGGACACCTTTTATTGTCATTTGAAATGATCTATAAACCTTTTCTTGAAGTGACTCTTGAGAGAGCGATCAAAATTTGGCCATGGGTGAAAACTTGTTCTTTAAAAAAAACACCAACAACTCTTAAAGATTGTCCTTGAATTTTATTTATTGTCATGGCATAACATGGTTTTAAAGGAAATTGATGTCTTTTAATTATAAATTGACATCTATTTTCATTGACTAGGGAAGATAATTCTTGGTATGAAAAATTTTGTTGCCAATGTTAGATCTAGTTATTATCTATGCCTAAATGACCTTTGATGAAAGCTCTGTAGTTATAAGTCTAGTCTCATTGCATAGACCAATAGATGGGCTAATATTTCTAAGTAACATAATAGGTGTTCCAATTTTGAGAGCAAGTGTGTGTGATGGGACACCATTGAATTCAATCTGGTTTATGTATTCTAGTGGATATAATGAACTCGCATTGTCACTTTTGTTGACAATGTGGAAATAGAATCAATGCTAAGATAGACACGCTTTTCTCCAGGTGTGATGTGAAGCACAAAATCATTGATTTTAACAATAATTGTGTTTTTTGTTGTCACTATAGTTCTCTCTAAAATAATAAGGGTCAACTTGAGCTTCTGAAATATTTGGATAAATTGTTGAGACAATTGCTGAAATCGGATCACATGAAGGTTGAAGGAGAAGATTTGAGGGAACAACAACAAAATAATGATCGGGGCTCACTGAGTGAAGGCAAATTAGACATGTCACCATTGCCAACGCTTAATATCCATTTAGAGAACTCACCAATATCAACCTTTTCTTCAGATATTAGGCCATTTGTAAAAAGGTGCATGTTTTCTATAAAAGTTAATACAATAAACCTGGACCACAAATTTGAACTGGTTAAAGAAGCATTGATTATTTGTTCTTTTATTCCACCAGGAATAACTGGTAATATTTGACGAAATCACCACCAAGTAAAATTATTTTTCCACCAAATGGGAGATCATTGTTACAATTGTCACCCTCCAAAATCACATCACGCATTGAACGATCTAGGGCTTCAAAGCAAATTTTGTTAATCATTGGTGCCTCATCCCAAACTATAAGAGAGGTTTTTTTAAGAGGGTTTGAAAAATGAGTATTTTTCTTAATAACACATTTTGATTACTCCTTAATAGCAAGTGAGATTTTGAATCTTGAATGGTTTGTGCGACCATTTACGAGTAGAAGAGATTCAATACCAAATGATGCCACTATAAGGACAATCAAGCCCTCAGATCTGACATGATTTATGATTGTGTGCCATAAAAAGGTTTTGCCAGTTCCACCATGGCCATGCACAAAGATCAAAGCCTGTTTTTTTTTATTGAAGATGGATGTAATAACTAAATCATATATAACTCTCTGCCCATGGTTGAGCGAGGCAAAATCTAAGGAATGCTGACTTTTTAAGTTCAATCAAATCATAATTAAGTTCCTTTCTAAGAAGCTTGTTTGTAATTTCCCATCATACATTGAAAAGTTATGATCCTGAAGTGTTGTTGTAGAAGCATTAAAAAGATGCTCAAGCTCATATAACACATAATTTTTAACTTGATCATTGGATATAATCAAGTTTGACATTCTAAGAGATATTCTCAACTTATGGAGGATGTTATTGTGTGATGAGACCATATTATTTGATAGTTTCATCCATATTTACCTAGTGTTTTGTTTTGTGTATTAAATGCCTTTGTTTTATGTTTTGAAGGCATTTTTGGATGAAAGATGCAAAAAAGAGGTCATTGAAGTTGATTGATAGATTTGACTTTCAGTCGATATTTTGTGCACATCAAAAGCTCTAGAGATCGAAATGAAGCGATTCTAGTGGCATTCAAAAGCTAACATCCATAAATTTATGGAACTCTAAGGAAAATGAAATAAAATAAGGAATATCATGGAAATCATAGACTTCAAAGGTCAAATCTTGCAATATGATGATGTCTATGTTTGTTCGTTCCAACTTAGATATCTGAGCTATAGAAGTCCAATTGATACAAAACTAATTTTTGTTTGGGATTCAAGACTCAAATACCTATACACAATCCAAAATTCAGCTCCTAAAAAGATGTGTTGTGAATGAGATATGATCCTTACAAGGGACAACTAAAGTCTGCCAACTTAAGGAAGGACTATATTGTAAAATAGAAATAAGGGTTTCTAAGCATATATAAAGGAGGAGAGGAGCAAGGAAGTTTCGGTCCAGCAACAAAGAAAACACAAATCTTCATCCTCCAAACCCTAAATCATGTTTTCTTCCATCCTTTTATTTAGTTGTTCAATAAACATGAAAGGCTAGACTCTTTTGCTTGGTTGCAAGGACACGAAAACCTTCAGATTTCAAGAATTATGAGATATATTTTTACCTCAATTTTTCAGTTTATATGATGAATATGTTTGTTCTCCTATGCTTATTTTCCTATGATTGTTTATTTAATTGCTAAGAGCGGACTCAAAGTTATTATTGTAGACAATTTATTGCTAAGTTTGATATCAAAATCGGAGTTGTGGTATATAAACTTGTGAAGCAACTAAGTTAATAATTATGGCGGATCTACGTTATTAATCTTAGGGAGATCATTCAATTGAACTAAACATATAATGCGGACAATTATGTTTCGTGATTGATCAATTTATCTAGTTTTTAATGTTGTCATTGAATCAAATTACTAGTATGGACATTGTGGTTGTTTAATGGTTAGGGTAAGTTATATGACGGATCCGTTAATGAACCAATTTTAAGAAGAGATAAATATTCAGAATATAAATTGATGTGTCGATTTCCATGACCAATTCTGATTTCTGTAGGTGGATGTTGACTTGCGACCAAGGTTTGCTTTTATTGATAAATTTCAGTTTTATATAATTTTTCGCTTAGTTTGCTTTAGCCTAACCTAGACAACTTTCAACCCTCCCCAATTGCATAACATATAGCATGAAAATATGAACTAAATCGTCCTCGTGGGATCGACCCCTTGCTTGCTCTATACTATCTTGTTTGATTTGTTTTAAGCTCGGGTAATTAATTTGTGCAACCATGACATCACAACATCGTGCATCGAGTGCCAAAACTGATTGAATAAAATGAAGGGGTCGGTAACCTGGCAGAATAAAATAATACTAACAAAAAGTTTTCTAAGCTACGGTGATGACGCAGTTGCAATCACTTCACAAAAAGCTTCAGCCCATTCTTTATCATCCCCTAAAAGCCCTTATATTTTGCAAGTGAGCTAGAATGTTGGATAAAAAATTTCATGAATCATTTTTAAATCTGCAAACCCAATTGACCCTTTAATATGGTTCAAAGGTAGCCTAAAAAAATAAAGTTCACTGGTAGCAGGATGCATATTGTTGTTTAAGGATTAAGGCAACTATGCACCTAAGGGGGGGGATTAGGTGTAAATACAACAATTAATGCAATTTTAAAATTAATTACTTTAAAGTAAAGAGATAAGAGAGAGAGATTACTAACTCGGTTTTTAACGTGGTTCGGCAAGCCTACATCCACAGCTCAAGTACCAACCCGTACTTGAGTATTGTATTCTCTTACTAGTCCAAGTAACAAGATTACAATTCCCGCTTGATGAATCCACACCAAGACTTTTACACCACTTGAAGATATGCCCTCTTCAAGATTTTTCTTTTTCCCACTTGAAGATGTACCCTCTTCAAGATTTTTCCTTGGTGATGTTCCCTCACCAATATCAAGAGTTTTATACTCAACTCTCAAGAGTTTTACAAGGATTGTTTTTGTAACACAACAATACACTCTCAATAGTGTGGATATTACAAATTAAGATCTATGATCTCTTTATCTCACTTAATAGCACTTAGAATATTTGAAGGTGTTTAAGTGTAGTGAGAATGAGATTTAATACTCTTTGTGTTAGGATATGAAGATTTAAACACAAATTTGAGTATTAATGAGGATTGATGATATGAAGGTGTTTATGCACTACTAATTGCCTCAATATCAGATATAAAAAATTCTCTTACTAATTTTGCAATTAAGAGGCCTATTTATAAGTTTCAAAGAGAAACTAGCCGTTCTAGCGTTTTAGTGCAACTGTCATCTCAAACGGTCGACCGGGTTCACAACGGATAAATCAAGCTGGTCGACCGGGTTCAGGTTCGAAAGGCAATTTGTCTTCCAAGCGGTACGTAACCCTAGGGTTCATGCAGAAACCCTATTTTGACAAATTATCTTTTTCTGAATTTCTTGAACCCGATTGATTATGACTTAAACCTATAATCATCAAACCCTTTTAATGCATGCAATGTGAAGTGTGTGAGTTCATTTTAATTTGTGCTATCAAGTTAGAAATTGAGATTTACATAAAGCACTAAAATGAAAACTTATTCTAAGTCTTCACTTGCTTGCATCTTGGACTTCCTGGAATGATTTCTTCGTGTAATCCATTATGCTTGTTGATGTATTCTTTGTATAATACCTGTTTATAACTTAATCTCATCCAAGCATATTATTAGTCCATTTTCTTTTTATTGTTATCATCAAAATATATAAAGCATACAAGTATGACATTATATGTCAACAATCTCCCCCTTTTTGATGATGACAATAAACAAAAAAAAACTTAGATAAAAAAATTGAGTCTCCCCTATATTTTGTAATGCAATATATAAGAGGCATTAAACATTTTTAGCAATTTAATCTAAGTACAAATATCATATGCAATTTCAAGAAAAAATTCATTTTTTTCCCCCTAAATATATGCATATAAATTTTTCCATATTCTCATATTTTTCTCCCCCATTATTGATGCATATGTATATTTTCATATCATATTCTCTTCCCCTTTGGCATCAACAAAAAGAAAATTAACATTGTAGATAAATAAAAAACATAATATTCAAAATTATAATCTCCAAAACATCAATGTAATACCCAATATATCAGCTAATACAGCACAATTAAACTCAATGGGATTTTCTTGAAGAGTACTGATTATCCTTGGTTCTACATTAACCCTCATATTAGCAAAGAACATCCTCATCAACTTAGGGTATGTAGGTTTCTTATATTCATATAATGAGTACCAACCCATTTCAGCAAATAGAGTATCTATACCTAAAGCAGACAAATCATTGCCTAAACCTCTTTCTACACAAATAGCTCTATTTGAGAAATTACTCAAAAACCTTTGAAACATTGTCACCGATGAGGAAGCAGGATCATTGGCTCGTTTTGCTCCTTGATTCGAGTCCTCCTCAAAGCGTTTCTTGGGGTGCCATTGACTTTCAATTAGGCTTTGGGTGTTTTGATTTTGAGTGATTTTTTGAGAGGATTTGAGTTAGGGTTTTGAATTTTGATTTTCTCCCGTTTTACTGTTTTACGAAACCCTAGATAGTATTTATACTATCGAGCAACCGGTCAACCGGTTGCCTTGGGATAATTTCAACCGGTCGACCGGTTGACTCCCAAGATGAGAATTTTCCAAATTTCTCTTTTGAACTTTTCTTTGCACTCAAAATGTAGCCTTTTTCATGTAAAAAAATTATGTCCAAAAGGCAAAGAAATCAAGGGGCTAAAAGTGCTAATTTTTTCTGATAGCAGCTCATGCTCAGGGCTCACTATTCCCCGGTTGATCGCTCATGACCGGTCGACCGGTCCATGCAAAAATGGAAATTTTGCACTTTGACTTTAAAATCTTGATTTAAACTTCAAAATACCCTTTATGTCCAAAA
Organism: Salix viminalis; assembly: GCA_029228465.1. Taxonomy (NCBI): domain Eukaryota; kingdom Viridiplantae; phylum Streptophyta; class Magnoliopsida; order Malpighiales; family Salicaceae; genus Salix; species Salix viminalis. The sequence continues at coordinate 5,336,601 of CM055437.1, forward strand.
AATCATTTTTCGAAACATTTTTCCTCAGAAGTTTCAAAAAAAATTCCGAGTAGCCATCCTCTGTTTTTACGCCTCAGCCGGTAGGGCCAGGTTGGGATTTACTCTTGATGAACCCGGTCGACCGGGTTCATCCCGAAACTATAAACTCCTAAAATTTGTTTTGAACAAATTTCTTATGCTTCAAGTGTATACATTTTAACATCAAATAAATCCAGCTTATAACCATTGATGTATACATAATTCAAACATCATTTGCATGGATAAACCCTAGGTTCCTTCTTATTTTGCAAAAGCGATCTTTTCCTAAGGGTTTTGTAAAAATATCCGCAAGTTGATGTTACGTACCTATAAACTCAAGTACAATATCTCCTTTTGCAATATGATCCCTTAAGAAGTGATGTCTTACTTCTATGTGTTTTTGTACGAGAGTGTTGAATAGGATTTTTAGATAGGCAAATTGCACTTGTATTATCACATTTAATCGGAGTATTTTCAAACCTAAGTCTATAATCCTCCGAGTTTGTTTCATCCATAATACTTGTGCACAACAACTACTCGCTGCAATATATTACGCTTCGGGTTGTTGATAGAGACTACCGAGTTTTGTTTCTTACTTGCCCATGATACTAGTGATGATCCTAGAAAATGACAAGTTCCACTAGTACTTTTTCCTATCAATTTTACAACCCGCAAAAATCTGCATCCGAATAACCGATTAAACTCATTTCACTTCCCTTCGGATACCACAACCCTAAATCAATTGTACCATGCAAGTAGCGAAAAAAATTCTTTTTCTTGCACTAACATGGGATTCTTTTGGACATGCTTGAAATGCGTGCACATAAACATACACTAAACATAATATCGGGTCTACTTGCGGTTAAATATAAAGAGAACCGATCATACCTCGATATTTGGTGATGTCTACGGTTTTACCTTTTTTCAGTCCATATCAAGCTTAATAGATGTCCCCATGGGTGTGTCGGCATCTTTGACATGTTCCATCCCAAATCTTTTCGGAAGATCCTTGGTGTACTTGCTTTGGTTGATGAAGATGCCATCTCTTGTTTGCTTAATTTGCAATCCAAGGAAGAAATTTAATTCTCCCATCATGCTCATTTCAAATTCCTCTTGCATGCATTTTGCAAATTCCTTACACAGAGATTAGTTAGTAGCACCAAAATATTATATCATCAACATAGATTTGTACAATAAGGATATCTTTTCCTTTTCTTTTTTAAGTAAAAAGGGTGGTGTCAATTTTGCCAATGTTAAAATCATTTTCAATAAGAAATGTTTTTTAATCTATCATACCATGCCCTAGGTGCTTGTTTTAAACCATACAAGGCCTTTTTGAGTTTAAAAAACATGATTAGGAAATTCAAAATTTTCAAAGCCTTGAGGTTGTTCAACATATACTTCTTCCATTATAAAGCCATTTAAAAATGCACTTTTAACATCCATTTGGAAGAGCGTAAAATTGGCATGACATGCATAGGCTAATAGCATTCTTATAGATTCAAGTCTAGCCACTGGTGCAAAGGTTTCTTCATAATCTATTCCTTCTTCTTGATTATAACCTTTAGCAACTAGTCTTGCTTTGTTTCTAACAATAGTCCCATGTTCATCAATTTTGTTTCTAAAGACCCATTTAGTACCAATTATTGATAAATCTTTTGGCCTAGGGACTAGTTCCCAAACATCATTTCTCTCAAACTGATTTAGCTCATCTTGCATGGCTAAAATCCATTTTTCATCATTTTCGGCTTCAAGAAAGGTTTTAGGTTCTATTTGAGAAACAAATGCATAATGCCCACTAATGTTTCTAAGGGATGCTCTAGTTTTAGTTCCCTCAAAAGGATTACCAATAATTAAATCCGGAGGATGAGAACTTACATACCTTAGCTCCTTTGGTGGCTCAAAGGAGTTACTTACCAACTCTTGTTGATTGCTTGAGCTTGGTTGGTCCTTGTTCATGTCTTCATTTGACGACTCCTTTGGGTTTTTATCATTAAGATTCAAATTTTGAACACTTTCATTTAAGTCATCTAGAATCTCAACAATTTTGTCATTTTGAGTTTCCTCAAAAGCGACATGCATGGATTCCTCAAGACAAAGTGTTCTATTATTGTATACTCTGTAAGCCTTGCTAGAGGAGGAGTATCCAAGAAAAATTCCAACATCGGATTTTTGAATCAAATTTATCAAGGTTGTCTTTAGTGTTTAGAATAAAACATTTTTGAACCAAAGACTTTAAAATAAGAGATGTTGGGCTTCCTCCCTTTCCAAAGCTCATAAGGAGTCTTTTTCAACTCAGGTCTCAAAGTAACACGGTTTAAAACATAGCAAGAAGTGTTTACGGCTTCCGCCCAAAAATATTTCGGGGTGTTAAATTCATTTATCATTGTTCTTGCCATTTCTTGAAGAGACCGATTTTTCCTTTCCACAACCCCATTTTGTTGGGGGAGTTCTAGGCGTTGAAAAAATTGTGGTGGTATCCTTTTTTCTTCACAAAAGCGTTTCAAATAAATCACTTATGAATTCACCACCATGATGCGCTCCTTATGTTTATTATAGAAAATCCTTTCTCGTTTTTCGATTTTCTTTGAAAACTTTACAAATTCATAAAACGGTTTCATCTTTTGATTTCAAAAAATATAACCCATGTATACCTAGTAAAGTCATCAACGATTACAAACACATATCTATTACCACTTAAACTTCTTGTTTCTAGTTGGTCCAAATAGATCTATATGAAGTAATTCTAAAGGTCTTTCGGTTGATATGTGATTCTTACTTTTTAAAAGACGTTTTAACTTGTTTGCCCATTTGGCAAGCATCACATAGCTTTTCCTTTTTATATGCAATATGAGGAAGACCTTTAACTAAATCATTTTTTAGCTAATTTTGAAAGGATGTCCATGCTTATGTGACCTAGTCTTCTATGCCATAGAAAACTATCATTTATACTAGCAACAAGACAACTTTCAATACTCATACATGTATCTATTTTGATTTTATAGATGTTTCCAATTCTATTACCGATAAAGATAATTTTATCATTTTTCAAGTATTAAGCAACATGTATGATCAAAAATGATTTTATAGCCTTTGTCACATAATTGACTTATACTAAGCAAGTTATGTTTAAGACTATCAACAAGAAATACATTTTCAATGGAGGGTGAAGACATACCTCCAATGTTACCAATTCCAACAATTTTTCCCTTTTGAGTTGTCCCCAAAAGTCACTTTTCCTCCTTTAGTTTTGGTAAGGCTTGAAAAAAAGAGTGTCAGATCTCCGGTCATGTGTCTTGAACAAGCACTATCCAAAAACCACTCCCCATGTTCCCTTGGTTCCTACAAAAGCAGAATCAAGATGAGGATTTTGGTACCCATACCTTCTTGGGTCCTTTTTGGTTAGGGGTGGTTCCTTTTGGAACCCAAATCATTTTAACAGTCTTATTTTTCTTCATAGGACATGCATAAATCAAATGTCCTGATTTTCTACAGTAATTGCATGTATGACTTGGATCATAAGACTGTTTAGCTTTAACAAAGTAGTTCTTTAAGTATTTTTGGTTTTTATTAGGTTTATAACCTAATCCTCCTTTGTTAAACATACTTCTCTGGCTCGAAAGCATTTTCTCAAAAAAAATTGAGCCTTGTGTGAATTTTGCGATAATTACATTCAACTCATCAACTTTTTCTTTTAAGGATTTATTATCTTCTTCAAGTTGATTAGTCTTACTACTCTTGTCATTCAAATCACATACTTTCTTTTCTAGTAATTCTTTTTCTTCAATTATGCATACATGATTTCTTTTTAGGGTACTATATTTTGAACCTAATTTCTTATATTCTACATACAGATTTTCAAGTTGTTCATGTAATTCAATATAAGAAGGATCGGATTCATCATCCGAAGATAGTACCTCATTTTCACTTTCGATTGCCATGAAACACATGTTAGCAACATGTTCTTCTTCATCACTGGAGCTGGAGTCTGAGTCATCGCTCCATGTTGCTTTCAAAGCTTTCTTTTGAAAGCGATTTTTCTTCTTTGTTTGAAGAAGGGGACAATCGGTTTTGATATGTCTCAACTTGTTGCATTTGTAGCATCTTGGAGTTTCTTTACTTGATTCTCCTTTGTTTCCCTCCTTTTTGAAGTTCGAGAACTTTCTCTTGTCATTTTTCTTTCTAAGGAAGTTTCGAAACTGTCTTGTGATCAATGCTACATCTTCTTCAAGATCGTCGTGACTGTCTTCATCATCATCATTATCATTGCTTTCAATTTGATGAGCAGTTTTAAATGCCAAAGTTTTTTCTTTGGCCTTTCTTCTTGATCTTGTTTATCCATAGTTATCTCGTGAGTCATTAGAGAACCGATGAGCTCCTCTAATGGTAATTTTGTGAGATCTTTAGCTTCTCGTATTGCTTTGTCACTTTAGCTTCCCAAGCTTTCGGTAGAGATCCCGAGAATCTTACTTACAATATCTGCATTTGTGTAAGTTCTACCAAGAGCATGTAAACTATTTGTAATGCTAGTCATCACGAGTAAACATACTTGTTATGGATTCATTTTGCAACATTTTGAATAACTCATCTTGATGAACTAACATATCAATTTTTGATTCTTTTAACTTGATTAGTTCCTTCAGTGAGTTACTTCTAAAGCATGCCATATATCCCTAGCATTTTTACAAGAAGATATTCTATTAAATTCACTTCTATTTAATGCACAATATAAAGTGTTCATTGCTTTAGCATCCATAGAAAGTAATCTTTTATCTAGGTTAGTATATTCTATCATGCTTTTTGGAATCTCAATACCATTTTTAGGTTTTAAGTGGTCTATGAGGTCCATTTTCAATAGAAAGCCATAAATCGAAATCTATAGATTGAAGATATATTGTCATTCTAGCTTTCAATAGGCATAGTCATTACCATCAAAAAAAATGGTGGTCTAGATGTTGAAGCACCTTCATTTTGGAGATTATAGCTTGTAGTTGCCATTCTACTCAAAGTCTAAGCAAACTTAATAACTGAGAACTAAGCTCCCGATACCAATTGTTGTTTAAGGATTAAGGCAACTATGCACCTAAGGGGGGATTAGGTGTAAATACAACAATTAATGCAATTTTAAAATTAATTACTTTAAAGTAAAGAGATAAGAGAGAGATTGCTAACTTTCGGTTTTTAACGTGGTTCGGCAAGCCTACATCCACGACTCAAGTACCAACCCGTACTTGAGTATTGTATTCTCTTACTAGTCCCAAGTAACAAGATTACAATTTCAGCTTGATGAATCCACACCAAGACTTTTTACACCACTTGAAGATATGCCCTCTTCAAGATTTTTCCTTTTTCCCACTTGAAGATGTACCCCTCTTCAAGATTTTTTCCTTGGTGATGTTCCCTCACCAATATCAAGAGTTTTATACTCAACTCTCAAGAGTTTTACAATGATTGTTTTTGTAACACAACAATACACTCTCAATAGTGTGGATATTACAAATTAAGATCTATGATCTCTTTATCTCACTTAATAGCACTTAGAATATTTGAAGGTGTTTAAGTGTAGTGAGAATGAGATTTAATACTCTTTGTGTTAGGATATGAAGATTTAAACACAAATTTGAGTATTAATGAGGATTGATGATATGAAGGTGTTTATGCACTACTAATTGCCTCAATATCAGATATAAAAAATGTCTCAGCTTAATTTTGTAATTAAGAGGCCTATTTATAAGTTTCAAAGAGAAACTAGCCGCCGTTTTAGTGCAAAGCTGTCATCTCAAAGCGGTCAACCCGGTTCTACAACGGATAAATCAAGCGGTTGACCGGTTCAGTTCGAAAGGCAATTTGTCTTCCAAAGCGGTCGACCGGTTCACTTGGTAACCCTAAGCTGATTCGACCGGTTCATGCTGAAAACCCTATTTTGACAAATTATCTTTTCTGAATTTCTTGAACCGATTGATTATGACTTAAACCTATAATCATCAAACCCTTTTAATGCATGCAATGTGAAGTGTGTGAGTTCATTTTAATTTGTGCTATCAAGTTAGAAATTGAGATTTACATAAAGCACTAAAATGAAAACTTATTCTAAGTCTTCACTTGCTTGCATCTTGGACTTCCTGGAATGATTTCTTCGTGTAATCCATTATGCTTGTTGATGTATTCTTTGTATAATACCTGTTTATAACTTAATCTCATCCAAGCATATTATTAGTCCATTTTCTTTTTATTATTATCATCAAAATATATAAAGCATACAAGTATTATATGTCAACACATATATGCTATATGCATATATGCATATATGCTATACTCAACCCTTTGGACATGATAACCCATTTTTTTGTACAAAATCCTAAACATATTTGTTTGGAAATTTCTTTGTTGCATTCAAATCATTTAGTAAGCATTGTTTCTTGATACCTGGCCTTCTAAGAGCAGATTGAAGAGACTCGTTGCTTAAGAAAATAATATTCTATTGAAAAGGCAAATGTATTTGCAACCTTTCAACTGTAGGATATCTTGAATGAATTAGGAATTGAAAATTTTGCCAAACAGCTTTATAAGGGCAAATGAAGCGACAATTAAGATATGCTTGTATTTCATCATTTGTGTCATTTTAAAGCACAACGTGATATTTGTCGGGGCCTTTGCTTACATATTTGAATAAATACTTGATGAGCATTGACTGGCAGCATATCTCAACATTTATATGTGCATTATAACGCATCAAAAGTTTTTTATTGTATGGAACAACATTATCACTGAATAGCGTGATTCCATTCTTGAGCACAAAATTATCATGGAATTCACGCCGTCTATAATAGACAATTCTATTTTCACCTAAAGTAGCTGAGCTCCTGATTTTTTTTGGAAATGATTTTGTACAAACATTTCCTGACATGCATTGTGCACCTGGCCTTACAAGACCGCATGGACCATGTATCGTGAACTTAGAGACAATTTCATGACATAAAGGATCAATGTTTTTATCTGGCATTTCAGTTGAGATCACTAAGTCAATATCATTAGAAGTTTTGAATTTGAATTCAAAGACAAGCCAAATCAAGATATGTGTATGTGGAAGGCCTCTTTTTTGGAACTCAATTGCACAAACATCTACAAAAAAGCCAAATAAAATTATGGTTTTTTGATAGATGAAACAATTTAAATAATAATTTGTGATGATTGCATTGCCAGCAATTGTGTTGCCAAAAGGGACACTAGATCTTATGAACTTTAACATATTAAGAAGCTTTGCTCTAAAAACTCTTGTAATAATATCAGGTTTGTCCTCATGTTTGTAAGCCCTATTTTTATTGAGTTCTCTTGGATTTCAGGCCAGTTAGTGTTGCATGTGAATGTAATGAAAAGATCAGGGTTTCCATATGCCCTGGAAATTGCCATAGCATTTTGGTAATTATTGATCATATACCACAGACTATTAATTACAGAAGATGAAAGAACAATTTTCCCAATTGATGCCCCCTGAACATCTCCTTTGAGCACAACTTCACTTATGTTATGATATAGATCAGAGCGAAAATCATTTTGGTTCATTCTAATGTAGTCAAGTCTGTCTTTTTCAATGGTGGCAAAAGCATCAACTAAAAATTGTTGGTAGAGTTGACCACCTTATATAAGAGTGTCCTCTCTATATTTTTTTCTTGGATAATATAAGCATAAAAGCTCTCATTAGAGCTCTCTAACATTTTCTAGAGCTATGGGCATCATGATCAGCAAAACTAATGTTGGTTCGATAACCGTCTTCACCAAATAGAAATAAAAGAGGATATTGCAATGCCATAAATTTTGGATGCTGCTTAGAGATCCTTTGCAAAGTGTTTGACCAACTTTCAATAATTATATCTCACTCTAAACGACAATCACCAATATCTCCAACAATCAATCCACCAATTTCATCTGATGTTGGATCATTATATTGGCCTGTGTCATTAGCTCTCTGACAGAGCAATTGTAGTTTATAGCCAGGATTGGTAGGTTCTGAGAGTTTTTAGGAAGCATGGCGAAATAAGCCAACTAAACAATTATTTAAGGCAACATTTGAATTAGATCCCCAACTATAACCTCATCCAATGATGAAGTTGAGGTTGAATGTGGAAACTGTGACATCCGATTTGAAACCTCGGTTGCAACATCATAAATATAAAGCTTGGCAAATTTTGGAGCATCCTCATTAGAAGATAATAGAGATCCCATAAGATGATGACAATAGTCATTCAGTTTAAAAACATACGGGCCAGATTGACGATTAACTAATTGATCAACATTTGCTCCCATGGATGTAAAAGCAAAAAATAGAGATGTAGACACGAATATTTGTGCAAAATCTCATGGACTTCTAACCAAATATATTGTTTAGCAAGTTATCTAGAAGCTGAGGTGTGGGTGGTGGCCGCAGAAGCCTAACTTTCCCACCAAAACAGCAAAGAAAGGATATTGGATTGGATTTTGTTGAACGGGTTAGCCGCTCATTAAGCCAAAAAAGTGTTTTGCAATGACAGCACTTGAATGTTTTGTTTCCAAAGTCAATGTACCCATTCAAAGTTCTTCGGTAAGAAAATTTTGTGTCAAATCTCGTTATAGATAATTGTAAATAAAATAGGTATATAAATCAACGTATGGAAATTTTTGGAACAAATGTTGTCTCTTTCTTTGATATGAAGTTTGCCCTATTGGTTGTTGGTCATTAAAAAAAGACATGAGATCATGATCAACAAAGGTTTAGTCAGTTGCACCAAGATCTTGTAATGACAATAGAGATGTTGGATTTGATGGGCAAGATTGATTGTCTAATAAAAAAATAGAGCAATGATCATGCTGATTTTAAGAGAACATTGATGCCTGAGAGGATTAAGTCTCGCCGTGATATAATGGAAATCATTGAGTATTGGCGTGGCAAGGATCATGACTCGTGTTTATCATTGAAGAATGTGTTAATACACCAATAGAGCACAAAGGAGCCTCATCATCTAATTGTGCTATGTTATATGAACAATCTTGTTCATTAGTAAATATATATGATCCTTGCAAGCATTGTTGCTGACTAGTCATGGGTGCATAAATTAAAACTGGAGGGACCAAACAATGCATGAAGCATTCAAATGAAATGGACCAAAGAATCAAAAAATTAAAAGGGAAAAAAACTGAGAAGGATGTGAATAGTGAAATGACACAATAGCAGGCATAGGTAAAAAAGCAAAGTGATCAAGAAAAAATTTGATTACCTAGCAATGTTAAAATGTTTATTTGCTAAATATATCACAATGGCATAAATTATGCATGACCACAATTTTTCTCTTTGTTTCAAGTCATGATATATTTTATTTGATCATTTATATGTCGTTTTATATTCAATTTTCTTTATTTCATTACTGTATATTGCTTTTTTAACATGACCACAACTTTTGATATGGACATCTAAGTATATTGTTCGTTGAAATTGGTTGATCATTGATATTGTTTTGATTGTTTGCATTAAGAATAAATTATTGTGATTGTGTTCTTCCACAATTAATGTGATTGGACAATAGATTATTTTAGCAACGATATTTTGATAATCATGATTAAAAGTTTGATTTAAAATTTTTTTATTTAAAAAATTTCTGTAAAAATATCATAACGGTTCAATGCCATGGTTAATAGGTTCTCTGACCATGCATTTCTTAATTACTAGGTTGTATAAGTTTCATACAAAAAATAGTTGCTTGCCAAGCGGGCAAAATACATCGAAAACGTAAGTGATAGAACTTTGATACACTATATCTCTACTTTGATAATTTATATGGTCATGTTCTAGAATTGAGCTTCGAATATATTTGTTGACATTATTTTCCTGTGATCTCACAACTTAAAATGAGGTTTTGAAATGTATATGTAAGGTGATTGTATTTGGAATTTTATTGCTTTTTGTAATTCAACAATAAGTTATTTTAGCGCAATATCAAACAAAGAAATGGAATAGAAACAGACAGCAACGAAAAGCAACACATGATAATTAAAGCGTAAAACAATATTAAAAGAAGACGATAATCTATGACAGAAGTATCACAACAGCCAAAAGTGATGTAAATAGAGCTCAAACATTTTTCCAAACAAAGTTGAGATATTAATTTTTTTTTATGGAACCTAAAATTGTAATGGAAAAACTCTTGAAGCTAATAACAAACGACACAATGCAAGAAAGACGATGACATGAATGTTTCATGTCATTAAATTGGGCACATACCAGTAAAATAATCGGAGTCAATTTTATTTCCAAATGGTAACCAAACTAGCCAGAAAGCAAGAGTACTTGACAATCCAATAACAATAAAAGCAAAGTGCATTTTAAATCACCGCAAAAAGCTATGGTGATGGCATTGGAAAACACAATTGAAAAGATTGGGAGGCCAATATTGAAGCAAAACAAAATCAGCCGAACATGATTATTTCTAGATTCTCCTGAAATTTTGCAATAAAGTAATAAATAATTGAATAATTCTTTACATTTGTTTTACGACAACGATTTATTTTTTAGTAAACTAAAGATATTTGTTAATTTATTCCAAATATGTGAAAATAGTTTAATGCATATTTTCTATTCATACTGCATTTGTTTATTGATGGGCTACATTAATTAAACGTAAAATATTAGTGGCCTATAACCTAAGCTAAAAACAAACAGCGTATAAGTTAAAAAAATTGAAACATTATATCTGTAATTTGATAATTTATACGTTGTCGATGAAGTTTTTTTGTAAGGAAGTTAAAGGAATCCTTGATATATATATATATGAAGTTTTGTATTTGGGAATTTATAGAGTAATGGTGGAAGAAATTGAAATATAATAAAAACACTCAAGCAAGATAAACGAAGACAGTAATGTCGCATATCATAATTTTTTGCACCTACTAGGAAAGTAAGCGGAGCAAAATTGAACCTAACCAAAAATCGAACCAGCAAGAAGGCAACAACAGCTGTCAATTCAGCAACAGAAAAGGAAAGTGTAATTGTAATCAGCTTAAGAAGTAATTTTGATGGTAACGTAATCAGCGTAAGAAGTGATTTTGATGGTAGCATAAGAAATTGATTTAAAAAAAAAAGAGAAACAAAGACAATGATACTGCATATCATAATTGTTTGCACATACCAGAAAAGCAAGCGGAGCAAAATTGAACCTAACCAGAAATCAAACCATCAAGAAGGCAACAATAGTTGACAATGCAGTAAAAACAAAACAAAAATGCAATTAAAATCAACGTAAAATTATTTTTGATGGTAGTGTAAGAAGTTAAATGACAATCACATTGCAAAGGGGAAAAAATGCACATTTGAGTTCAAGAAATTGGCAAGAGACAAAGGAAGTAAATTGAGCAAACCTTAATTCCAACAAAGTAGCAACTCAACCTAACCAACTAAGAAATAAGCAACAATAAAACAATTAACGCAATCTTGATAGAATAATATAAAAGCAGAATAAAAGCAAAATGCTTGGATTTTCAAGCGTCATATATATATATAACAATCATTTTAGAGAAGCTTGCAACGGCAGCACCAACAACAACAACAAAATAATTAACGCAATCTTGGCAGAATAATATTACAGTGAAATAAAAGTGAAATGGTTGAAATTTAAAGCGTCATGTATATATATATCAATCAATTTACAAAAAATTGCAATGGTAGCAACAATAAAATAATTAACGCAATCTTGATAGAATAATAGTGTAGTCAAATAAAAACAAGATTCATGGAATTTCATGTGCTATGTATATAGATAACAATCAATTTAAAAAAGCTCGCAACAGCAGCTGCAACATTAAATCAATGAACATTGTAGCAACAATAACTGGAGGTGACAATACCATAGGGGCAACATAAGTAGCAACAATAAAACAATTATCAAACCAAAGCAACAATCATTTAAGAAAACATAGCAATCACAACAGCAACAACAGAACTATAACTACATCAACAATAATAACTGGAACCAAAACCAACGAACAACAAAGGAAGCAACTACCTTGGAGTTACCAAACATCAAGAACATTTGTGACTTGCATGTACAGAATATGAAAATATGACATTTTTGATTTTTGTGTCTTAGACTTGAAAGTTTTGGAAGATTATGTTAATTGTAGGGCAAAATTGATTAATTAAGTTAACAATCCAGGATTTCCCTACAACCTCTAGTCCCATCAATATCACATCAGAACATAAAAGAAATGGTTGGATTTTAGTGTCATGCATATTTATACAACAACCAATTTGGGGAATTGAAAAAACACAACAGTAATCACAGAACCACAATCGACAGAATGGCACCGATCCAAAGGACAAAGAATAAGGAGGTAGATAGTGAATCATCGAATTGAAAATGTAGAGGTGCAACAAATAGAGAGCAGAAAAGAAAACCTAAAAGCAAAGGCACAAAGTGAATTGTGAAAAATACAATGGTGAAGATAAAAAGAGGAGTAATTAGTGAGTTCCCTTGATATTTAACAACCTTCACCTTTTGACAGAGATGAATGTGAAGCATCTGTATGACCTTTTATTTTTTGATAAAGCCACTACATCGACGTTTCCATGACAACAAAGTTTTAAAATTGACAGCCTCATCTTGCGCAGGCTTTTGTCTCAACAAAGGTTCATAAATTGCGGCAAGAGATATTCTTAATTGTAGCAGGGTGGATTTATGGCTACACGAAGATAAAACTCATTTAATTAAATGTAGGGTTGCATTAATTAGACACGGATGTTAAGTTTTTTTGGGAGTTCTAGGCAGGTGACAGTAGTAGTGTGTGACAATAATGAGGGTGTTTAACATGCCTTAAGTCTTGTTAATACTAATTGGATGGTAGATGGCATGAACAGTGGGCGTGACTTACTGATTTCTCGTTCAGGCAGCAACCACCATCAACATCTTGTGCGGCATCATGACAATTATGTTCCTGGATCAGGATAGAGATGTATGAAAAGAATAATTAATTCCTATTCTTTCATGGTTTAAAAAGAATTGAAATGTTAGTCACAAGAAACATTAATTGGTCTTCATGTTCCAGATAAGATGACTAATTATGTATTGGAAGAACTACATCACCCCTATGACAATCTTGTTCTAAAATTTAGAAGATGAAGGGATATGTTTTAATGAAGAGAATGAGCTTGGTGGAAATGACCAACTATTGGAATGTCTAATTGATGACTTTCCTTACATTCTACCGCAGGAACAAGATCCTTATTTTTATATTAATGATGTAGAAGATGTTTGATTTATATTTCTTTTATTTTAGAACATTATACTTTCACAATATTATGGAATTTTAGAGATGTTATAAATTTGGTTTGAGATTATGTTTGTTTGACTTTATGTTTGTATTGTATAATTTAAAGTTAATTTATCTTGAATTTTAATTTTGTTTGTTAAATTTTTATATATATTTTTTCATATATATAATTAATTAATTATATATGAACAGTACAACCCCGAAATGGCACGCCGAAATGCTCCAAAACCGAAACGTTCCATACCAATAGAAAAAACAAAATGGCAGCCGAAACGGATACGCAACCTTGGACTTGAAATTGTAAGTCCAGGCCAAAATTGTAATTTTATATATGTAGGAATAACTATTAAGCTTAGATTTTGTGTTTTAAAAATCTATTAAAAAAATGGATTGGGTCTCTACTCGGTAGCAAAAGTCCCTCACCTGACCTAATCTGACCAAGTTGGAGGATTGTGGTGTATTCCGTTGTTTTGGGGCGGTGGCAAGTGGAACAATATCCGCTCCCGACCCGATCTATTGCCATGGTACCTAGAAGCTCTCTCTCTCAGTTGATTTGCTTGACTTGACCAAGGCTTAATTTATGGTGGAAATGTCAACACTAGGGAGTAATTGTGTAATCGAAAGATTTTCATTCAATTTGCTTAATGAACAACAGACTTATTTATACATATACTAGATTCCTGTTTAAGGATGGAAACTTGACTAATTAGGAAAATACATACAATCTTTTCCTAAACTGATTCTAATTCCTAGTTTCCTAATTTGCAACGTTGTTTACTTCCTTCTTGTTAACACTCTCCTTCAAGTTGGTGCAAAGATATCTCGTATGCCCAACTTGTTAAGAGAGTCGTGAAACACTTTACTCGATACCGCTTTAGTAAGTATATCTGCTAGTTGATCTTCAGATTTGACAAAAGGAAAAAACATTGTTTTCTCATCAAGTTTTTGTTTGATGAAATGTCTATCTACTTCCACATGCTTCGTTCGGTCATGTTGGACTGGATTGTTGGCTATAGCAATCACAGCTTTGTTGTCACAATACATATTGATTTCCTTCTCCATAGGATATCCCAGTTCTTTAAGTAGCCCTTTTATCCATAGTACTTCACATAAACCTTTGGTCATCCCCCTGAATTCTGCTTCAGCACTAGATAGCGAAACTACCTTCTGCTTTTTGCTTCTCTAGGTTACTAAGTTTCCTCCGACGAAGGTGAAATACCCTGAAGTGGATTTTTTGTTAGTTAGATTCCGGGCCCAGTCTGCATCTGTATAGCCAATGAGATTAAGGTGATTATTCTTCTTAAAAAGGATTCCTCTTCCAGGGGAAGATTTTAAGTATTTGAGTACTCGTAAAGCCGTCTCCATATGTATCTCACTCGAGTTGTGCATGAATTGACTGATTAGATTGACTGGGTATGCAATATCAGGACGTGTATGTGATAGGTAGATGAGTTTTCCCACTAACTTTTGATATCTTTCTTTATTTGTGGGAACCTGATCTGGATACTCTGCTAAACAATGATTCTGTACGATGGGCGTATCCACCGGTTTACAATCCAACATACCTGTCTCGGCTAATAAGTCCAATACATATTTCCTTTGTGATAGAAATATGCCCAATCTTGATTTGTATACTTCAATACCCAAAAAAATACTTCAACCCCCCTAAATCTTTCATTTCAAATTCACTTGCTAGATAGTTTTGTAGTTCTGAAATTCCATCCTCATCATTACCAGTGACTATCATATCATCAACATAAATGGTTAAAGCCGTTATTTTCCTCTCGTTCCTTTTCAAAAATAATGTGTGGTCTGAGTTGCTC
The DNA here is from genome assembly GCA_029228465.1 of Salix viminalis. Lineage (NCBI taxonomy): Eukaryota > Viridiplantae > Streptophyta > Magnoliopsida > Malpighiales > Salicaceae > Salix > Salix viminalis. The sequence goes on from CM055437.1 coordinate 5,351,735, forward strand.
TGGTTGAATCCATGCTTAAGCATCGCTAGACTGAATTTTCCAAACCATGCCCTGGAAGACTGCTTTAGTCCATATAGTGATTTTGTAAGCTTACATACCGTATTTCTTGCTTTTCCAGTAAAACCAGGGGGGACATCCATATATACTTCCTCCTCTAGATCTCCATGAAGAAATGCATTCTTTACATCATATTGATGCAAAGACCAATCCAGGTTTGCTGCCAGTGATAGAAGTGTCCGAATTGTGTTTAGTTTGGCTATTGGTGAGAAAGTTTTTGATAGTCTATGTCATATGTCTGTGTGTATCCCTTAGCCACCAATCTCGCTTTGTATCGTTCTACTATCCCATTTGCTTTGTATTTTACAGTAAACTCCCATTTACATCCAACTGTCTTTTTTCCATCTGGTAGTGTAGTTAGCTCCCAAGTATTGTTATCCTGGAGAGCCTTCATTTAGTCAAAAACAGCTGATTTCTAACGTTCATCTAGCATGGCTTCTTTGATGTCACATGGAAGCTGTTCTAAAGATACTTTTCCTATGAAGACTTTTGCTGCATCTGTCATGTTATGGGCTGAGATAAAATTTGCAATGGAGTATTTGGACTTTCTTCCTTCTTTTTCTGGAGAGTATCGGTTTGGGGGTATTCCTCAATTATGCCTGTGAGGTAAACTGTATTGTATACCATCAGATAATGTAGGAGAGTCAGGAGATCTTACCTCGATTGTAGTGTCAGGAATGTCCTCACGAATCTGAATTTGATCATGGTCTATGTTGGAGAGAGGGTTATCGGAGTTGCTTTGAGTGCAGTCAGCGGAGTTCGTTTGGTTTCGCTCAATATGTTCATGATCTATTTGAGTATTTTAGAACCAATCCCATATCATGTTGTTCGATCCTATTCTCCCCCTTGAAGAGCAGGAGGGGATGGTTCATCGAAGAAGTATTCGGTCTCAAGAAAGGTTACATCCATAGTAACATAGAGTTTCCGTGAAAGGGGATCATAACACCGATATCCTTTCGTGTGAGAGCCATAGCCAAGAAAGACACATCGAATAGCACACGGATCCAATTTAGATCGTTGGTGCTTCGGGATATGTACGAAGGCAACACATCCAAATATTTTTGGAGGTAAATGGAGTGTTGAAGGCAGTATGATATACCGTTCCAACGTCTGTAGTGGTGTGTGGAAATCAAGTACACGGGATGGCATTCGGTTGAGAAGGTACACAAATGTTCCTACGGCGTCAGGCCAAAAACGGTGAGGCATATGAGCAGCCTCCATAATTGTTCATACTGTCTCAAGTATATGTCTATTTTTCCATTCAGCAATTCCATTCTGTTGAGGAGTATATGGACATGTAGTTTCATGGATGATGCCTTTGCTGTCACAAAATTGTCTAAACTCATGACTAATATATTCACCTCCATTATCAGTTCGAAGAGTTTTGATGCTCATGGAGAATTGAGTTTGTACTAAGGTGACAAATTTTTGAAAAACTGGTAAGACATCTTTCTTTTCTTTTAACATATAAACCCAAGAGACCTTTGTACAATCATCGATAAAAGTGACAGATCATCTAAAGCCAGTAGATGTAATGGGTGCAGGTCCCCATAAATCAGAGTGAATAGTCTCAAATGTCGCATTACATTTATTAGAACTGATAGGATAGTTTGATCGATGACTTTTCCCTAGGATACAAGTTTTGCACTTAAGACTAGAGAGTGATGCATTTTTAAATAACAAGGGGAACAGATGTTGTAAATAGTTGAATGATAAATGTCCTAACCGAAAATGCCATAACCAGATATCTTGTCTTTGTTGTTGTAATGATTGAGCCGAGTTAACTTTTCCAAGGTCTAAATCATCCACATAATATAACCCCCCTCTCTTAGTACCACGACCAAAAATCTTCTTCGTGAGAACATCCTGAAATAAACAAAAAAGTGGGTACACCAGTACGCAACAATTCAACTCTTCAGTTATTTGGCCCACTAATAATAATTTAGTGGAGAGTGAAGGGACAAAAAGAGTATGAGTTAGAGTAAATGAGTTTGATAATTCCACAGTTCCCCCTCCTATTACTGGATATATATATATATATCACCGTTAGCGTTTGATATCGCCTGTCGTCGAGGAACTGACTCTGTTTTAAAGTCTTTAAGATCATGCGTCATGTGATCTGTTGCCCCTGAGTCAATAATCCAATCGTTTGCATGTTCCTCATGGGATACCAAGTTTGTGGAACCAATAATACTGGATCTTGACTGGTCGATGCCGGTTGATTTTTGAATGGCACAAGTGTGTTTGGATCCATTTTAGTGATGACAGTTGCATGGCTTTGTTCGGCCTTTTTCCCTTTAAGTTCATACCACCATTCTGGGTATCCATGTAGCTGAAAACATGTATCTCTGGTGTGTTTGGTTCCACCACAATGAGTGCATCCTACCTCTTGGGCTTTCGTTCTAGCAAAAGAAGGCTTGCTGGAATTTTGTCTATGCAGGCCAAGTCTGGGCCGAGATGATGATGGGCCCAGGTATTGTTCTGTGTTGTTGTCTCCAGATCCGGCCTCTTGTCTGTTCGGGCCCGTGAGCGTGAGGCCTTTGAATTCTGCCCAACCTTCATCAGCTCCTCTTCTGTCAATATTTCCATTGTTTCTGTCGCGTCCCCTTCTTTCGCCATTTTCATATCCGTTCTGTACACTTCTTACCTCGTGATTTTTGTCTCTGCTTTTAGTTAGCAGACCAAACCCATCACCAACTTCTTTCTCCACCATCACTATTCGTCGATTATTCTCTCTTCTTACCTCGGCAAAGGCTTGTTCGATCGACGGTAGAGGAGTTTGTTGAAGGATATCCCGTCGAGCCTGGTCAAATTGGTCACCTAAACCGTCCAAGAAGGTATAAATTCGATCCTCCTGAACCAATTTGTTGTATTTCTGTATGTCTTCTTCGCATTTCATGGGGTTTGGGCGTCGGTGATCAATCTCTCGCCAGAGAGTTTGTAAACCGGAATAGTAATCTTCTAGAGACCCACTTCCTTGGGTTGTTCGGCTGACTCTCCTTTTTAGCTCATACACCTGAATATTGTCTCCTCCATCAAAATAGGTTGTTGCAATGGCGTCCCACACTCCTTTAGCTGTAGGAAATCTGATAAAATTCCCAATTAATTCTGGGCTTAGGGAATTGATAATCCATCCTTTTACAATGGCATTTTCGGTTCTCCATTTACTATATGATGAGTCTGTCAATGCTGGTTGTGTGATTTCACCAGTGATGAATCCTAATTTATCTCTACCGGAGATAAACATCTCTATGATTTGTGACCACAATTCATAGTTTTGGCCATTGAGTTTGACTCCCGGGATGGCCACTGGCAGGTCATGGTTTTGGGTTGTGTTTATGGTTGTAATTTGGTTCTGTGGGTTTGTTTCTGTCATGGTTTAAGGTCTATGGGTTGATAAATTGGTTTGGTTTTTAGATCGGTTGCTCTGATACCATGTCAACACTAGGGAGTAATTGTGTAATCGAAAGATTTTCATTCAATTTGCTTAATGAACAGAAGACTTATTTATACATATACTAGATTCCTGTTTAAGGATGGAAACTTGACTAATTAGGAAAATACATACAATCTTTTCCTAAACTGATTCTAATTCCTAGTTTCCTAATTTGCAATGTTGTTTACTTCCTTCTTGTTAACAGGAAACAGAGACAGAAAGAAACTTAGAGAGAATGGAGGAATCAACAATTGCAAAACAGAATAAGAATGTGCCAGTGTTGCCATGGATGCGAAGCCCAGTTGATGTTAGCAAATTTGAAGAGTGCCTACTTGATATCCTCCCTTGCCTTGACCCCAGGTCTCTCTCTCTCTCTCTCTCTCTCTCTCTCTCTCTCTATATATATATATATATATATGGATTAATATATTCAAAGATTGTTTTTTTTTTTAAGTTTATTTTGTTAAAATCAAAATCTTTGTTCACCACTTTAGGTTGAAGATGGCTTTGCAGAATATGGGTTTCAAGACACTTTTTCCAGTTCAACTTGCGGTTTGGCAAGAGACTATAGGACCAGGTGCCTTTGAGAGAGACCTTTGCATTAACTCACCAACAGGAAGTGGCAAAACTTTAGCCTATGCCTTGCCGATTGTGCAAATGCTTTCGACTCGCGCAGTCAAACATCTCCGTGCATTGGTTGTTTTGCCCACTCGTGATTTAGCCTTGCAGGTCAAACAAGTTTTTGCAGCCATAGCGCCTGCTGTTGGTTTATCTGTTGGGTTGGCTGTGGGTCAATCTTCAATTGCTGATGAAATTTCAGAACTTATTAAGAAACCCGAGCATGAGGCTGGGATTTGTTATGACCCCCAAGATGTTTTGCAAGAATTACAGAGTTCAGTGGATATATTAGTGGCAACTCCAGGAAGGCTCATGGACCATATCACTACCACTAAGGGATTTACACTTGAGCATCTCTGTTATCTTGTAAGCGTCGAATTGTGCTATCTCTGACTTACATTTGCTACTTTTTAGTTATGAAACTCTAATTTATTTCATGTTTATTAACACCAAGTTCCTGTGCTCTTTAGTGAAAGTTTATATGCGACTGAATTCTAGTTGCCTCTTTTAATGAATAGATGAGTATTACCTTTTCTTTTAAAATGGTATTGCTTAAATTTTATCATAAAGTGATTCCCTGTGGAATCTTCTTTACTTTCATCTTGACAATTCACTCTAATGCAGGCTAGTTGCTAGCTACTTGTTTTCCATGCTAATATTTTTTTAGTTGCTGTTTAATTAATTAAATGTGATTGTATATGATAATAAAAATCTTGATGAATAACTCCACATTAGTTTTAGTAAATTCCAACATATCATAGGCTTAAAATTTCAATATGTTTTTCTTTTGTACCATTGCATCTTATAATGGCAAACAGTCATTGTGATGGATACTTTACTATGCTTTTTCCTGTTTGTGTTCCTTCAACATGGCTGGCTCTAGGACCTCATGTTTGGAAGAAACAAATTCAAATTTAATAGTTTGGATTTTTGGTTGTATGATGCACGGACTACAAGGTGCTGCCTTAACATATTTTCATTTCTGTTTTTTCTTATGTTGTAATGTTATTCTGATAAAAGCAACCTATTATTTTAGGTTGTTGATGAAACAGACCGCATGCTCAGGGAAGCATACCAATCTTGGCTTCCGACTGTGCTCAAACTGACCCGCATTTATGATGAAAACCTCATGCCTGGTGTCAATAATTTTCTTCCTTTTGCATCTGGTTCCTTAAAAACCATACGGAGATGGTGAGTTCTGTATTTTTTTTTATCTCCCTTCCACAATATCCACCATGAGTTTCTTCTTGTCTCAGCAACAAGCTCAGTTCCATGCATTAGCCTATACATCAGTATTATTTCACTGCATGTGCTTCTGGCCAATAGAGTCACTTGTGAAGTCACACATGCTGCTAGTAGGAGAATTATTTTGATACTTGAATTGATGCTCAATGTGATTGTTGGGGTTAATGGAGCACCACCTGCATCCCATGAGATGATATACAGCATCTTTAAGGTTATCCATGTTACTATTGTACGAAATGATAAGTAAATTATATCCTATGATACATTCAGCCTTGGTTGTGATTGTTATTTAAAATATTTTGCAGTGGTGTTGAAAGGGGATTCAAGGGTAAATCTTACCCTAGGCTTGTGAAGATGGTTTTATCTGCCACATTAACCCAAGATCCAAGCAAGCTTGCTCAACTTGATCTGCACCATCCTTTATTCTTGACTACTGGTCAAAGGACGTTATCAACTCCCTGAAAAATTAGAATCCTACAAAGCTGGTATGCTATCACTATTGTATTGCGAGCCCATGCTAGCTAACTGTGGTTTATGGCTGTCGATCCAACCTCAGTTTGATCAAAGTTTCAAATGGGAATATGAAAAGATACATTAAATAAATTGCGATGTGATTTTACTCTGCACAACTTGCTCAATACAATAATGTTATCTTGGTGGCGATTTGCTCTTTTCCTATTACTTCTCCATGATGTAGAGAGTCCATTTTTAGCAGGGTAAAGGGTAGAAGTTCTGGGTATTGATTTTCCAGAATGTTCTTAGAATTGCAATGGGAAGAACTTTGAAAAATTAGAGATTTTGTGCCAATCTTTGCAGTTTAGATGTGGTAAAACATAACTTCAGTTCCTTATTTTCATACTCTGTCTCAAAATGAGTGGTATGTGTGGAATAATGACAATTTATTTTTGAATTGGAGAAAAATGAAAGATTATGTTCAACTTGCAGAAAAAGAAATTCATATAGGTGAAGTAAATATTGAAATTAAAGAATAAATTAAAATTTTATAGTTTTTTGAACATGATGGTCATTTTGGGACTGATCCAGTATGATATTTTATATGATATATTGTAGGCCAATGTTTTCTTTTAAAAGTTCTTCATATAGGTTTAAATTTACGTTCAGATTGTTATTGACTCAAAAGTTGAAATGTTTTGAATTTGGATTCTGTTCATTAAACTAATTATAGTAGCTTGATCTCTAGATACATTTTCTTGAAGCATGACATTGACAAAAGGGAGCTTAGCTCTACCTAAGAAATTAATGTGTTCTCTCAACTAAAATGAGCTTTCTACATGTTTTGAACAGGTTTGCGCGTCCAAGCTGAAGCCTCTTTACTTGGTTGCGGTTCTACAACATTTAGGAGGGGAGAAATGTATAGTTTTCACATCATCTGTGGAGTCAACTCATCGACTTTGCACCTTACTGAACTTTTTTGGTGATTTGAAAGTCAAGATCAAGGAGTATTCGGGTCTTCAACGTCAATCAGTAAGAAGGTAATATCAGGATGAGTTTACTTATTGACTTGGTTACTAGGGGGGTAAACTAATGTGGATGAAGTGGTGTCAAGATTCTATATCGCTTGATATTAAGGCAGTTTTGGACTATGATTGAGCAGAGTTGTGCAAAAGAATCTTTAACCCAACTAGTTTAGGATTGAGGTTTTGTTGTATCTGTTAAAATGATGTTGTCAAAGAATCATGGGGATTTTGAAAAATCACAAAATGCTTTCTACAGTTCCTAGCCAAAACTGTAATTTTCTGTAATAGAAGGTTTATGGGTTATATCTGACTTATTTGACAAAAAAAAATGAATGTAACAAAATTAAATTAAATGCTGCAGCAAGACCCTGAAGGCATTCCGGGAAGGGGAGATACAAGTACTTGTTTCCTCTGATGCGATGACCCGCGGAATGGATATTGAAGGAGTGAGAAATATCATTAATTATGATATGCCTGCATATGTAAAGACATATGTTCATCGAGCTGGTCGAACAGCAAGAGCTGGCCAGACTGGGCGTTGCATCACATTGTTGCGTGTACATGAGGTATATATTCTTGCCAATTTCTTCTCAAGACATATTTTGTGGTGATGCATCAATGAGATTACTTTGTTCCAAATTCATTGCTGACATGCAGGCATACATGGTTAAATATTCAGGTCCAGTATAGAACATAAAGGTCTGATGTTTTAGGTCGTTGTTGTGAAGTGTTGGTCACCAATAACAACTGCCTGAGCAATATATGAGAGCAGACTCTTAGATCAGTATATCATCAGCCTGATTTTGACCTTTTGTATATAATTGTTCAGACCATTTATTGGATGGGATTTTTATTTTGGGTTATTGATGTCAATATTTATTTAAAATGAAAAGTTGTGCTCTTTGCTTGAAGCTGGTTTGAAACTAAGAAGTTGGAACTACCTCACACTAGAATGATCCAACTAGCTGGATTCACAATATATGGAATATAATAAATATTACTTACACCAAGTGGTGAGCAAAATTCTGGATGAAGGCTGTGTATTCATTTACAGTTCTGGCCATCTAATGCATGTCAGTGCAATTTTTTGCATGTCTGCTCAAAACAAATTGGTTGTATTTCTGCTCTATTTGTTATTGTTGGCACACAAATGCTCAATTGCAGCAACTTAGAGGCTCAACTGGAATCATTCTTAACATATTTTTAGCGGATTGAAATAGTTTAATTTGTTTCAGGTAAAACGTTTCAAGAAACTGTTACAGAAAGCTGATAATGATTCTTGTCCATCTTACTCCATCCCTTCCAGCTCTGTCGAGTCACTTCACCCCTTCTATTTATCTGGTAATTTCTTGGCTTTTCTTTCCTATGTAGAAACTCATAATTGCTTTGGCAGATACATGCTCTGCATTTTCTCACGAGTGAAGTTTTTCCTTTAGGATTCATTTATTGTTGCAATTCTTGAATTTAGACTAAAGATCTCATTAATTTTGAGACGATAATTTTAAATCACTTTTCTAGATCATTTTTTTTTTATCCTGGTAGCTTTTTGAGTGTCTAAGATACTGGACAGTCATGATTTATTGGGCATGGTCTTCTTTGTTTCTTCTTCAATTGCTGTTCACCATTACCTTTGGAAGGAAGAGGCTCTAAAGATGATATGTGATGACATCATTTTTGAAATGCTGGTTGTATCTTCTCTGGACGAGGAAACCATGAAAATTCTGACTTCTAAATAGAATGTCTCTAGATGTTGTACAAGTAACACTTGGCTTTTTGTTGCTTTTTATGTGCAGCCCTGGAGAAACTGAAAGAAACAGTTCAATCAGAAACATCAAGAAAGGCAAAAGTTGGTCCCAAATTTTCTAGAGTGAGTAAAGGAGAGAAGAAATCCTTGGAGGAATAGCTTAATCAAGCCGGCAGCATCTTTTCCAATGTCTGGTCTATAACTTTGGTGTACACAGGTTCGTGGAAGCTTTTCTGAAACATCAATCTGCACCATGATGATAAAATCCATATATATAGAGATGCAATTTTGCACCAGCCCTATTTTACATTTGGGCTCACACTTTGTCCATGGCCTGAAGTAATTTTCAGCCCAACTTTCGAGATGCCTCAGTTAAACTCATTTAAGGGTTCCTACCTAGTTGTGCTTGGATCCTTTTTGTTACCATTTAACGACCGCCTTATGTGACATGTAGTGATTCTAAATCATCTAGGTTTTGCTTTTAGGAAAAAGACATGTTAACTGAAACTCGTTACACTTCCTAGTTTTTTTTTTCTTTAATTTGCTCATACGATACACTGCCTAGCCATTTTCAAATAAAGTTATGCATTTTAAATAAAATAAAAAACTTCAACATATTTCATCAATTAGAAAAAACAAACTTAATATAATGAGTGAATGACTTTTTCTTACTAATCGTACATGATAATTTTTCATATTTTGAAAAGGTTGTATGATAATCTTTATGCAAAAAAAAAAATGTAAATGACCAAGAATATTACTAATATTAGAGTCAAATTATTAATTTTGTAATTGAAATAGAATATATTATGTTGCGTTGAAAATAAAAGTAGAAAAAGTTAAATCTTGTAGTGAACTAGAGTTTTTCAATATTTTATATTCGGGTCAAGTAAATGTACTCAAAAAATTATAACCAAGTTTGTATTTTTTTTTCTTCTCATCACTTGGTAAAGCATAATATATATATAGAATATCGAGGTGTACCTTGCCTATAAACTTGGGAGATTCACTATCGTCGACCGAATGGATGTATGTGTGCATATGAAGACCTTCTAGTGATCATATATATATATATATATATATATATATATATATATATATATATACACCTACAATTACAGTTGTCAGCAATAAATTCACAGGTACCACTGAAGTTCAGTTTTGCTCTCAGATTTGTTTCGAACTAATTACACTTCACTTTTTTGTTCAAGAATTATCTCTGCCTCCACCGAATAGGAGGTACTAATTCAAAACTAATACCACGAGCTAGAGGAACACAGCATCCATAGTGGATTAGCAAAGGCAATCCCTCGAAAGAGGGGTGTGACATATGATGATGCATCATCGTCCTTATCTGGAAACTATTATTAGCTGAATCAATTGCATCATGGAGACATGCAACTTTTTAAACACAACACCTTAAGGAAAGCAACCACTTTACAAGCACGAAAGCTGAGGGGATGGAAATGGGTTAGTGGATCACAAATGCAAGCTTGTCTTCTTTCTAATATGGCACAACACTGTGGATGTAATCTTCTAGTGATCATATATATATATATATATACCTACAATTATCAGTAAAAAAAAATTGTTTAGTAAAGTTGATATGAAGCAGTTTTTTTGAAGAAGAGTAGTATAAATTTGAATCTATATGCTAAGAAATCTACAGTCCTCCCTTTTTCTCTCATCAATTCCAGCTACAAATTTATCCATTTCCCACACTTTTACAGCGACAAGAAACATCACTCCTCAATTCCAACAACAGTCACCAGCAAATTTTAGCAATTCACCACACTTTTTTCCAATAACAACAAAAATCACCTTGCCCTCGGCTCACCATTTTTAGCTATAAGAAATGTCAAATCACTGACCTTTCCCTGTCAAATTAAAACCTCCTCACATTATTTCCTGCCACAACATTTTGCAATTCCAGCCATTTCTCAACTTTTCTAATCATAACATCAAAAACCACATATTTCCCACAGTTATTTACACCATTTAGAGCTAACAATCAACTCATTAGACAATCAAACAAATCAAACAATGAAGGATAGACCATAAACGCATGCAAAAACATTTAAAATTGACATAAATACCAAAAGCATGCACACAATAAGCATCCATAAACATCTAAAACTAACGTAGTACCTAAAGAAATAAAGAAAGATTGTTTGGTATGATTTGGGAATTTAAAGCTATTATATATTCCATACCATTAATTCTTTAGTATTGTTTGTAAGGCTTATAACACATTATGTATGAGTTTTTATTATAAAGGTTTTGTATAAGAATGTTGTATTATCTTTGCAGGGTTTTCAAACATCCACTCCAAAATATGCCCAAGCCCATTATATAACAAGTATCACAATGAGATAATATACTTGATAGTTACATAGGTATGATTTTTTTTTTTGTGTGTGAGGGTATATTTATAATATGTTGTAATAATATGACTCTAGAATGTAAGTGAAATATAAATGTATCATGATTGTAATCATGTAAATTACTTTCAGTAGTATGATGATGCGAGATTATTGAAAATAATTATGGACAAGAGTATGTATTCTATAAGCTCATAGTAATGATGGATGGACTGGGTGGCCTAAGGCCCAACCTTTAAGAATGACTACTTTGTTATGTCAAATACGAATTCTAGAAAGAAAAAAAACTCTATTTAGTGATTCAAACAAAGAAACTTTACTAAAATTTTCATAGAATATAAATATCACATTAAATAGAATAAATCTATATAAATGGTTACTAAGCATGAGAATATAAGTCAATAAAGCCAAAAAAAAAAAAACTTATCCAAGTTTTTACATGTTTAATTATTGAAACAAGGATAAATTCATTTGAAACTTCAGGACGTTAAATTTCTATTCTAAAACCTCCCACATCATCATCAACAACAACAAAAATAACAATATCAAGTAATGTTATTTTATAAATTTTGTCATCATTTCAACAAAAATATTTAATAGATATATTGTCATTGTGTTTGGTTGTATTGATAGGGCATTCTTATTGTGATATCACTATTAACATCAGCATGCAAATGAATTTCCTTTTTCCCTTTTTGTTCATGCATACTTAATACCTATAACATATGAGGCATCACAAAAAATTGTATTCCATTTATCATCACTCGTTTGGAAGTCATGTTCGTCTACGTCATATACTTATTTGGATAAAAATAATATGTCAATGTATAATTTTTAAAAAAAATATCTTGCAAGACATTCTTTGTAACCTACAATGATGAAACATATGGGTTTATTAAACAAAGAAAATTCAAATTAAGAATGTTTGAATAATAACATGTAATCTACAAGATGAGCTTTCTTTAGAGTTTCCAAACATAATAATTGATCATATTTAACAAAGATTAAACCAACCTTTTACATCATTTAATATTATACTAAAATTTAGATAGGGTTCCTTTAACATGGATCATTCCTAAATCATTGACTCCTACATACACAATTATATTATATTTTCAACTTTGTTGAAATTTCTTGGACCATAACCAATCACATCGCCGAATCAAGAATATAATACTTCTATCTTTTCCAATTTCTAATTTCATAATTCATATACAATTATACTATAAACTATTTTAAATATATAAATATGATGAACGAATTAAAGACAATATTAATTGAATAAAATAGAGTAGGTTTAATGTCATATTACAACCCTAATAAAAGAGATTAATAATAAAGTTTAGAACATTCTTAATATTTATTACATTTATATACAAGATATCCTCAAAATTATATTACAAAAGATATTCAATGTATTAAAAAATTATATCATCATCACCTAACCAAAACAATTGCTAGGTAAGGTCTAATGTTCTATCCAAGATAGGGATAACCCAAAAATTATTATTCTAACATATGTAATTTATGCCACAATTTCTTTCATAAAAAAAATCTAATTCGTATGATTTTTTTATGTGTGAGTGTGTGTGTGTGTGTGTGTGTGATTGCATGTATGTATATATGTATCATGACCATATTTGGTTCATAGTATTTTTTTTTCAATTCACAATATATTTTAATTATGTCACTTCTAATCTCCCATACAAATTATGCCCTTTCGACTTGCAAAATACTAAATTTATTCTAATCAAACACCAATGTTATCTTACCATATGATTTTCTATTTTAACATTTCAAGCTATTATTTGCCTATGTAATCTCTCATAGTCCATACTTATCATCATTAGATTATATCATTTTAATTCCTTTTTATGTAGCCCAAGTTATGATCCCTTACACTATTTTTGACTCTTTTCCAAATATAATTAGGGTTTGCTTTTTTATCTCGACATATTATTTCCAACTGAATTTTTCCCAACATAATGAGATTCCAGTTAAGTTTTTCTTATCCAAGATTCTATCTAAATGTTGCCCTACCATTTCTTGTACAAAACATTTCACAAACTACCAATGTTATCATCAGCAATTTCATGTAGCAATCCTAGTTTTGCTTGGAAAAAATACATGTAAGATAATTTGCTTGTCCTAGAAATATTTTTATTTTCATTCATCTATAAAGATTCCAAACAATTTCATGGTTCAAGCATCCCAAACCTTTATTTTTATATCACAATTCAATAATAGAATTCAACAAAACATCTTGTCATGAATTCAATCACAAATTCTTTTTAATCTAACACTCAATGACATAACCATAATTTACTACTATTTAACATATGGGTTCCACCTAAAATTTTGTTCATGGTTCAACCATTTGATCATCTAGGAAATAATAACTTCATGTAGATCCATTTAAACCAAATTACATATTTCAGTAATCAAATGAACTGATGCCACTAGCCCATCACTAGGCATTATCCTTATTGTCGGGTAACTAGTTCCATAACATAGCCCATCACCAGGTATTAATCCCATAATAATATCAGTTTATTGACTAACTATCTCACATGTTAGCTATTTTATTATTTTTGTCACCTATATATTTCTGACATTGACTTTTTTGAGTTGTTGTGGTCAAATATAAATTACACATGTTTATCTTTGTTATGACCAATAACAATTTCTTTATAATTTGTTTTGTTATTGCAGTCAAGCACAAATTACATCTAATTATTACTATTGTGTTGGATAATAGTACATACATAATTGTTTTACTTTTCCAGTAAAAAATCAATTATAAATAATTTTATGTCATTGTGGTCAGTCACATTTCATAACATACTATGTGTATTTCTATTATGCATTTCATTACAGCACATATCAATTTTTACCTCGAAGACAAACATTTAATTGATAATAGACCAGAGAAGGCAAATCCTTCACCTTAACTCTTATTATCCAACTTCTTGAGAAGTCGAGTCTTGCCCCATACATTTTTTCTACAACTCCACATAACAATCATTATCACTCAAGTATTCTAATTTGAATCTCATCCATATTATTTTTCATACAACACATCTAAACATAAGTTCATAAACAATTTACATCATTCATTTACACATAATTCCTTAATCCTTTACTCATATTCATTCCAATTATTAACATGCAATTTTCTTGACATGCCTCACAATATATTTTATGTCATCTTAATAAGCCCTTCATCTAACAAAACCCTAAATAAAATATACTTATATCAAAGGAAACTAATATTTCAAGAGCACAATCCTACCATCATTTATTGTCACAATAATATCCATGATATGTATACACTCACTTACATATAATACTTCATAAATGCATGAGTTCTTGATTCTTACAACATACATGCAAAGGAAAGATAAGCTTAATATACTCATTAAAACTCAACTTCTCATGCATTTATAGTATTTTATATTCATCAACTAACTCTACCTTGTAAAGGATTAGAATTGAAAAATCTTGATTGGTTTAATCTAACCACACACGAACATTGTTTGATGTTTAACTCATACATATAGTTATAGGACTCATTTTAAAGGTGGCTTATTCATTTAGTCATATAATATAAGAAACAATCGTGTTAAATAGAAGAAAACACAATTATATCGTTTACACACCAAAACCACCCATTACAATATACATAATTAGTCCAATAAGACATAATTTAACCTTTATTTAGTTTTTAACTCATATTTATAGTTTTATACATCGATGTTTAGAAGATAATGTTTAGAAGATACAATCTGACCAGTCTTCAATGTTTAGAAGACAATGTTTAACTCATATATGGAGTTCTATAGCTTCAAATTAAGCAAAAGCAATCTCATTTAAAATATAACACCTTTAACTAAAATGTCATATAGAATATAAAACCTATTTCTTCCATTTACATATACAAAATCACACATTATAAAAGCATGTAAAATCTATCCAATAAGAAATAGATTGAGTCGTCTTCAATTTTTAGCTCATATTTGGATTTATATAGCTCTAAATTAATCAAAACTAGTTTCACTAGAAATATAACATCCATATCTACAACTCTGATGAAGAAACCAATTCCAAATTTCATTATTCTCAAGTTTGGAGTTTAGCTAGAATTCAACTAATAAAACTCCCAAAATTTTCTTATTTTTTTCATAGTTAACATTACCTATGCTTTTTAGCCCGTAATGCTTTTTAAAATTCTAAACATTTAAGATTTAAACCATTTCATTTTTTCTTCTCTTTAATATCATTTTTCTCACTCTTCACCTTTCATGGCCATTTCTCTCATTTTCATTTTCAAATCATTTCAATCTTGTGTTTTCTTCACAAATCATCAAGAATTATTCATGAGTTTTTCACTCGAAGATGAAGTTTTGGAGATTTTAGAGAGAAAATAGAGTCTTTATATGTTTTTCCAACCGATTGTTATAATGGGAGAAATATGAATTTCATTTATTTACAAAAATACCCCTAATTCATGCCTTTAATTAATCTTCATGCAAATTACCCTTGTTAGAGCATCTCCAGCGGGGAGTGCCATTTTGGAGAGGCAAATCTCCAAAATGGCACTTTGAATAGTGTAAAAATGATATTTTTATTGATGTGTGCTCAAGTGGTAAAAACCATTTTGGAGAGCCATTTATTTTTATATTATTTTAAATATAGTGTAATTATTTTGTATGTAGTTTAATTATGCAATTAATTATACAATTAATAAGAGTAAGTTATATAATTAAATAATTTATTTTAAAAAACCCTCCAACAATATAATTATTAATTTTATATATAATTTTTTACTCTCTTGTTAAGATATTTTTAAATAAAAATAAATATTTTTGATATAATCACATTATTTTCTAATATATATATTACATTATATATATTATAATATATAAAAAAGGTGGCCCCAAGGTGGGGCCACCTTTTTAGCTTTGCTCCCCCAAATGCACTCGAGGGAGGGGATGCCATTTTTACCTCTGTCTAATATATATATATATATATATATATATATATACATATATATATATATATATATATATATATAAAAAGGTGGCCCTAAGGTGGGGCCACCTTTTTAGCTTGTCTCTCCTGAGCTGCCATTTTTACCTCTGTAAATGGCATCCTCATTGCAGTGTAAATAGTGTAGATAAAATAGCTAAACAATCATTTTTTTTTTTATTTTTGCATGCGGGGATAGCATCCCCGCTGGAGATGCTCTTATTGACCTAATTAAATATTAAGAGATTTTGGAACCCCAATTAAGTTGCAATTTGACCTAATTAAATATTAAGAGATTTTGGAACCCCAATTAAGTTGCATTTTTTAACCAAGGTATATCAACATGTCAAAAATCTCCACTTATAATTTAGGCCTAATATGACACTCAAATTGAAATTTATATGCAATAGTGTAAAATTGGCCAATTAATGATTTCTCATGAAAAGTTTGAATTTATTTATTCTTTCCTTTCATACGGCATATAGATAATTCCTCTAAATATTTGATACCATTTTCATATTCTCAAAATAATATTGTTTATTTTTTACCATTGATTTCATTTATGAACTTGTTATCATTTCTTATTACCCGTTATCTGTTTCACTAACATTACACGTTTCAATTTAAGATTTGTAACCCTTATTTTAACTTCAACAATACCTTTAAATTTATTTATTTAGATTTATCTCTTCATTTCACACACATTAACTATTTTTTTCATCATTTATTATTTTTTTAATTGTAAGCATTCATTTCTGAACAAGGTTTTACTACCTATGATCCTGCTTTTTATATTGGGGTTTACATTACAATATGGGATTTATGAAAAATAATATGATAAGTTTGTTTCTCAGTTTCTCCTTTTTTTAGGGATTTGAAAGATAACATAGTTATTCCATTTCCACTACCAAAATTGTGTATGGGATTTTGATATTCTATCGATTTTGTAAAAGTATTCTATTAAGAATTCATGTTTGATCTCTTATAATTTAAGTGATGTAATCATGTTTAATTTGAGAGACAGAGAGAAATTTGTGTTTTTTGTCTTGTCTTTCATGAATTTTCATTTATATTTATATACGAGGGTAAGGTGAATATTGTATACAAGGTGTAATTCACATCAAATTATAGAATATTAAATTTATTTTTCCCTTCAAAAAGTTATTTCTAATCAAATATATATATATATATATATATAACTTTTTTATGAGTGAAAAATATTAAAAAAGGATGTTAATAGAAGTTCCCAAGGGAGAGAAGATGCAAGATACTAGATACTAGATAGAAGTCATTGTGCTATTACTGAAGCTGCGGATCATAAGGAAAGCCTGCATGATCTTCCTAGAAAGAAAGTCTTCCATGAAAGCATGACTACATCTGAAGCATACAGAAGTGCTCACAGTAAATTTATGACTTGTGTTTTACGTATCATTATTGAAGCCATCAAATTAAGACTCTGAAAATGATTTCATGTTGATGGAAGTTTTACCAGTAAATTACGCCTTTCATGAAGTCCATGCGTATTTATATCGTGAGGTGTGGTCTAAGTTTTTTAATTATTAACGTGGGGTTTGGGCTAGTTTGCGTGCATCTCGACTAATCCTACATGCCCTGAAGTTAACGACTATGCAAGCTATCAGCGATCATCATATTAGTAACCATAAAGTTCAAACCTGAAAAAGTAAACTCTTTAATGTCAAGCGCTTATCATTGAATCAACTACTGTATGTTTGGTGTGGTATAAGTTTTATATGAGTTTTAGAGAGTTTTTTATATAAAAATTGCAATGTTTTTTTTTTTAAAAGAGAAGAAAACAAAAATAACAGCCAGAACTCCAGATGAGAATCGCAAATACCCAGTAACATATTCGGAATGAAAAAGGTGTTGAAAAGCTTATACCCTGCTTTTGATGCAGTTGATGTGGGGTGGAGGTGGTAAGTAACGCATGCTTTTTGCTTGCAACCCACCATCAAACATCATCATGGTGGTCACTTCTCTCTCTGTTTTATTCCTTTCTTCTCTCTCGCTTTACAACTTTGGCCTACAAGCCATGCCAGCATATAAAGTTCCCAATCTTCAAGGCTCTCTATCATTGCATGGAGGCGATGAGAGCCTCAACCAGACCTTAGCAAAGTGGTTTCAGGTTTTCATCTCTCTTTTATATATATATATATATATATATATATATATATATATATATATATATATAGAGAGAGAGAGAGAGAGAGAGAGAGAGAGAGAGAGAGAGAGAGATTTATGGTTTTTCCGGAGTGGAGGTCCCTCTAATTCAACGATACAATCATTTTGATCCTTGTAATACTACAAAGCCAAGTCGAATCCTTTTGATTTGAATTTTGGAACAAGGTCAATCCCTTCATCTAAATCAAATTTGACGATTGATTGAGCATTTTGGAAACTTTCTTTGTTTGAATTTCATGAGCATGTGAGTAGAGATGGAACTAGGTAACCGCAAGATTCACACGCCATGTCTGCATTCTTAACCATAAAAATTGAAAAACATTTTGGATAAATTGAGAAAAACCTAAGTTAACGAAGAAAATTGAAAGAATTAAGAAAATGTCATATTTGTTTGATAAATCAAAGTTGAATTCAATATCTAAAAAAACATAAATAAAAAGTAGTTGAATGATTAAATTAAATTCTAGCAAAAACTAAGAGGCATAATAAGCCTTCTAGTATTCATTGTGAATCAATGCTTCATTATCACCTTTTTCTTTTACATTTGATTAATTTGAAGTTAAACTTGATTATTTGTTTAGACTGACTTTGTTTGGGCTACTCGTTGCCATTGGCTGACGCTCAAATTGAAAAAAAAAGGTTAAAAATATTAAAGTAATAAGAACTTAGTTTCAACAATAAACAAATATTGAGCCTTTTCTTATCTTTACAAGCATGATGGAGTAGAGGAGAGATTTAACTGTTTTATTTTTTAATCCCTTAGTTTTCTTTTTCTCAATTTGTTTATTTTTCGTTGATTCTTTTTATATATCTAACTTCTTTTTTTCTGGTTGCCTAGACATGAGATCTCATAATTTTAAGAAAAACAATTGATGTGCATTTGATGGTTCTTTTTGAAAAATAAAATACAATTTTATCAATCTAAATAACAAAGGCATGGAGGACCTAATTAATTGATGTGCATTTCCTTAAGGACTTTCAAAAATATTTCTTTATTCCTGAGTCTTAGAGAAATTCTTCAAATTGTTCTTTACTTCTTTAGTCTTAGAGGATTCTTGCAAAATTTGAGTTAAACTTGTCATCAAGAGGATCTTGCAATTGAGTGTTAGAGGATTCTTCCAAAGGTTTCTTTATATTAGTCTTAAAGGACACTTGATTTTTTTTTTAATTTACCTTAGAGTTTGAGAGGACCTTTACAAATTTTTATTCAATTTCGAGTCTTAAAGGACACTTGCAAGTTTTTTTTTAAAAAACTTTTTTAGTATGAATGGACTTTTGTAAATTTAAGTTGAACTCTCCTATCAAAAGGCTATTACAATTGAGTCCAAGAAGACTTTCATGATTCTTTCTTTATTCTTAAGTCTTAGAGGACTCTTTTAAATCTTTCTTTACTTTCTAGTATTAGAGGACACTTGCAAATATTTCTTTACTTTTGAGTCTTAGAAGATTTACACAAGCTTTTCTTTATTCTCGAGTTTCATAAAAATCTTGCAAATTTTATTTTTTAGTCTCATATTACACCCACAATGGTTTTTCTTTATTATTGACTCTTATAGGAATTTTTCAAGATTATATTTATTTTTTAGTATTAGGAAACTCTTGTAAACATAAGTCCAAAGCATTACTCCTACAAACTTGAATCATATGTAATTCTTTAAAATTTTCATTTTTAAGGCTTGTCATAGTCTGATTTGACCACTTTTTTAAAACTTTTCTATATAAGCTATGTTTTATTGTAAGTTACTAAATAAAACCTAAAAAAAAAAAGGGTATGCTTTATACTATAAGAATTATAAAGAGAGGGCAATTGTCATAACACAACTTGAACCACTTTCAAATATAATGAAAAAAGGTAAAAAAAAATATTTTAATAGAAATTGAAAAGCCAATATAATTAGAGAAATCGAAGGACCATTTTAATATAATTAGAGATTAATTATAGACTAGATTAATGCAGCCTAGGATAAAAGAAAGATGAAACATTGAGCAAAATTGTTGAAATTGGCTAAACAAAAACTAGAGATCCAAGGACCAAATTCAGAAAAAAATAGAGAAATTAAGGAACTTCTTTGATAACAATAAAAATATTTTTAATTAAAAATAATATCATTTTATTTCAATGAAATAATGCATTTCACAATTTGATGAAACAAATAATTTTAGCTTTTAAAAAAAAAAGAAAAGAAAAGAAAGCATTAAAACAACATAGCTTTGGAGCATGACCAAAATAATAGTTCTTCTTTACGCATGCAACTTTGCCACCATTGTTTTTCATAAACTTATGCTAGACTTTTGCCATACTTTTCTCTAAACTATGCTTTTCTTTATATAAGATAAATATATTAAGTGAAAAATAGAGAAATAATAAAGGGTCAAAACCCAACTAACTAGAGGGTAGGCAAACAAACCCTTTATCTTAAAAATCAAAAACAAAGAAAACTAGTAACAATATCTAAGAACTAAAATAATTACAAATCGAAAATGTCATCAAAAACCCCTAAGCAATATAAAGTCTTTTATAGAAACCAAAGAAGCCATATTGCAAAGAGAATTAACTTCTGAAATAATGCAACTAATAATATCCCTATAAACCATCAAACTATCATGAGGAGCTTTATCATGAAATATAATATCCATTTCCTTCCAAATCTAATAAATGATAGTAGCCACCATCAATATCACTATCACCAATTGAAGAGAGTCGTTCATATGGAAATTATAAAGCCGACATATAGTGCTAACCCAAGAGCAACACCAAAACAGAATGCACCATCTGGAATAGAGAACATACCAAACACTTTGAGAGAGAAAACAATCATAGAATAAGTGATCAACATCTTCTCTATTACCTCTAAGAAAATGTTAACGTATAAGATTTTGTGTTAAACTCAAATATTACAATTAAGTTTGATTGGCTCAAATGTTTTCTAAAGTTTTTGTTTTTGTAAATATTGTGCTTGAATAAAAGCATTATAAAGAACTAAATAAAATGAAAAGTATAAAATGACAACGTATATAAATAATTGTATGAATTTGGTATATTAACTTTAAAATACATAAAAACTATATTAGGATTCATAAATAACATTAAATATTGATGTATGATCTATTCTATTATATGCATGATATGTCAATAAAAAATGAAAAAGTCTATAAAAGAAATTATAAAAACAAAGATTCAATAAGTCGACTAAATATAGTGACAAAGATTGACGACTTGGTAATAAAAAAAAGAAGTTATATGAACAATTTTGGAAAAATAATATGTAGCCTATTTACAACATGATAGATCAACAAAGAAATTATCTGGGAAGTATATTAAAATCATTAAAAATGATATTTTTTTAAGCTAAAGATAATTGTAAATAGGAAAGGTTGAGAGAAATGAAAGATGATTATGGCAAATGTGATTTAATTATTGCTGTTAACTTTCTGTAAATAGTCTTGAGTAACCATTAGAAATTGGACGGCAACAGTGATTTCAAATCATTAATAAAATTTAAACAAGAGAAGCATGGATGGAGAGGTGGGGTTCAGGGAAAAGAAGACCCTGCTTTTATGATTATGGCTCTGGCTTTTCCAGCGAAGAAGTCAATCATTTCTGTTGACTTTGAATCTTAAGTATTTTCCATGTAACAGGCGATCGTATTTTGCTCTGGTAGCTGCTTCGGACGACTTTGGACTTTCTGCTTTCTTTGACCGGGTCTCCCTCTCATCCATCGTTTTCTTTACAGTGTTGTTGAAGTTATTCAATATATTAAAATAATATTTTTTATTTTATAAAAATTATTTTTAATATTAATATATAAAATATCTACGAACATAAAAAAAAAATATATTTTTTTAAAATACTTTTAAAAAAGCGTCAAACCGGCATTAAAAGAGATGTTCTTCCATTTACTTTTTTTGAATTTATTTTTTAATTACAATTATGTTTTTTTAACACCAATTTGTTACAATAAAAAACAAATATTTAGAAAAATTAATCTAATATTTATTAGTGTGAAAATCATTTTCAAAATTATAGTCTACTAACTCTCTCTCTCTCTCTATATATATATATATATACATATAATCTCAAATGTAAATTTAGATTATTATATTAAAAGAGACCAAAGCAAGAAAAAAAAAGAAAAATAAAGGGGGGGTCGGTGAATTATAAAGTCAATCGAGGAGTTGTTGAGAGTTTACTTGCCACAATCATATGACCCTATTTTGCTGAAGGGTTACACTTGCAACTAACCCAATAGTCCAGCAACCCTATTATATCACAATTGTAATTAAATTTTAGATCATTTTTACTGAATCATGAATGAGTCATAACAGTACAAATAAATTGCTTTAATAAATGAAATATGTATTGAAATTATTTTTTAAAAGTGTTTTTCTATTTATAATACCGTCAAGAAATCATTAAAGACATGTTTGATGAATGACAACTTTCCCTTGCTCGTCTTTAAGGGACATGACATGGTGATAAATGATTTGAGATTTACATTATAGATCTCGAGTTCAAATCAAAGCATACTCACCTCATAAAAATCTGAGATAAAAGTAATTTGACTCAATTAATCCGGACCCTAAAAAATATCTAAAATGAATAAGATTTTCTCGAAGAAAAAACAAAAAAAAAAACTCCCTCACTCACTGCAAAGAAGGCCATTTGTTTCACAGAGGAATCGCCGGATGGATGCTCATGCAGTGTCCAAAATTTTAAGATTCTTGGAGCTTCTTTGGTCAACCAGAAGCCACCACGGGCTCTCAATTGTTGACCTACTCAACGACTCTGTGCAATGACCATCTCAGCCCTTGATGTAATACTATAACTACGACAGGAAGTAACATCTCAACCCTTGATTTCGCCTGGAAGAAATCTCCATCACAGATAATATTTTTACAGGCAAGAGTTATGAGTCTCTTTTGCTAGCCTTATCACTCAAGTTCAATGGGGTGTTATTGTCGGTTGCTTTTTCATAATATTTTTTAATTTAATTTCTTTGTGGATATCGTAAATTAACTCTCTTGAGAGAATCAAGAGAGTTTTTTCAACTAAATTTACTTTGTTTTTTTACAAAAAGCACCAGCATCAACAACAACTAAAGTTCTCTATGATTAGCTAATATTGTTTAAATGTTGCAGTTAAAAAAGTGAAAAAATGAAATGTTTTACTATGATTATCTAATATTGTTTAAATATTAATGGTTCGGTAATAAAAAAAATTATTAATAATTTTATTTAAATATACAAGTCATTATCCCAGCCCTCTGTTGCAGGATTTTTTTTTGCCTCATTTCAACATGTAATTTTTTGTTTTGTATTTCGATTCTTTTTTTTTTTCATTTACTTTCGATCCTTTTATTTTATTTTTTTTTGTTCTGTTTGGGATAGTTCTTAATTGTTTATATTTATGTATCTATATTCTTAGTTTTGACTTTTATTTTTTATTGTTATTTTTCTTTGTATTAAATGCACTTTGCGTTAAAAAACATAATAAATTTAGCTTTGTTGGTGTGAAATAAGAGTGAAATTCTCTTTTATTCATGTATAGTTAATCTTCTGTTGTTATTTATTTATTTTTGCATCTATTTTGTCTATGTGTGGTTTAATATATTTATATTTTGAAGTGATTTTTATTTTAAAAGAAATTAAATCAATTTTTTGATGATTTATTTTTTATATATTATATTTAAAGTATTTCAGAACAGTGAGATTAAATTAATTTGATATTTAAAAAAAACTTAGTTCATTTTATATATATATATATATATATATATATATATATATATATATATATATATATTTGCAAGATTAAATATTAAATGCAGTTTGCGTTAAAAAACATAATAAATTTAGCTTTGTATGTGTGAAATGAGCGTGAAATTCTCTCTTATTCATGTATACTTAATCTTCTGTTCTTATTTATTTATTTATTTTTGCATTTGTTTTGTCTATGTGTGGCTTAGTATATTTATAGTTTGAAGTGATTTTTATTTTAAAAGAAATTAAATCATTTTTTTGATGATTTATTTTTTATATATTATATTTAAAGTATTTCAGAACAATGAGATTAAATTAATTTGATATTTAAAAAAAAATTAGTTCATTTTTTATATATATATTTGCAAGATTAAATATTAAATGCAGTTTGCGTTAAAAAACATAATAAATTTAGCTTTGTATGTGTGAAATGAGAGTGAAATTCTCTCTTATTCATGTATAGTTAATCTTCTGTTATTTATTTATTTATTTATTTATTTTTGCATTTGTTTTGTCTATGTGTGGCTTAGTATATTTATAGTTTGAAGTGATTTTTATTTTAAAAGAAATTAAATCAATTTTTGTGATGATTTATTTTTTATATATTATATTTAAAGTATTTCAGAACAATGAGATTAAATTAATTTGATATTTAAAAAAAACTTAGTTCATTTTATATATATATATATATATATATATATATATATATATATATATATATATATATTTGCAAGATTAAATATTAAACAAATATCAAAATATATAATTAGCCTCATATATTTTTAAGAAAGATAAAATCTTAAAAAATATTGTTATCATTATTTAAACATCTTATCCATGATAAAATAAATATATAAAAAAAAACTAAATAATCAAAAGTTTTGTAGGTTGATCATTTTGCTCACATGTATAGCATAAAAAAAAATATAAGACCATTAACATTTTTTTACATGTTAAAAAATTTGGTTCTGGCTGCAGCAAAGCACAATATAAGTGACTCGTATATTTTTCATTGTAGATAATTTGGTCATATTTTCCCGCTCATTTTATCTATATATGGCTTTATATATTTTCTATTTACATGATATTAAATCTGAAATATCATATATAAAAAAACACAAAAATTACTATTTCTATAACTAAAATGAATTTTACTATGCAAAACCAAGATAATCTCTTAGCTATTAGTTAATGATGAGGCATATATTATCGATAAATTCTGCCGCAAAAAATAAAGTCTCCCTTCCTACGTAGACTCATCTGTTTAGGGAGAAAAAAAAAAGAGTAGCGATGAATATTTTATGACATACGTATAATGTACGTATATTTTGATATTTCAAATTATAGTCATTAAATTTGATATTTCAAAAAAAGACCTCTTGTCTTCAACTGAACCCCGCGTTTTCTCTCCCCCTTCTTCCACAGGACCACCACATGACCACCACCCTCCTCCACCACCACCAAAACAACACACCGTTTCTCTCTGCCTCTGTCTCTGCCTCTTTCTACTAATTTCGAACGAGAAGAAAATAGTATGGGGAACTGCAGCGCCTGCGTAAGACCAGACACCTCACCAGAAGACACCAAACCACACCAAACCAAAACCAAAAAACCAAAAAAGTCAAATCCTTTCTCGGAAGACAACCCCCACCACCAAACCGCCACTAAAAGCCGATCCTCGCCTGCTCCGATCCGGGTTCTAAAAGACTCATCTGTCCCACTTAGCCACCGCCCACGTATTTCCGACAAGTACATACTAGGCCGTGAACTGGGTCGTGGTGAATTCGGTATCACATATCTGTGTACGGACAGAGAGAATAAAGAAGCATTAGCATGCAAGTCAATCTCGAAGAGGAAATTGAGGACTGCTGTGGACATAGAGGATGTTAGGAGAGAAGTGGCAATCATGTCTACTTTGCCTGAGAATCCAAATATTGTCAAATTGAGAGCTACTTACGAGGATTATGAAAATGTGCATTTGGTTATGGAGTTGTGTGAGGGAGGTGAGCTTTTTGATAGGATAGTGGCTAGAGGGCATTACAGTGAGAGAGCTGCGGCGCATGTTGCCAGAACCATTGCTGAAGTTGTTAGGATGTGTCATGCTAATGGGGTTATGCATAGAGATTTGAAGCCTGAGAATTTTTTGTTTGCTAATAAGAAGGAGAATTCTGTTCTTAAGGCTATTGATTTTGGCTTGTCTGTGTTTTTTAAGCCAGGTATGCTGTGGATATGTGTTCGTGTGTGTGTTGTGGTTTTAGATTTGGAGTCTTGGCGGTGTTCTGGTTTGCTGGAAAATTTTGTTTTCTAATTTTGTTTTCGAGATTTGAAGTCTTTGTGGGAGTTTTCTTGGACGTGGATTTTGTGTTCTCTAGAGTAATATTGCTTTCAGATCATTGCTTAAGCTGTAATTTTTTTTTGGTTAACAGTTTTGATTTGCTAGTGAGTTTTTGTTCTTTTGGATGATTATTTATTTACTTGTTCCTGAGGGTTAAATTTGAACTTTTCAATTTGTTTTGACAGAGGAGAGGTTTTCAGAGATAGTGGGCAGTCCATATTATATGGCACCAGAAGTGTTGAAGAGGAATTATGGACCGGAGGTTGATGTGTGGAGTGCCGGAGTTATTCTTTATATTTTGTTATGTGGGGTTCCTCCATTTTGGGCAGGTATGTCTGTCAGTTGACCTAGTTTTGTTGATGAACATGGTGGTTAGAATAGAATATTTTGGCATCAGATTCCGATTTGTTTTTTCTTTTTTGATTTCCTGTGGCAGAGACTGAGCAGGGTGTTGCTCTTGCGATTTTGAGAGGGGTGATTGATTTTAAGAGGGAACCTTGGCCCCAAATTTCAGAGAGTGCTAAAAGTCTTGTTCGACAGATGCTGGAGCCAGATCCGAGAAAGCGCTTAAATGCGCAACAGGTTCTTGGTATGTCCTTTTACAGCTTGTTAAACTGGGATTTCTTGTTTTCTTTCTGGTGGCATAATGTTAGGGAACTGATGATTCTGCTTGCCCTAAACATTGGAAATTGCTTGGGGGCATTGTAGTTGTATCTGAGAGATGATATATGTTTCTCATCTTCACTTTCTACACTATATTATTTTATTCAGAGGATAACAGAACGTTTGTTATAGTGCTTGCACTGGTTTCAGATAGTTCTAGACATTTAACAAACATGGATTTAATACCATTCAATCTTGCCCTGACCGCAAATACTAGGTCTTCCTTCCTTTCATTTTTTTTTCCCCAGATGAATGGAGGTTTAGGATCTAGTTTTGGACAACTCAGTGGCCAAAATGCTCTTTGCTACCAAACTTCCTGTCAAACACTGAAAATGCTGACAAGTTTACCAAAGCATGGAATTTTTTAGAACTCTCATCGGAATTGGTGAGGAATATGTTGACTTTGTACATTGAAGCTCTGTGTTTCTAGGGGATTAAGGATTGTTGATGTGGCTTCAAGGGAGTTTGCTTGATAAAAAAATAAATCGAGGCACTATTAGAGAATATGACCATTGTTTGTTCTTGTTGTGGGGATATATCCACAGATAGGGAGAATTTTAAGCTCTTTCTGACGAATTTAGCGGAGGATTATCTTGCTTCCATTTCAATTTTTGTTCAATGCTGATGCAAGAATTAAAACTAGTTCAAGGAGATATGTAGGACGGTGGAAAAATTGTGAAGTATCTTCTTGATGGCATATTCTCAGGTTTCTCTATAACTTGTAACTTTCCAATGGTTGAAAAACTAACATTGTATGATAAATTATTTGTTAGTGGATGATATCTTTTAAATCCTATATTCCCATAAGCTATTAGATGTGTACATTATTCCTTGCAAACAACTGTATTCTTTGGAGACTCGATCTTCCAGCTCCTTGGCTCTTTTTTGTGAAAGATCTGGACTAGCCGACATTTTCTTTTCTTTTCATTTGCTGACAGAACATCCCTGGTTACAAAATGCAAAAAAAGCCCCAAATGTCCCATTAGGAGATATCGTGAGGACAAGGCTCAAGCAATTCTCTGTGATGAATAGATTTAAGAAGAAAGCATTGCGGGTAAACATCTCTAGTTCCTTTATGTGTAATTATCAGCTCAAATCCTGATCATTTTCGTATTTTAGGATAAGATTAATCAATTGAGAGTAACACACTTTGTCCAATTATGCTGTAGGTAATTGCGGAGCACTTATCTGTTGAAGAGGTTGAAGTAATCAGAGATATGTTTGCATTGATGGATACTGACAATGATGGTAAAGTAACATATGAGGAACTGAGAGCTGGCCTTCGGAAGGTTGGTTCACAGTTAGCTGAACAAGAGATAAAGATGCTGATGGAAGTGGTAAATACTTGTGTCTATCATTTTCTATGTTCAAATCTATTTATGCTCCCATTTTCATTTGGTGCTATGTATGAAAAATATCATGTCCTAACACCACTTTTGCTGCTTTTGGATTGGATGGTGCATGCTTCCATCAGATCCCACTGCACTCTTAAAATCTTGTCTAACCAACACTTGATATTTTTCATTTGGTGCTATGTATGAAAAATATCATGTCCTAACACCACTTTTGCTGCTTTTGGATTGGATGGTGCATGCTTCCATCAGATCCCACTGCACTCTTAAAATATTGTATAACCAATACTTGATATTTTATGGCTATGTTAAATTATCTGGAAAATATATTTATGAGAAATTTTTCGAAGTATCTTCTTCTTATTTGTGTCATTGTGTAATACCTAGGTTTATATATAACAAAGCTTATTTTCATAAGCAATGCTTTGTTAGTACTGTTTACTTTAATCCTTTATAGCACGGTATAGTTATACTGTTATATAAAATTTACACTGAGATTTGTCAATTTTCATTTTTCTCCTGGAATTGAAATTACAAGAGTATTCTTTTCTGCTCCAAAGTCATGATTAAAGTGCTCACAACTCCATTCATTTTGATAAATGCCCCTTTAGCTCTTCTTCACTTCTCTAGAATGATTGGAATGCTTCATGCTACTTAGGTTGAGTTAGGTTTTGTGATTAAGCCACCGAAATACTGAACACTTTCCTGCTAGTTGCTGCATGCGTAGTTTGGTTTGGTTGTCCAGAGTTTACCACCTTCTGATGAACCGAGTATCACAGTTTTCTCACTACCTTCCACTGTTGATTTTCTTGCATGTATTTTACCAATAACATCCTAGCATTCAAAGAAATGGTTACTTTATTTTTAGGTTTTCCTGAATGATTTTAAGGTTCAATCTTTGTAGACCGTGACAATGTTCTCTTTTCTTCAGGCGGATGTTGATGGGAATGGAGTATTGGACTATGGAGAGTTTGTGGCAGTCACAATTCACTTGCAGAAGATGGAAAATGATGAGCATTTCCGCAGGGCATTCATGTTTTTCGACACAGATGGTAATGGATATATTGAATTAGAGCGAGTTACGAGGGGCATTAGCAGATGAATATGGCGAAACTGATAATGATGTGCTGAATGACATCATGCGCGAAGTCGACACTGACAAGGTATGACTTAACCTCATCATGTGCAAATTGGGGAAGCTTGAAACAATACAAGAAGTTTGAAAGTTGTCACTTTTAAATCTCTCCGACTGTCTCTCATAGTAATTCACATTTTTAATTTCAGGATGGTTGTATCAGTTATGAAGAGTTTGTCGCAATGATGAAAACTGGAACTGATTGGAGAAAGGCATCTCGACAGTATTCAAGGGAGAGGTTCAAGAGTTTGAGCCTTAACCTGATGAAGGATGGTTCATTGCATCTCCATGATGCGTTTACCGGTCAATCTGTTGCTGTCTAAATTATAGAGCTCATGATACGCTTTGCTTGTGCTCACATAATGTTTCTGTCCTATCATTGATCTATTCAATATCTGAAGAGTCCAGATTTAGTGTCACAAAATGCAATATATTCCACATACAGGAGACAAAAATGAATATAGATGGGATCAAGATTACAGATTGAATTGGCATTAGGCTGCAAGAAGCATGCATCGGAGGCACAGCTCGTTGGCTTACAGTTATCGAATGGAAGCATGGTGTTATGGTGCCAAGGCAATCTCGGTTTCCAAATTAATTTCATATATTTTTCTTGTATATTTTTCTGGGTTCTTGGTGTCAAATGTTTTCTCTTCTCCTTCATGTGCTCTCCTGGCTTCGTGCAGATATCCATTCGAGTTTGTATTTGTAATGTCGCTAACTTCGAGCTAATGAGGTTTTATCTAGTTCTGAGTGGTGGATATTTTTGCCAAAATAAAGCTCCAGTTTGTATATTCTGCCGTGAAAGTTACTATCCGAAGTTAAGACTTGTTTTTTTCTCATGAAAACGCCATGTTGAGAGGGTGGGATGTGAAGATAACTTGTTACGTCGAGGCTTACAAGAAAGTCTTGGAGCTACTTAATAGCGGTAGCATCCAGCCAACCAACCCACTTTTAATATCTTTTTCGTGTGATCAAACGTCAGTAGTATGAGCAAAAAGTCACAAACTGCGGTCTGATGACAGAGATTGTCCATGAATTGACGCAACCCCTGTTGAAGAAATCAACGATTCTAGAAATGGATTAAACTTATTCTATGGATAATGACAGTATCCATGCATTGCATTACTCCCAATAAATAGACAGGAAGAACGAAGCTTCGAGCTGACCGTGTCCTTGGATGTTGAATGGGTATAGAAAAAAGTAGCCCAAGAGAGAAGAACGACCGGATGGTTTAACTCTAATTGATTCCGGGAATCCATTTGGATCTTGTGAGCCCAATATAAAGCTCTCTCCCCCCAGGAAATGCAAACCCTAACGTCTGTTTTTTTGCGATTCAGTCCAAGGATGTCGTCCCATCTGGTTTCAGCTTTTCTTTTACGCATTTTCATCCATTCTTTCAGTGATGGTTTAGGTTAATTACGGATTTTTAATATGTTTTAAATTTTACTTCCTGCCTTTAAACCTGCTAAGGTTCTTTAAGAGATTATTTCGTGTTTCTCGTCATCAAGATTGATCCATGAGAAAGAAATGAGAACTAACAGCAGGTTTTAAGGGTTACTGTATTCTGGTTTCAATAATAAATTGTATTATGATCCAACAAAATGTTTTTTTATTATTATTAATTTAAAGAGGGATTGTTGTTTGCACACGTTTAGTTGTTATCTAGGCAACCATTTTCTATGAAGTGACTAATTTAATTTTGGTTGCCCTTTCTTGGTTTCAAGAATCATTCTTGATATCAAGATTCTTAATTCTGATTTGGTTGGAGATGTAGTTTTTTAATTGGAATAAAATATTTTAATTTTAAAGCATTTTGACTCTTTGTTTTGAGGTGTATATATATATATATATATATATATATATATATATATATATATATATATATATATATATATATATATATATTTAAAAAATAGTTCAAATCCAAAAAAAATATTTAGAATTGTGCAATTTAACCAAAAAAAAGATGATAAAATGATTTTTCTGAACAAAATTTTGAACATGTATAATATTACGAGAATGTCATCATCAATCTTGCAAGATCATTACATTCTCTGATTGGTCTGAAATTTAACATAATATATATAAATATATCAAGAGACTACTCGTAAAATTTCATCTCAATCTAATGATTGGATTAAGAGATATAATTGATATTGTAAAATTATTCATTATTAAAAAAAAATACAATTTAGCCGAAACGAAAAGGGCAGAACAAAACTGGAATATTTCCAGCCGAAATATGGACGGAATTTCTGAAATGGACAGAAATTTTAAGCAATGTCTAAGCTGCTCCAGACTTGGACCTCCAATATAACACAATTCCAGAAACACCATCAAGCTAAAGGATGACACAATTCAAGTATAGGTTGGTAG
Source organism: Salix viminalis (assembly GCA_029228465.1). NCBI lineage: Eukaryota > Viridiplantae > Streptophyta > Magnoliopsida > Malpighiales > Salicaceae > Salix > Salix viminalis. Next base: position 5,383,542 of record CM055437.1, read on the forward strand.
TGCTTTGATGGTTTTTAGGTTAAGGTTTAACCGATGTTGTAAATTATATTTTGTTCTTTCTGAAATGACTGATATATCTTGTTTCAATTTAAAAAATAGAATAAACTGGAACAAATTTGATCTCACTCGGAATTCCGGTCGCCCGAAACATTTTGGTTTCGTTTACGCTCGTTCTATTTCGGCAATGTTTTTTTTTAAATAATGAATAGTTTTACAATATCAATCATATTAGGTTAAAATTTCATAGCAATCAAAAAATATAACAACCTTGCGAGATTGATAATGACATTCTTGTAATATTATCTAGGTTAATAGTTTTGTTCATCAAAATCATTTTATTGTGTCTTTTCTTAGATTAAAAGTTTGTCAATTTCATTATTTAACAATGAGTTTATTAGGAATTGAACTTTATAATTTGTTTTGAATTGCTTTATAAATATGGGTCACACATTTAAAAAGTTAACTTAGATTGATTGACCCGAGTTGATCCAATTTGTCGTCTTTTCAATATTTTTTTTGAAGATATCAACTTGATTTTTTTTAGTTAAACTATAGTTTTATCAATTTTCCATTTATCTTAGGACTCATCAAGTCGATTGAATTATATTAATTCAACTCTTATTTTTTTTACTTATTTTTGAAATTTAAATTGCATAATTTTAAATACTTTTATTTTGGATTTAAACTAAAAATTTATTTATTAATATATTTAATTATATATACGCATAAATATAATAAACATAAACATAAACATTACAACCCAAAACAAAACATCACAACACTTTGAAACTAAAAATAACTGAAAAAATTCCATTCTAATTACAAAAGAAACATCAATCGAAACGTAATTAACATCACACTTATCAATGAAAAAACATTACAAAACACATAATAGGCATGCCATGTTTCATTGTGCTTTCTCTCTAAAATCACCGTGGATTGCGACAGTGTGGACACGATTTTGGGCTTCATCATCCGGCATTCCTTTTTTTTTCTGGGGGTGTTTTTCGGTTTTTGCCTTTTTTTTCACTTTTCGCTTTTGTACAGTGCATTGACGCCTCTGACCCTCGAAAAAGACAAAATAGTGCACAGGGACGAGGGGCTCCGTCGGCTTTTCACACATGAAGTGCACAATGCACCGACGAAAAAAGGCATGCCATGTTTCACTTTGCTTTCTATCTGAAATCACTGTGGATTGCGATAGTGTGGACACGATTTTGGGCTTCATCATCCGGCGTTCCTTTTTTTTTCAAGGGGTGTTTTCGGTTTTTGGCTTCTTTTTTTTTCACTTTCCGCTTTTGTATAGTGCATTGACGCCTCTAACCCTCGAAAAAGACAAAATAGTGCACAGGGACGAGGGGCTCCGTCGGCTTTTCACACATGAAGTGCATAGTGCACCGACGAAAAAAGCCCTCGATAACGACAAAATAATGCAGAGTGAACGGGGACACGGGCGTATTTTCCGCACCGATTTTTTCGTGAATATCGGTTGGGTTAGGGGCGTCTTGGTAATTAGCCAACATTTTATTATTTTTCGTCTGCACGGTTGGCGCGTCGTTAGGACGCGACAGCGGCCCTCAACGCCAACGCGCCATGGAAGCGGCGCGTGCGGTTCCATATAGTGGTCAAAAATTCTCTTCCGCCGGTGAATACGGTGTGCCTCCTGGTCCTCTATCTCCCGTCGCGGCGTGTGTTAGTCAGATATGTCAGGGTAAACGGCAGGGGCGGTTTTATGGCGAGTGTACGTTTTCTCTCTTCTGCGGGCCCAATGTCAGGTCCGGTCCCTCATGTATAAGAAGTTCATTTCGGTCCCTGAGGTTTGGATTTCGATTTTATGCCTGATTTCTTGAATTGAAAGTTTGATTGTTTTCAATTGTGCCCTTTCAATTAAAACTAATTATATAAAGCATTTTTAATTTTGGTCCCTAAACTTTTGATTTCGATTTCTTTTTTGTTCCTGTAATTTTTTCAGTCCAGATGTTTTGATTTCTTTAATTTGGTCCTCCAATTAAAATTCTTAATATATACAACTTTTCATATCAGTCCCACTTCTTCTATTTTTTTGATATAATAACAGCAATTACCATTATTATTATTTCATTATTTATTTTGGTCCCAAGATTTTTTTTTCAGTTTTATCCTTCAATTGGAATTAATTATATATGTTATTTTTCATTTCGGCCCTTATTCTTTGAATATTTTATTTTATATTAATTAATTTGTGTTTTTTTCTTTAAATTCTTTGATAATGTTTATTTTTATTTCATATTTATGCATTTATGCTCTTAGTTTTTTTAATTTTCTTTTAGTTTTTAATCGGTTCAATCCTTAAATTTCAATTTATGTTGGTATTCATTTTAAAATAAATATTGCATATTTTTTCCCTTTATTCTTTTTTTTTTAATTTGTTCTTTGGATTAGATGATTTTTATGATTTTGCTATTTACACAATGATATTAATAATTTCAGCGATTATTATTTTTTTTTAAATCTTTTGCTTTTTTAGTAATGATTTTTTTTGTGCAATTTAATTTTTTTGATTGTTTTTAACAGTAATGTTAATAATAATTTTAACTGTTATAGTCACGATAATAACAATAACATAAAGATTGATTTTCAATTAATGTTTTCGTCTTTTTGTTGATAAGGAATTGATTATTTATTTTTGTTATTTAATTATTGGAGGGGTTTTTTTTTAATAATTTTTTCTTCCCTTTGTTTTTTTTCCTTCTTTAGATTACATTATTTTTATGATCTCAGTATTTACGCAATAATAATGATAATTTTGGTTATTGGTTTTTTATTGTTTTTTTATGAAAACTCTTTTCCTTTTTTTATATGGTTTTCCTGGGTAATTTAATTATTTTAATAGTAATGTTGATAAGAATTTTAGATGTTATAGCGATAATAATAAAAATAACATCAGGATGGATTTTCAATTGATGTTTCTGTCTTTTTGTCAACAAAAAATTAACTATTTATTTTGGTTATTTAATTATTACAGGTCTGTTAACAATTTATATTTTTTCTTTAATCTTAATTCATTCATTTATTTATTCTTTCATAATAATAATAATAATAATAATAATAATAATAATAATAATAATAATAATAATAATAATAATATTTTAATTGTTTTTCTTGCTTCCTATTTTGTTCATGCTTTTTTTTTTCCTCGGTATAATTTAATAATTTTTATTGTTTTAATAGTAATAACAATAATAAGTTTAGATTTTAAGACTCCGATGTTGCTATTGTTATAGTATTTTAAATTAATATTGCTTTCTTTTTCCCTTTATTTTTTTTTAAATTTGCTCTTTGTATTAAATGGTTTTTCTAATTTTACTATCTGCATAATAATAACGATGATTTTTGTGATTAATTTTTTTTTCTTATTAAAATATTTTGCTCTGTTTTTAAAATGTTAGTTCGTGCTCTTTTGTGATATTTCATGACGTAATATCTACATTCTAAAATATGTAATCTATGCTTGTGCAATAAACTATTCTTAAAAATTTTTACATTTTATCTCTTAATCTGTAAGTTTTAAATACACTTTTATTTAGTTATATCATATAAATTTATCGTTGTTGATTTAATTATGTTAAATTATATACATAAGAATACCCGCGGCAACACGCGGGCAATATAGTTATTCATTTTTATAAAACCGAAGCACTATAATGATTGTTTCAGCCACCTTACAAGAAATATTTGTATACGTAACAATCGAAGGAGTGTGAATAACAATTTTCTCAAAATAAAAGTTATGATCCGTTTCTCCCCCAGTCAGTGATAAATGGTAAATCATCATCGCATGTGCTCCCTTTGCCGGCCATTAATTAAAGGGTCCCTGTCTGCTCTAGTTTGCCTACTGCCTTCAGAATTCTGGACACATTTATCATTCGTGGCCTGTAAAGCTGAAGTCCACGTTCCTAAAATTCGATGCATTAAATTCATATTCATGTACTGCCACCCTTTTATTTATTTATTTATTTGTTTCTTTGTTTGATTATATATATATATATATATATATATATATATATATATATATATATATATATATATATATATATATATATATATTTAAGAAGAGAGGTGGTACAAGCTATACCACGGCCTCCATCTAAGAGAATTTTATTAAAATAGTCAATGGACATGTGTCTGCATGTAAACAGAAGGGGTTAATGTTGTCACTACCCTACATGAATAGTGCCTTCAATACTAAAGGGAAATTAATGATAATGGAGTCATTATTAGTTTTCAAGAAAATTAATACTTCTAAAGCATGCACTGCAATGATTTTGCTTCGATAAAGTTCACTCTTATCAAAAGTTTTCCAAGAAAATTATGAGTAAAATGCTATCGTAATTATTTGTTTCTTAAAAAAAACTATCTTACACGTTATATTAATTATTCCGATATTTTAAAAACTTATTTGCAAGTAATATATTATTGATTAATGTTTGTCTAACATCAAATCATTAATTATAAATCTTATAACTAGATGATTTTTTTTAATTTTTTTAGTAACAAAAAAAAATAAACACATCATGCATGGACTACTTTAATACCTAAAACTATTAGATCTATTGACCTAATTATTAAAACTTAGCTTAACCAAAACAACGCTGATATAATAAGAACTTATCATAACATTTTTTTTTGAAACTCATTTTAAGGTTAAAAACCATTTGTTAGGTCCACTTTGGTCCCTAAACTTAGAAGACACATCAACCTCACCATTAAACAAGTTTATAAAAACCATGAAACATAATCAAAATTCTTATGTAAGCTTATGACAAAATAAAATATACCATGTATATAAATTGGTTTTATATTGCCACAAAAAATCTAACTCTATGGTTTATGTGATTTTGTCTATATTTTAGGGATGAAGTTAGTAATGATAATGATAATATAACATAAGGATAGATTTTCTATTATTTTTATCTGATTTTCGGATTAGATGATTTTATAATTTTTATTGTTTTAATAATAATAATGATAAATTTAGTGATTATTTTTTTTTACAAAATATTGAACTTTTTCTTAAATTATTCAGGTCAATTTAATGATTTTTACTATTTGGGCAGTAATGCTGGTAATAATTTTAATTGTTATAGTAATAATAATGATAGTAACATGAGGATCAATTTCAATATATATTTTCTTCTTTTTGGAGATAAAAAATTAACTACTTATTTTTTTTTATCAATGAAGGTTCTTTCACAATTTCTATTTTGTTTGTTTTGTTTAATTTAAATTAAATTATAAAATGAACTAATCTTAATGCAATGTATTCAATAATTCAGATATGTTCTTGCTTTTTTTAATGACAATAATAATTTTATACTCTTTATTTCATTGAAACCTACTAAGCAAATAAATTTATATCCATTTAAAATTCATATATTTTATAGAAAACTTGCACTTCGCAAAATTTCTACACAAATTTATTATTTTGTCTAAATTTATATTATAATTAAAAAATCACATATAATTAATATTTTTTTACATTGAAAAAAATATAGTTTCGCCCGCGACGAGACGTGGGTGGCATGGCTAATATATATATATATATATATATATATATATATATATATATATATATATATATATATATATATATATATAATGAGAAGGAATTGACCTGCGGAGCAAAAGCAATTCATAAAGAATTGCATTTGAAATTTAATTTGATGGGCTGGGGGTTGTCCCACAAGCGGGAATGCAGAATGAATATTTTGTCCGGACCGAAACGGAACAGCCAGCATATTCCCTAGTGCATTTCGACTAGAATTTGACTGAAATTTCCTATACGGGCCAGAATAAAAATAGGGGTAAAAACCACGCCGTTTTGTCTCGGTTTTTTGACTGGTACGGGGTGTTTCGGCCATTTCGCCCGGAACAGAACGAAACGGACAATTTTAGCTTAAAATATCATTTGCTTAATATTAGTCAATTATATGACAAAGGCTATATGGTTGTTTTTGAACATACATGTTATTTGATTCTTGAAAATGCTAAAGAATTTTATGTAAGAAATAGAAAAGAAAATGTCTATAAGGTCATAATTGAAGTTTGAAGAAGAATAGAATGTTAGACATATTTTAGTGATAAAATGCATACCTTCTAAGCATGACAACCATGAAATATCTATTTTTCTATAACTTTTACTATCTCTATAAGTCTAAGATGAACTAGTCAATCTATTTATAATGATGAGTTTAATTGGTCACCCAGTTCATGCCGAAGAATAAAGGACAACTATTACATAAATAGTAATGTTTAGGATTTTAATTAAAGACTATATTTTGGTCTAAAAATTGGATAAAAAGTTATATGTTTTTTCAAAATATATTTGGAAAAAAAATCATAAAGTTCTGGTTTTTATACGAATCGGTTAATTGGTTTATATAACTTGTTCAACCATACAAAATTAAAGTACTTGTATTATATATTGCTAGGCATGACTCTACTCCCGAAGCTAAGATTAAAATCCAAGACTTGTTTTTACGACCTAGGATGCTTTATAAATTCATTCCATATAATATTTTTTAAAATAAAACGCATTATGATAAAGTGACACTTATAGATATATGTTTGTTTGATTGATTGCATGATTAAATTAATCTTCCATATAAAATGATGAATAACATGATCATGACACATGATCAAAAGCAAAAGTCTTTATCATATTATTAAGCTTTATACTCCATATTTGAACACTTTACTAATTTGTAAATGGGTATAGATAGGATGTCATCTTCCAAATTGATAGAGATAGATAATAATACTCTTTCCAAAATTAAATGTGTGTTTAATTGGAATGGTGTTTGGATTTCTAAGAACCAAATTAGAGCATATGATGAGGAAGAAGAATAGAATGTTGACAATGATGATGAAATTAAAGCAATGTTTAACATCTTCCTCGCCTGAAGAGACTTCAACTAGTACTTGGTCTTCTATGATAAAGAATTTATTAACACAGTTTGAGATGGATATGCATCATATTAGAGAGACAACCGCACATTATTGATTACTTGATAGATATCAAAAGTATGATGCTTGATCTTCTCTCTCAATATCCATCACCCTAAATCTTGTAGTAAGATATGCATTGTATTTCATGATTTATGTTTTTATCTTTTTTAATTATAATAAATAATGTCTTTCGATATTATTTATGATTTTTGTAATAGACGTGTTATTTTTGTCTCCATGATGTATGTTTTTGTTAATAACAAGGTTGGAGAGAGATATAAAGTGTTGTATGTGTGCATTCCATTGTAAAAGAGAGAGATGCATGCTTAAGAATATATGAATACATTTAGGGGAATAAATTTAAATTTCCTTAATACATATGTTGTTTAAAGATGCTATTTATTTATATTACTTAGATTGTGCAAAATTGTTAAAGTTTTCTATATATTAAATAGAAAAAGACAGGGGGAAATATATTTTCATAAGTTAATTATTTATTTTGATTATATATATGTATATATATATATATATATATATATATATATAATCATGCAAAAAAGAGTCAAATATAGGCTTGACCAATCTGAGTCAATTGATCGTTTAGCTATCAATGAGTTGTAACTACTATAACCACCTAGTTTTTCATAGAAACATGTGTGTGTGTAGCTTCTCTAATTGAAAAAAAAATAGATAGGGGTTTCAAACATTTTTGATATGCAAGTTATTCTAAAAGTAAAAACACTTCAAAATCACAAATCTTTTATTTTACTCTAATTTGTGCTATTAACCTTTATAATATAGAACACGAGCATTCAATCTTGTTTTCACTACAATTAAAAACCTTCAAATCCTATATGATTCTCATCATATTTAAAAACTTTAAAATTCTACATGTGTTATATTGTGAGATATAAAGATATTAAAATTTTTAATTGTATTTTTAACGCTATTAAAAGAGTTGGTTGTGATAACAAAATCACCCTTATAAACCTTTGAGAGTTGAGTAAAAGTCCTTGGTATTGGTTAAGTGATTTCACCAAGAAAAAAAATCTAATAGAAGAAATATCTTTAAATGGGAAAAAAATATTTTCAAGAGATGTAAAAATCTTGGTGTGAATTCATAACGTATCTATTGTACTCTTGAACTTGGACTGGTGGAGAAATACAATACTCTAATATTTTAATCCACAATGTTTTACATGTGGAAAAATATAGTTTTTTTACACCTTTATATTTTTTGAATACCTTTATTACGTAATAAATTTAATTAGGGCAATACAATGAATTGCGTCCGGGGTAATCTTTTTCAAGCTGGAAATGTTTTTCGGCTCTTTTGAAAATTTCAAATGATTTTTGTCTTCCTCTCTTATTATATTATTGTGATTCAAATTTAATATAATTTATTTTATTTTGAGAAACTAATAATTACAAATCTATCAAGTAAAAAATGCATAATTTGCATAATCATAAATTATATTCTATTTTTATATCTTTTTTCATTTTATTCTCAATCTCACTTGAATTATTTTTCATATTAGAACCCTCATATAAAACAGTTTAAACTAGAAGGATGTTTGTTTCATCTAAAATAGATTTCCGAAACATATTTTCCTCATTTTTATGTCTAATTTATTTACGAAAACTTTGTATTTTATAATTGAAGATAAATAATCCTAAGAAATGAAAATATTGTATGAGAATAAAAGAGCTCTGCCATCAATTGATATTTATCATGTTCTTTTAATACATATTTTTTATAAAATCAAACAATTATTTTCTTATAGTTTTCATTAAAATAACATGACAATAAATTATGTTATCTTTCATGTAAAATATTTTTTCCAAAAAAGTTATTTTATATTAAACGGTACACAAAATTTGAGTCGATGGTGGACAGGAGAGCAGGGGGTCCAACTTAATTGGTAAAACCAAACCATATTAGATTACGTGTTCATGTTTTTAATTATTGTTTATGGCTACACAATAAAGTCGTTCTGTAGAGGGGAAATAGTTAATGATAATACTATGAATTTGGGCTCTTTCATGTGTTTTCTATTAGTCATGTTCAAAATCTCATCATTAATGTCTTGATTTCTATGATAAATAATTGTATTTTTTAGGGAAAAACATTATATGATTTTAAAATGTAATAAATAAATAAATAAATATTAATTTTGCCTAGAAGAGAAACTAATTAATGATGCTTTTATTAAGAAAAAATTACAATACCAACCCTTGGTAATCATTTTAATATTTAAAATATCATTTTCTCTGAGCTACTATCATTTATAATAAGTTTTATGCTATATGAGCGGTTTACCCGCGCGATGCGGCGAGTTTTTTTATCAATGTAGAAAATTGATTGTTTTTTTATGTATTGTATTTTATTATTTTAATATTTAGTTAGTATAATTATATTTAAGAATACTAATATGATTTTTTGTCCTTCAAAAAAAATCTAAAGTCATTTTTTCCTCTCTCTCAATATATTTTTTAGGCTGATAATATTCAATAAATATCAGACATATTAGAAATAAAAAAAATATTGTATTTTGTTTTTAAAACATAAACTTAATTTTTTTTTGTGCTATAATTATTTATTGCCGTCTAAAAAGAACAGTCTAATGGAAACGGGAAGTGACTTGTATATTTTTTAATTTGACTTGTAGATAATGTAGGTAAATTTGTCAATATTTTTTTTTGAAGATGTTTTTTTTTTTCCAGTAATATTAGATCTAAAATATTAAAATTGAAAATATTGGAAATTCCCCGCAAGCACTTTCAGACGACTGACTGAATCAAATAGGACAAAGGGCAGGGAACGCATGTAAGCTGAGTTGCAAAACTGCTACTAAGCACATGCTAATGAATTGAGAGATAAATTCATAAACCTACTTAAATAAAAGAGCACAAAATTAAATTTTGAAGCCAATCTTTTTTTTATATAAGATTTATTAATCATATTATTATATTAAATAAAATTAAGAAAACATGATATGAATTCCTGTCCATCAAAAAATCTTAGGTTATTTTTCCTCTTTCTTAATATATTTTTAGGCAATAATATTCAATAAATATTAAAACATATAATTAGTTTTACATATTTTAATTTGACATAAATATACAAATATACAAATATTTTTTATAAGATTTATTAATTATATTATTACATTAAATGTATGTAAGAATATTGATATTAAATTTTTTTAAGGAAAAAATCCTAGATCATTTTTTTCCTCTCTTTATATATTTATAGGCGATAATATTCAATAATTTTTTTTATGTTATTCGATTAATTCATTATATTATTATATAAATTGTATTTAAGAATACTGATATGAATTTTTTTTATTCAAAAAATGCTAGGTCATATTTTCTTCTTCCTATATATATATATATATATTCCTATGCGATAATATTCAATAAATATTAGAACATATAATTAATGATAGACTAAAAATATTCATGAAACTTCAACAAAAGCTAAAAAAAAAAAAAAAAAATAGCATTGCTATTAGTGTCAAAACAATAAAAAAATTTAAATTATCCGGAGGGAAAAAAATATTAACAGAAGAGTAAGCAAGAAAAACAATTAAATTATTATTATTATTATTATTATTATTATAATAATAATAATAATAATTATTATTATTATTATTATTATTATTATTATTATTATTATTATTATTATTATTATTATTATTATTATTGTGTTAAGCACAAAATGAAAATTCGAAGACAATTTTTTTTATGTTATCCGATTTATTCATTATATAATTATATTAAATGTGTTTAAGAATACTGATATTAAATTTTTTTTTAATATCCTAGAAACTTAACAAAAAAAAAATATCATTGTCATTACTACCAAAACAATAAAAAATATTAAATTATACGGAGAAAAAAAAACATTAACAAAAGAGCAAGCAAGAAAAACAATTAAATTATTATTATTATTATTATTATTATTATTATTATTATTATTATTATTATTATTATTATTATTATTATTATTATTATTGTTGTTGTTGTTGTTGTGTTAAGTACAAAATTAAAATCCGAAGATATTTTTTTTTTATGTTATCCGATTTATTGATTATTTCATTATATTAAATGTATTTAAGAATACTAATATTAATTTTTTTTATTTAAAAAATCCTAGGTCATGTTTTCTTCTCCCTATATATATTCCTATGAGATAATATTCAATAAATATTAGAACATATAATTACTGAAAGACTAAAAATATCCTAGAAACTTTAACAAAAGGAAAAAAAAATAAAATATCATTGCCATTATTGTCAAAACAATAATAATTATTAAATTACACGGAGAAAAAAAAACATTAACAAAAGAGTAAGGAAGAGAAACAATTAAATTATTATTATTATTATTATTATTATTATTATTATTATTATTATGAAAGAAACAAAAATAAAAGAAAGACTAAAAAAATGCTAGAAACTTGAACAAAAGATAAAACAAAGACATAATATAAAAAGAAAAAAAAAATTATCATTGTTATTACTGACAAAAAAATAAAAATTAACAAATTATCCAAAAGAAAAAAATTTATCAAAGAAGCAAGTAAGAAAAAGAATTATATTATTATTATTATTATTATTATTATTATTATTATTATTATTATTATTATTATTATTATTATTATTATTATTATTATTATTATTATTATTATTGTGTTATATTATAAATTCAAAAAAATAAAAGTATAAGGGCTGAAATGAAAATAAAATATAAAGGGATGAAAATAACAAATTAAAAGTTTAAGGGCTGAAATGAAAGTTAGATTTATTAACATTTTCAATTCAAGGATAAATTTGCAAAAATTGAAACTTCAGTATCGAATATATTCAGACCTTTTTCAACCTAATCCGAAAAATTAAAAGATGAAGGGACCGAAGTGAAACGTTAACATTTCATTAATTGCAATCGAATGACCCAATTGCACAAAATCAAAACTTATATAACTGAAATCAGGACCATATACACAATTAAAAGTCAAGGGACCGAAATGAATTTATACAAAAATTCGGGGCTCTTCCGCACTTTTACGCAAGAGAGAGAGAAACGGACCAACCCGGCTTTAACCTGCCACCGCCAGCCCACTCCACTCACCGTGTGAAGCAACGCCACAGACTGGGAGGAAGACCAAGAGGCGGCGAACCGGATTGGACACCGGTAGACCATTTTCGGCTACCGTATCACACCGCACGCGCCTCTTGAACGGGGCGTCGGGGCAGACATCGTCGAGGGCATGCACCGCACGCGCCTTACAGATTTTAAAATATATATAAATAATAATGGCCAGTTATTGTTATGTCCCTGACCTTAATTAATAGATTTTGTCTTATTAGGGCCTAGAACCGTCTTTAGCCATTTAAAAAAAAAAACCATGCGGCGGACCGGACCGGTACAGACGCGCGCAATTACGCCCTTAACCCTCAGCCGAAAACGCTATTTTGTCTTATTACCGAGGCTAAAATCGTTACTACATTGTTCATAGGCGGAAAAAACAAAAAAAAAAAGGGTGGACGAACTGGCGCGACGCAAGGAGGTCAAAGTTCGTGTCCACAGTGCTTTGAGTGTGTGTCTACAGTGTTTCAACAGTGATTTCCGTTTTCTTTTAGTTATTTGTTAATTAAGAATATAATTTAACGTGGAAGTATATATTTAAATTAGTGAAATAAGGAGCTATGATTCACCTTCCATATTCTATCAATTAAGGTTCGCCCCTGGTAGATTAATTATTAGGATTCTTCTTGGAATGAAGATGTTCAAAAAATAAAAGTTGTGAATAAATAAGAAGCTTGTAGATACACGTTTAAAGACAGTGAAAGAAAACAATACAGTTTATTTTGTACTTTACAATATATATATATATAAAGATTTACATACAGCTAATTAAATAATAAAAACAAAATAATATGGAAATTAAAAAATATTTGAAATTCAAAATAGCTAAAAGTAGAGATATTTTTTTATAGTTTCTTCAAAATCCTCTCCGATCATTTAGTGGTTGTTATGTACTCTAATACCAATGTTGTTTTTCATAAATATAAACCAAATGGTATAGTTGTTGTTCACGGATTAAGGCAACTATTCACCTAAGGGGGGGGGGGATTAGGTGTAAATACAATAAATAATGCAATCTTAAAATTAATTACTTTAAAGTAAAGAGATAAGAGAGAGAGATTGCTAACTCGGTTTTTAACGTGGTTCGGCAAGCCTACATCCACGACTCAAGTACCAACCCGTACTTGAGTATTGTACTCTTTTACTAGCCCAAGTAACAAGATTACAATTTCCGCTTGATGAATCCACACCAAGACTTTTACACCACTTGAAGATATGCCCTCTTCAAGATTTTCCTTTTCCACTTGAAGATGTCCCCTCTTCAAGATTTTTCCTTGGTGATGTTCCCTCACCAATACCAAGAGTTTTATACTCAACTCTCAAGAGTTTCACAATGGTTGTTTTTGTAAAACAACAATACACTCTTAATAGTGTGGATATTACAAATGAAGATCTATGATCTCTTTCTCACTTAATAGCACTTAGAATATTTGAAGGTGTTTAAGTGTAGTGAGAATGAGAAATACTCTTTGTGTTAGGATATGAAGATTTGAACACAAATATGAGTATTAATGAGGATTGATGATTTGTTGGTGTTTATGCACTACTAATTGCCTCAATATCAGATATGAAAGTTGTTGTTACATAATTTTGCAGTTAAGAGGCCTATTTATATGTTTCAAATAGAAACTAGCCGTTTTAGTGCAACTGTCATCTCAAACGGTCAACCGGTTCACAACGGATAAATCAAGCGGTCGACCGGTTCAGCTCGAAAGGCAATTTGTCTTCCAAGCGGTCGACCGGTTCACTTGGTAACCCAAGCGGTCGACCGGTTCATGCAGACACCTCAAGCGGTCGACCGGTTAACAACGGATAACTCAAGCGGTCGACCGGTTCATGCAGAAACTCTATTTTGACAAATTATCTTTTCTGAATTTCTTGAACCGATTGATTATGACTTAAACCTATAATCATCAAACCCTTTTAATGCATGCAATGTGAAGTGTGTGAGTTCATTTTAATTTGTGCTATCAAGTAGAAATTGAGATTTACATAAAGCACTAAAATGAAAACTTATTCTAAGTCTTCACTTGCTTGCATCTTGGACTTTCTGGAATGATTTCTTCGTGTACTCCATTATGCTTGTTGATGTATTCTTTGTATAATACCTGTTTATAACTTAATCTCATCCAAGCATATTATTAGTCCATTTTCTTTTTATTGTTATCATCAAAATATATAAAGCATACAAGTATGACATTATATGTCAACAATAGTAGTATGACATTTTGTAAAATTATTAATTTGATTTTGTTTGGAAATGTGCTTAGCTTGGATATCACAATTAACCATCATCTCCCTAATGAAATGGTAATCAATCTTTATGTGAGTTATGAATGCATGAAGAAAAAAAAAAGCTAAAATCTAATGCAATGCCACCTATGTTGTCACGCCATAAAGTCTAGGTAATTAAATATTTAAATCATGATAGAACATATGAATCTAAGGTTGTATGAGTCATTGTTTTGTATTCAGCCTCAGTGTTATATTAAAACTTTTTGCTTTTTTTATTAATATGGATATCTGGGCTAGCTTGCGAGCTGGAGGCGTGAAAGCCATTTATTATATTGAAATCTATAGTGCCTTTTAAATATCTTAAGACACATTTCAAAGCCATCTAATATATATAATGAGGGGAGTGCATATATTGACGTGTTTGGTTTATAAAATAGACAATATTTGGTCTTATGATTGTGCAATACTAAAGAGCACCTACAACATTGCAATATCAGTTGGATCATTTAAGATGTCACCAATATTAAATGATAGTTCAAACTAGAAGATAAAGGACAATAAAGAGGCTTCACACCAATTATATATGTGTGATCTAGCAGATTAGTAATGTATTTAGAATAGTAAACCAATTTTAACTTTTGTTTGTCAAATTTCCTAGCTATTAGAACCCTTGAAAATTATATCATCAACGTAAGAAATATATATATATATATATATATATATATATATATATATATATATATATATATATATATATATATATATATATATAATGAATATCCCATCTTGGTTTTTAAAAATATAAGATTAATGAGCTATTATGAGAGAAATTTAAACCAAGCTCGATAAGCTTGTTTAAGACCATAGAGTGACTTGTGCATGTGACAAATATGATCTGGAAAGTTTTCATCTACATGGCCTTATATCTTCTACATATATACCCTTTTATTTAGAATGACATATAAAAAGGCATTTGACACATCTAACTCCCCAATATTCCATTTTAAAGAGACAACACGAGTCATAACTAATTGGAATATTGTAGGCTTTGCCACTAGAGAGAAAATGACATGGTAATCAATACCATTAATGCGTTAAAATCACAACTTATTGTTGCTTATCATTTTGGTTTAGCCAGTACATTTATAATACAAGTAGGTTCAAATTGAGTAAAAGCATTAAACAAAACACATAAAGGGTAGTGGGTAATTAAAAAAAAAATCTAAAACCAAATAACTTCTTAAGCTTGAGTTTACCTATTTTAGACATGGTAATCCTTTCTCTAAGTGGAATAAAAGATGGCTCAGGTGAGGTTCAAGAAAATTGGTCATATTAATAGGGTTGCATAGCAAGAAGGAAAATGCATATAACTTAATATCTTTTATAAGAAATATAGAGTTTGGTGTCTCAAGAGGATTTAAGGATCATGTAGCAGTTGTTGGTAAGCTTGAACCATTGGGTAGGATAATTATTATTGTAAAGAGTATGATTATGTAACACTTATAATAGAGTTCAAATTTTGAGCATTTGAAAGTAAAAGAATTATAAGAGGTATAAAAGTCATTCTTAACAACTAGTTTTTCATATGGGTTGTCGCAGCGACCCTTCCCGAGAGCGGAGATTTATGTTGGGGTTTTTTGTGAAAAAAGAAGTTGCTACCTGGTATTATGGTCACTAGAAAACTTAATTAGCCTTTTAGAGATTCTAAGGCAAGGGTTGATTGTGTAAAGGGAGGGTTTCAGCGCCCCTGGTACGCCTTATCTAAGGTAAGTTGCTTAGTATTTTGGTTTGCCTTATAATTCTTATGGTGTTTGGTGTGTATCTAATTAATTTTTCTAGGATAGATTTGCTATGATGAATAGACTTGGGTTCAAAGTCTAAAAGGAAGTACCCTAGGTCAAATAGATCATACCTTTATATATGTCTATACAATGTCAAAGAGAGTCGATGCAGATCTTTTGAAATTTGTGCTTGATAAATTTATGACCTGTGAATTAAGAGATAGCTAGGATAGAAATCTAAAGAGAATCAATGGGCTAAAAAACTTATTTTTCCCTTTAGTATTTCAAGTGTTTGTGACTCATAAATCGCAAGGAAAATGAACAAAAATTTAGAAATCTAAGAAAGTTCAAAGTGCTTTAAAAGCCTATTTTGTCTTAATGTTTCATACTTTTACGACTCGTAAACCGAGTCAAAAATTGAAATGTCCCCAATTATAATCAGGGTTTATTTTAAAGATGTGTTGATTAAATAATAATAACTTATTATTTCTAGAAAAAGTATTTTGGATATTTACCACTTAGGGTTTCTGTATCCAAATATTAACGGTGAATAATAGTGAATTATCCCTACTATGTTTTCGATACTAATCCCTTTGGAATTTCTTTACCCAAATATTAACATTGAATAATATATGAATCCCTACAAAATAAGATTTTTGTATTTTTTTTGGAATATTGGCCAACACCCTTTGGAATTTACAAACATTTTGTAAAATTCAAAAATGAAAAAAAAAATTGTGTTTACGAAATCCATGCTAAAACACATTTCCTTTTAAACTCTGAATATTTGTTTTTTCTTAAAAAAAAAATGTTCAAGATATGTTAGCATATTGATCATATGCATGAAAGCAATTTTTTGGTATATATGTATATTTTTCGCATTGAGATTGGTATTTTTAATATGAGATTGGTATTTTTCAAATAAAAAATACAGACCTTAAAATAAATATACCAAAAAATCATAAACCTCTTCCTTTTTATATTTTTTTAGAAAAAAAACAGAGAGACAGAATCGAGTCACTTGCCCAAACCAGTGACCTAGTTGGGCAAACAAGAGGCATGTATGAACGACCTCATGCATGTCTCCTTAGTTACTATTCAAGTAAATTATATGGTAATTAAACTACACGGTAAAGAGGAATGCATGAAATACTAACCTGACAGCTGATAGCCGAAGACAATGGTGTTGAGCTCCTGCACAAACGGTGGTCGTTGCTTCTGGGGACAGTGGCAAGTGCCAGTGAAGTTGATGGTGGATGACGGCAAGTGCTAGTGAAGTTGAGGCATGCATGAACTGCCTCATGCATGTCTCCTTAGTTACTATTCAAATGAATTATATGGTAATTAAACTACATGGTAAAGAGGAATGCATGAAATACTAATCTGACAGCTGATAGTCGAAGACAATGGTGTTGAGCTCCTGCACAAACAGTGGTCGTTGCTTCTGGGGGCAGTGGCAAGTACTAGTGAAGTTAATGGTGGATGACGGGAAGAAATATGGTCGACACAGGGATTTCTAGAAGCTGTTGGCTAAGAGGGAGAGGTTGTGATGAAGAGGGAACCTGCTGTGTTGTTTAGGTTTTGTGAATTGCCTATCTCTCGTCCTCTGCTCTGTTTTCTTTTTTCTCTTCTCTTTTTACTCTTTTTTTTTTTTTGCTTCTAGGTTAGTAGGGGAGGGATATATAGCCTAGGCATAGATCTATTTAGGTAAGATTTAATGGATTTAATCTAGGATACAAAATCATGTTTTTCTGCAATTAGATAAAACAAAATAGAAAAACAAATATTTTGTTTGATATTTTAATGATTTTGAGGCACGAAAAATGTGATTCGCAGCTCAAAGATCAAGTGAGAAAATCATGGAAACCAAACGGGAAGTTGCAGAGAAAAGGAAAGAATTTGCAGGTAGGGGTTGTTTCTCAAAGTGACGATGAACAGTATCTATCGCGACAGGATTTTATACTGTTACACTAGACATTTAAATGGTAATATCTTGAGATTATAATATCCAAATCAGGCAAGTCAAAATCCTAAATTCCTCTACACATGTAGGACTACAATTTACATGAAGGACCGGAAATAAGAAAAAAAAATTGATGAACATAATCTACCTATAACTTGCTTAGTAAAAAATTGTTTTGAAGAAACGAATTTGCAACAATGGAAAATCATTTTTTTAGTGAAAATACTGAGGTATTTATCCAACTTTAAAACTATGGTAAAAAAAATGTGAAAAGAAACAAAATATAACCCTTCACAACAGTCAAGCAGCGTTAATTATTGTGATGTTTTCTGAACCAACCCCCTTGTTTTTTAACGAGACTAATTAACTTTTTCCAAATTTGAAATTGGTTTTTGGTATCTTGATAAATCCTTGAAACATTAAATTGGGTCACTTGAATAAGAGCTGCAAATCTCGAATCAGAATCATTCTCGCGACATGATTTTCTTCTTTTACGCTACACTCAAATGAGAATATCTTGAGCCTCCCATATCAAAACCAAGTGATTAAAAAATCCAAATATATATGTATGGGACTACAACTTTCAGTGCGAGAAAAAATGTTTTGAAGTACAGAATCTTCCCGCAATTTGCTTCGTCAAAAACCAAGCAAGACTGGACATTTAAATGAGATTATCTCAAGCTTCCAATATTGAAATCAAGGTATTCAAGAATCCAAAGTCATTTATACGTACATAAATACAACTTTCATGAAGGATCTAAAGCAAGAAAAAAATGTTTTGAAGAACAAATTTGTCCGCAATTTGCTTGGTTGGTCAAAAAAGCAAATAAAACTGGACATTCAAACGGAAATATCTCGTGCTTTCTCTATCAAGATCAAGCAATTCAAATATCCACAGTCATCTATACATACAAGACTAAAACCAAGGTTGTCAAACGCACATTTTTGACACGACACGAATTTGTCATTTGAACTCGGATCGTAAAATTGTAAGTAAAAATTTCAGTACAAAAATAGTTAGATCGCAAGTAAAATCATCTTGGTAGAAAAATCATAAAATCATAAGTAAAATATTTTTGAATACAATACAACACAATTATGGCCATAAAACTTCATTAGTTAAGGTTCATACATGATTTAAAATAACTTCAAAATACAATACAAAATAATTATGTTCATAGAATTTCATTAGATAAAAATTAACAAATTTAAACAATTATGTCCATAGAATTTCATAGTTAAAAACTAGCAAATTTAATACTAACAATAAAATAAATTTCTTAAATTCAGCATGTGAATGTAGTAAAAAAGTATTTGATTAAATAAATATACCAAATTTGATTATTTTTTGTATTATGAATCATATTTTTGTTTTTAACTGGATAATGATACCTAATAATAAAAAATCAAATTGAAAATAATGTCATTGATTGTGAAAAAAAACAAATAAATTAGATAATTGAAACATTATTATTATTGAAAAGAATTATAAAGGTTAAGAAAAAATAATAAATTGGTGTTGTCATCAATTCAAGAAACATATCTCCTTCGTTCACTGTCCATCTTCACCCTCTCAGAAAGTATTGTTAAAACCTTTCTCTTTGACCAATGGAAGTTTGAAACCAGGCAATCTCAATCGCCTTTAAAACACCACCACCACTTTCTCCCCTCCTTTTCCTCTCAAACCTCCCACAAACCAAACAATATCTCATTTCCTAGTACAATTCTCTTTCTTTATCACTCTCCCTTACTCTTCGTGTGTTCATCACCGTTGCCTCACCTGAAACCACCACCACCACCACCACCACAAACCTTAAAAAATTAGTGAAATCGAGACTCCATAGTGGTTTCTTTACTCAATCTATTCATGGCACTGACCTTTGTAATTGTATTTTCCATCCTTAGTATATTTATCAATGTTCTTGAAAACCAACAAAATGCAAAGGCTATACACTAAAGATCTATCTCTCTGGTTCTTGAAATGTCAAAATGCTCAAAGTTTGATTCTTTCTTGCAATCTGCTTACTAGGATCTGGTTCCTTGAGATTTTTGTTTGTGTTGCTGCTTTGTTGCACTGTGTGAGTCTTAGACAACCCTAGTCTTGGAGGAAATTCCACTTTCTCTGCCTCCGATGATGGAGGTGAGTCTATTTTATGGGATTGTAAAATAAAAACGATTTGACTTGATTTTATGATTCTAACTGATTTTACCGAGTTTGAAACGATTTTAGTGGGTTTTGATTTTTTAACCCAATTTTACGAGTCGAAATGCGATTTTAACAACCATAACTACAACTTTCATGAAGATCCGAAGCAAGAAAAAAATCTATTTTGAAGAACAGATTTTGCCTACAATTTGCTTGGTCAAGAAGGACTCGACATTCAAACGGGATTATCTCAAACTTTCTATATCAAAATCAAGCGATTAAAAAATCCACAATCATTTATACGTATAGGAATACAATGATCATGAAAGGATTCAAAATGAGAAAAAAAATTGTTTTGAAGAATAGAATCTACCCGCAATTTGCTTGTTCAAAAAGATCTTCTGATCTGATTCAAAAACTGACAATACCAATCATCCCCATCTGACTGAGAATCTGACATAAGAAAGTGGGCTCCAGGATCTAATAAAAGCTAAAATCAATTCTTGAACATGTCATAGATGACAAAATATAGTTGGGATGGTTAGATATTGCACGAAACCAAATCAGATTCAAAGTTTTAAGTTGGAAGAACAATTTGGTATTAGAACATAATTGCGATAATAGCAAAATCAATGCAAATTCTGAGAGATTCATCCAACCTTAAAGACTAGATAAAGAAAGAATGATTTTAGCATTATAAAGATTCCTAATCAGTCTAAGAATCTTGACAATTTCAGCCATCATCCTATAACAAAGATAGGGTTTGAAAAAACATTTTCATTCTCTACTTCTGTCCATCATCTAGTAACCATGAGTTAAAATCTTGCATTTAGTTCTAAAGCGGGTAGCGTCATTTCCAGCACATGGGGTCTAAAATTAGTAACAACATGGACGGTAGAGGATTGACATTGGCCCAAGTGAGGGAAAGTTTCATCATAAAATACAATATTTCTAGAAATAAAAACTTTGATTATGTCATAATGTAAGCAACAGTGCCCTTTTTATTGATATAAATATCCTATGAAATTACATCATTTACTTTTAAAAGCTAACTTGTGATCTTTATATGGTATGTGATAACGATAATAGATATAGTTAAAAAGTTTGAAGTTCAAAAATTTATAGGCATCATCGTATATAGGAAAAAGTATAGTGGGAGGGTTTTAAAAACCGTGGTTGGTAAGTGATTGATCATATATACTGATATCAACTAAAATATTTTGTGAAGATGTATAAGGGCATGTTAAATGATTAAAAAAAAATATAATAATGAATTAAAAGTTTGATCAATTGAATTGTATATTCAATTCTCTCCCATAAGATAAATAATCACTACAAGTCAATTATTCAAAAGCTACAAGTTAGCTTATTTTATTAATAATAATAGTGATTATATTATATTAATCTCATGTTATATGCGAGGTACTAATCTCTTGTCTTTTTTGAATGTGAAAATAAATAAATAAATAACCCAAAGTAACTGTTGTGAGAAAAATGTACATGCTCGCTATAAAGTTTATGTTGTCATTGGGAATCTAATTCATCGAGGCAAAAAGAAAAGGCTAAAACATTTCCATTCAAGAAATATTTGTTTTATTATTATTATTTTTGGACTATCTTTCAAACGAGTGATTTGTGATCTGTGCTGACAAGGAAAGCAGAAAGATCGATCGCAAGGATTTCGATGCTTAGGTGGCTTGTCTGTAGCAGCGACAAGACAACCTCCACTTGCGTGGCATGCTGTCCAATAATATCCAAAGCGAAATTCAATACAAATCAACGGCTGAAATTGGCCATGATGCTCCACTACATCAAGAATGAAGCTGCTGCCTTTTCTGGTAGTGATGTGTCAACAAATAATGGAAGATGAGGTGTTACGGCTTTGGTACGGAGCGTACCTTTTCCATATTCTTTTCGTTAAAGCTAGCAGTTTCGTAATTTAGCGTGGGCAGCCGGCCAAATAATGGAGCATGTGCCACGTGTATGTGGGGCCTCTTACGTCATCACGCTTTACCGACTCACGTGCACTTGCAGCCAGCGTGGGACCCGCTCCAATTAATTAACTTCTACTGTTACTTTCCTTCCCTTTTTGCTGATATTTATGGCACGCGCGAGGCTGCATATTCAGCATCTCGCGTGCCATAAATAGCAAAACATGATGCGGATATTGTTGTGTCTTTGAGTATTAGTTCTTTTTGTATTTCTTAACTTACTTATTTTTTCTCTGTTTAAAAGTATACAAAAAAAAACATGATATTTTATTTATAGAAAAACCTTAAAACCGTATAACTAGCAAAATATCAATTTATCCCATGAATAATATCATTTTAGTATGATTTTTAGAAATTTATTCAATCAAGTTGTTATATAAAATTGTAATTCTCTATATAGGCTATATTTTATTCCTTAATATCAAAAACTTGTGTAAAACCAAGTTATTCTTTTAGGTGAGATAGCTTTTTGACATGATATCTAAGCCTTGTTGACTCAACGGTCATGAGTTTGAATCTCACACTCATTCTATTTGATAAAAATCAAGTACAAGATAGTATGAGTATGTGCAAGTTTCAAGCTCAAATAGCTACCACTTGAGGGAGTGTGTTAGAGAATAATATAAACTATATCTTGAGTCTCACTTAACAACTTAAGCTTTTAGGTGAGATGATTCCTTGATAGATAGATCTAGAATTGTTTAGGGTTTATACAATGATTACATGAAGATAAGATGTTCTTTCTAGCTTGGAATAATTGTTTCAATGTTAGATTATCGCAAACTATAAAATGTTTAAGTATTCAACCTTTAATAATAATCCACACAAACCACCAAAGAGTAATTTCTTAAACCCCTTTAGAAAAGAGAGATTCTTATATCTTTGAATGCTAGCTTTTTTTTTCTGTGTTTTTCAAAGCCATAACATTCTATTTATAAAGAAAAACTCTATTATTGACAAAATATTACTTTGCCCCTAAATAATATCATATATATTATTTCAAGCTAAGTTTTAGAAATATATTCAATTAAGTCCCTACTTGTTTTTAAGGTCTAGGATTTTGATTCCATGCATTAATTACACTATATTCCTCAAATTCTAAAACTTTCAAGCCACATTTGATTAACCATCTCATATTAATTTATAACAAATAGCTCTTATGAACGTAACCCATTAGATCCCCTGATAAGTTAAGCCAAATATAAATTATAATACTAGATAAAATAGAATTAAATTAATTAATTAATTACTTAGCTACCAATTGATTGATTTAATGTGAATATCAAGTACAATGTCTAACAACCTATCATGATCCTCTAAATATTAAAAAAAAGTCATAAGTGATTTGATTTAATCTTTTAATGATGGATTTTTTAATGTAATTATTATCTATTCATCAATAATATTTAGATTTAGACATTATAGCATAAAATGTGTTTACTTTGGTATATCATCTAATAAACACTCATATACTAGTTTTATGTATCCCTCATACCTCATCTTATAGAATAACTACTTTTTTCATAAAGAAAAAAAATATAATATGTATTAGTCTTAATAGCTCTAATTAATATTCAATCTTAATAGAGAATTAACTAGCAATAAAACAATACTCATCTCTTTTTGTTTTGTTTATTGAATTTATAAAATAATATCACACAATTTATTTTATTTTATTTTTAATTTGATCCAGCTTAGAAATGAAATTTTCTGACAAGCCAAGCAGATTGAGGCGATCTATCATAAAGATCAAAGGGTGTCATGGACCGTTACAGTTTTTTAATTCTCTTAGGAAGAAATTCCCTTCTTATTATGTTTTGTTAGTTTAGACAATTAAATAAATTTATAAATGGAGAGACTTACATCCTTTTAGATCAATTCCATGATTGTATTTCTTTTAATATGTATGTGTGTGTGTGTATATATATATATCTTATTCTTTGTAAAACATATTTTATAGGAATAGGTAAATGAGTAAAACCGTGATTGTTATAGGTTCTTACGAAGGATAGATGCTATCACAAGATTTTTATCATCACATCACGCATATCAGAATATATATATATATATATACACACACGCACGCACGCAAGTGAGGAGTCCAACTATAGCACGTGTTTGGAGTGCTGGTCACCTAAGTAAGAGATTAGAATAGGTGCAAGTAATCGTGAGCCAGTGCCTGAAAATGACGGGGGTGGGGGAGAAAATATCAGAAGGAAAGTTAGATGAGCTAAAACATTTATATTGCTATAAATATAAAAATTATATTTACTTTATCATTTATGACAGATAAACTCAAAAATACTTGCTATGAGCTAAAATGTATTTCAAGAATCAAACCTGTCTTTAATTGAATAAGACAGAAAGAAAAAAGTGGCTGTGCAAAAAGCTAGAGCTGACTGTTTGATTCAGCTTTGAGAGACGTTGGTGTCAATTATGGCTTCAATTCTATGAAAATTCAATTTAAATTATGACTTTTTTTTTAATCTTTTCATATTACATGCAATAATATCATTTAAGAACTATAATAAATATTTTATGTTAAAACATTTTTATAGTGTATTTTAATCAAAATTAGAAGAAGAAAAAACATTGAGGGTCAAGGTTGATGTCTATTTTTATAATCAGTCAATCAAATAAAAAAATAAGATTGTTAAACCAATAAAAATCATGATCTAGCTTATATATGTTGGATTAGTTAACCTCTAAAATATCATTTCTCTAATAAATTTTTAATAAAAAATGTTAAATCAATATCATTTTTAATTTTAGTCTAGTTAGTCGAGTCGCATATGACTCGCTTAGGCCAACTAGCCATATTCAACACTGTGTTTTAAAAGAATTTTTTTTTCTTAAAAAAACTTGATTTTTTTTATTTAAATTAAATATTTTTAATGTTTTTAGATTATTTTTATATAATTATGTTAAAAATAATTTTTAAATATAAAAAATATTTTTTTTATATATATATTTTTAAAATCATTGTCAATTAGACTCTCGAAATCAGTATAAAGACTAGGTCAATAGCATTATTGAAAAGCTATCCACAGCAACACGACAGCACACGGGCTGTTGACAAGTTCAATGCTGATAGGAGTCGAGTGAAATTAGCAAGCTCGTGAATATCGGGGTCTTAAATGCTTAAAAATATAGATCAGGGACTGATTTGTAGTTCCAAAAAAGGTGGCTGAAAGGAAGGAAATCAAAACTCATCACTGACTCTCACGACTTTACTTACAATAATGTCCCGACATCGAATCAATTCAAAAGCTAAAGGCGATTTTTACTTGTCCAACAAACAAAATTAATTAAAATTTAAGAAACTCGAGAAATGTTTCTGTGATGCCCCTCCACTCTGCTCTAATTATGAAAGCATCCCGATGTTTCCATACGGAACTGCAATTACAGAGTTTTTTTTTCTTTTCAATATAGACCCTTGCTGTTCATGTTCAATGGTTAAACAATTAAAATGTTAGCATTAAAAGTTAATATATTAATCTTATATTCTATTTGTAGTTGTTATTTTCCCAAAAAAAAATTAGAATAGATAGCAAGTTCATCTCTCGCCATCTTAAATTATATTTCAAATTAGACGATAAAGAAAAACTGCCATGCACAAATAGAAAAATGGAAAGATAGAAACTTGTTAATGAAAAATCGAGTTGTTTGAGCTACAAAAGGAGCTTATAAAAGGAAAAAGCTGGAATTAGAAAAGATAAAGGTGCTTTTGACATGTTCTTTCAAAGAGAAAAACATGGAATCAACTCTCACTTGTTTTCACGAAAAGTTATTTATCACTATATTTTAAAAATGTTTTTGAAAATAATAATTATTTTTAATTAAATTTTTTTAGTGTTTTTAGATAATTTTTATATACTGATATCAAAAATATTTTTTAAAAAATAAAAAAATCATTTTAATACATTTTGATTGAAAAACACTTTCAAAAGTAAGATCAACCACACTCGCAAATATATACATAACTTTAGAAAAAAAGAAAAAGCAAGTCTCTGTATTTTTTGTCTTTTGATCTCACTAAAAAATAATTTTTTTTACTTTAAATTGAATATTTTTTAGTGTTTTAGATCATTTTTATATGCTGATGTCAATGTTTTTTTTTAAAAAATATTATAATATATTTTTATCGAAAAACATACACTCGCAAATATAGACGTAACTTAAAAAAAAAGGAAAAAGCAATTCTCCGTTTTTTGTCTTGTGATCTCTCAAGAAAGCCTAAGCTTGCTCACAGATTTTCAGGCAATCATTAATTAAACGTGCAACAAAATTTGATGAAGATGGAAAAGGAGTAGAATGACTTTTTTGTTATATATATATATAAAGTTAAAAAATTATATATATATATATATAAAGTTAAAAAATAAATATAAAGTTAAAAAATAAAGTAGGTGAGAAATTGGTGTCAGCAAATTCAAAGGTAGGAATGAGTGTTCACGGGATCCATATTTACTTTCAACAGTCAACACTATCTTTCTCTCTCGAGCAGTAGGTGGAGGTGCTTCTGTTTTTCAAGTTTTTTTATACCTGTTATTTACAGTTGAAGTTTTTTTTTTTTTATTTATAAATGTATTAAAATAATATATATTTTTTATTTTTTTTAAAATTATTTTAATATTAGTACATTAAAATAATCTAAAAATATTAATAAAATAAAATAAAATAAAATCTTTTTTTTTAAAAAAAAACTTTTAATGTTAAACATGTACTTAGCTTTTCGAGACCCTCCTCGACTCGAAACCCAGGTGTAAGAAGAAGAAGAAGGTCTTTTATTTGGCTTCCAAACTTGACCTCGAATTGTGTTTCATTGCTTAGGTAATTCTTTTTAATTAAAAACATATTCAAATAATATTTTTTATATTGTTTTTAAATTTTTATTAGAGAGAAAAATTAATATATTTTTTTAAAATTAAAAAATAATCTGAAAAACAATGAAACAAAGCTCGAAGGCCGAGCATGGAATATTGTGTTTCAAGATTTAAGGTATATTATGAAAATCTTAGGGAAATTAGAGCAGTCTGTTAATAATTTAGTAAAATCTCTTTAAAATTATTAAATTTACGTGAAAAAGCTCTTTTAATTAAAATCATTTAGACCATGGTTGTCATTCTCTTTTAAGAACATTTTGAAAATAAAATAAATTTATTTTGTATTTTAAATTAAATATTGTTGATGTTTTTAGATCATTTCCGTGTAGTGATGTAAAAAATAATTTTAAAAAAATAAAAAAAAATATATTATTTTAATAAATTTCTGAAAAAAAAACATTTTAAAAATAACTTTAATCACACTTTTAAATATAGAGACTGGACTGATTTATAAGTAGGATTAAGGTTATTATAAAAAAAAAGAAGTAAATAAGTATAAAACTATTATTAGCATAGTGGTTGAACGAACATTAGAGTAATGGTTTGTGTGATGGAGGGGTGCAACGAGGAGACGCATGTCGTCTGTAGAAACGAAGCAACGCATTTATTTATTCACCCAGATAGAAAAACAAAAATAATAAAATAATAAATCAGTCAAAAAGTATGTGAAGTGAAAATTAAATTAAACATAAAACACGGGAGAGGCCCCCAGCGGTGCATGTGCTGGTTGGTGTCTCATCCAATAAATTATTATTTTAGCAAAAATATCACAGCAACTTTATATAAAATTTAAAGAATGTGTGGTGGCAGTTGTTATATTAAAGTTATTTTTTTTAAAAATTTATTTTTAATATTATTATTTTAAGTAATTTTTTTCGAAAACGTTTTCAAAATATATAAAAACACAAAACCTTTTAGTCCATAAAAGCTTTAAAATCTCGAACATGACCTAAAGTACAACCTCATATGCATTCAGTACAAGTACTTTATGCATTCATGGGGACCTTTTCAGACACAAAAACATATATGTGTACCTCTTTGGAAATCAGCCATGAGGTAGGATAGAAAGAGATTGTCGACTGTTAATCGCACTCTCTTTGCCACTACTCGCCAGCGGTTGGTTCTTCTAGTTGTTGGCTCTCTTTTGCAGATTTGGTGTTGGTGGGGTGTCTTCGTTTTGGCTCCTAAACTCGTAATTCATGCTCAAAATCAAGTCTTTTTAACTTGGTAATGCCTGTCTGAACTGAAAATCTCAAGTTTTTTTGCTTCTTTTCATGACGGTAGGGTTGTGAAGTTTGATCTTTGATTGGTATGGTCTGTAGGGAGAGAAAGTTTACTTAAAGAGAAGATGGGAGAGAAGGGTGAAGTTTTGGAGGCTGTCTTGAAGGAAACTGTGGATTTGGTAATAGATCAGAGCATGCCATTGTTCGGTTTGGTTGCTATATGTGTCAGTGTTCTTTTGTTTGTTTTTGAATCAAAAAAATTATTTTTTTCTTGATTGCAGGAGAACATACCCATTGAGGAAGTTTTAGAGAATCTAAGATGTAGCAGAGAAGGTCTCACAACTCAGGCTGCTGAGGAGAGGCTAGCCATTTTCGGTCACAACAAGCTTGAAGAGAAGAAGGTGTTGCTTTTGTCTTTATAAACATTCTTCTTACTATTTTCGGATTCAGTTTTCACTCAAAGTTATCATCTTGGTGTGCTTCAGGAAAGCAAAGTCTTGAAATTCCTGGGCTTTATGTGGAATCCTCTGTCATGGGTTATGGAGGCTGCTGCTATCATGGCTATTGCTCTTGCAAATGGAGGAGTAAGTAGTAGTATATTCTGGTTTTTATGGCAATTCCACTCACGGATTTGTTTGTTTCGGGACCTTTTAAAACAATTATTTTTGTGTGTGTAGGGAAAGCCTCCAGATTGGCAAGACTTTGTGGGTATCATAACTCTGCTTGTGATTAACTCTACCATCAGTTTTATCGAGGAAAATAATGCGGGTAATGCAGCTGCTGCTCTCATGGCTAGTCTTGCACCCAAAGCTAAGGTATGTGAAATTAACGAACCTTTGTTTCATTGTAAATGTGTTTCCATTAATCTGTGGATTTACTTCTATATTGGAGCTTTCAGATTTGGATGAAATCCAAAATTGCAAATATGACTGACTGATGTACTTGTAATTAGATTGACTACTTATTTTGTTTCATCCCTCATAATATTATTCTCAAGGTTCTTCGAGATGGAAGATGGAGTGAGCAAGATGCTGCTGTTTTAGTTCCTGGTGACCTTATTAGTATCAAACTTGGAGATATTATTCCAGCTGATGCTCGTTTACTAGAAGGAGATCCGCTTAAAATTGATCAAGTGGGGCTTCAAATACTTAGTTGCCACTTCATCTTGGCTTGGTCTTTGTCTGGCTGTTATACTGAACCTTCTTCCTTTTGGTTTCTCAGTCTGCACTTACTGGAGAGTCCCTTCCTGTGACAAAAGGTCCTGGAGATGGTATTTACTCTGGTTCTACTTGCAAACAAGGAGAGATTGAAGCAGTAGTTATCGCCACTGGTGTCCACACCTTCTTTGGTAAGGCTGCTCACCTTGTGGATACAACGAACCAAGTCGGCCACTTCCAAAAGGTAAGGAAATATAATTGTTACATGATCTTTGTTGAGCGCTAAGCTGTACTTTTGTGATTTTGGTTTTGATTCGTTCTTGTTACACATTGTGCAGGTCTTGACTGCAATAGGGAACTTCTGCATATGTTCAATTGCTATTGGGATGATTATAGAGATAGTTGTCATGTACCCCATTCAAGATAGGAAGTATCGTCCTGGAATTGATAATCTTCTTGTGCTTCTAATTGGTGGAATTCCAATTGCCATGCCTACAGTCCTCTCAGTCACAATGGCTATTGGTTCTCATAGATTGTCGCAGCAGGTTAGCCAAGTCCTTGGGGATGTTCTAATTGACTCTGAAATGCTGAGTTTTGGGCATAATATGACAATGTTTTGAAAATGATACAGGGAGCCATCACAAAGAGAATGACTGCAATTGAAGAGATGGCTGGCATGGATGTGCTTTGCAGTGACAAGACTGGGACGTTAACTTTAAACAAGCTTACCGTGGACAAAAATCTCATTGAGGTTGCTTACTGAAAGCTGTTTTTCAAACATCAACTACAGAGCAGAATTCTTGCTTACATGGGGTATATCTTTCAGGTTTTTGCAAAAGGAGTAGATGCAGACACTGTTGTTTTGATGGCAGCTCGAGCATCTAGAATAGAGAACCAAGATGCAATAGATACTGCTATTGTTGGAATGCTGGCTGATCCAAAGGAGGTAATTGATCCATATGGTGCTCTTTTTATAGCTTTGGTCACTATTTAATCAGTAATTGATCCATATGGTAATATATAGCTTTTTTTCCATGTTGTGATGTTCTCTGAATTTTATTTCCTTGTTCGAAAAGGCACGTGCTGGAATTCAAGAAGTTCATTTCCTTCCTTTCAATCCTACTGAAAAGCGGACAGCCTTGACATATATTGACAATGAAGGTAAAATGCATAGAGTCAGCAAAGGTGCACCAGAACAGGTAACTTGCCCATGCTGCTCGATATACTTTCCATGGGATGTTCTATATTTTGGATTTTATCCTAATTTTTGTCTGGAAATATTTGTTTAGATTCTAAATCTTTCACACAATAAGTCAGACATTGAGCGAAGAGTACATGCAGTGATTGATAAATTTGCAGAAAGAGGCTTACGTTCTCTTGCAGTAGCATACCAGGTAACTCTTTCTTTTCTCTTAGATATATGCGTCTAGCTTCATTGTTGATTTTGTTTTTCACTGCATAGCTTTGATGAGCTGCTATTTCACAATTGCAGGAGGTTCCAGAAGGAAGGAAAGAGAGTGCTGGAGGCCCTTGGCAATTCATTGGCCTCATGCCTCTCTTTGATCCACCAAGACATGATAGTGCAGAGACTATTAGGCGGGCTTTGAATCTTGGAGTAAATGTCAAAATGATCACTGGTTTGTTCTATTCTCTAGTTGGAAGCCATGTAAACTTTCCTTAATGATTTCTTTTCTTGTAGAGAAATAACTATAGCTGTAACTATAACATGTAACACAGAATTCTAATAGGAGAACTGGAAATTCTTTCATATTTTCCATGGTTATGTTCTTTTCGTAAAACTTGTGTCAGAAAATTTATATGTGCACCCCCTTATTGTACTGCCTTACCATCTCTGTTTATCAAGTCTCCAAGTGTTGCACTTATCCAATCTTTCAACGCCATCAGATTACTCTTGGCACTCTGTTTTGAGTTTCTGATCCTCGTGGCTTTTATCAGGCGATCAACTGGCGATAGGAAAGGAAACTGGACGTCGTTTGGGAATGGGAACCAACATGTACCCTTCGTCTGCATTACTAGGGCAAAACAAGGACGAGTCTATTGTCGCTTTACCAATTGATGAATTAATAGAAAAGGCTGATGGATTTGCTGGCGTTTTCCCTGGTGCATTTCTTTAATTTCTTTTCCTTAGTTAATTTTGCCACTCTGTGCTGCGGTTTGATGCATTGGGATTCATAGAAATTTTGTAGCTGTTGTTTTTGTATAGGCAATAGATCTTTAGTTTTCCTTGCTATTTCTGACGGGCTGGACATGTTTATCATTTCAGAGCATAAATATGAGATAGTAAAACGTTTGCAAGCTAGGAAACATATCTGTGGGATGACTGGTGATGGAGTCAATGATGCTCCTGCTCTCAAGAAGGCTGACATTGGGATTGCTGTTGCTGATGCAACTGATGCAGCTCGTAGCGCTTCTGATATTGTCCTTACTGAACCTGGCCTTAGTGTCATTATCAGTGCTGTCTTGACAAGTCGAGCCATCTTTCAGAGGATGAAAAATTACACGGTAAGCATTGGATAATCACCATGTTATATCTTTTTAATAGACTGTCTTACACTTTCCTCTTCCTCTGGCAGATCTATGCAGTTTCCATTACAATCCGTATTGTGGTAAGTAAGAGCACTGTGTGGGTGTGGGTGCATAATATAGGGGATATTGGGAAGAAATTTGTGATGTTTCCTTACCCTTGTTTTAATATGGTGATAGCTTGGTTTCATGCTGCTGGCTCTCATATGGAAGTTTGACTTTCCACCTTTTATGGTGCTTATCATTGCCATTCTCAATGATGGTTAGTAGCTTCTTTTCCCCACAAAACACTCCCTCCCTCCCTCCCTCTCTCTCTCACACACAAGTATGTGCGCACACATGCAAAACATGCTAGGTGGACTAAAAAAATAGGGGAAATTTCCATGTCTTGTCCAGTTTTAGATTTAGGTTAGCATGGTTTCCACAAATGTAGCATCCTTGACACCCTAAGAAAATATTTTTCTCTTATGCTAGTTGATTAGGGTTTGTTGTTTTTTCCTTGTATCTTGTTGGCAGTAGGTTCACATCTAATCTATTCTCTTTGTTTACTCATTCTTGTCATGACTTGTCATTTGTTTCTTGGGATCTTACTAGCACTATGTGATTTCAGGTACCATTATGACAATATCAAAAGATAGGGTGAAGCCATCTCCTCTGCCAGACAGCTGGAAGTTGGCGGAGATATTTACAACTGGAGTTCTTCTTGGTAGCTATCTGGCCATGATGACTGTCATATTCTTTTGGGCAGCATATAAAACAGACTTCTTCCCAGTAAGATGACATGCCTTCTTTCATTTAGCTATGAAAGATGCTTGTACTTGTTTGTAAACTAACAAGTACCTTTAACGATAAACTGGAATTACTCTTTTACACTTGGCATGCTTGGTAAGAATGGAGTGGCAAGGTCTCATGGGGATATGAAACTCATGTTGCCGGTTTAAGTTAGACAGGCCATGGGTGACTGATACATGTACACATGTTATGCCCATCTTCAGCAGATTTAGAATATCTCTTCATGTAACATCTGCATGCATGATGAATTTATTGTTTGGCATTCCTAGTGAACCTGTGATAATCAGTAGTCAATTCTCATGCCTACTAATTTCCAGAGGGTATTTGGAGTGCCAACCTTGGAGAAAACAGCTCACGATGACTTCCGAAAGCTTGCATCAGCAATTTATTTGCAAGTGAGCACTATCAGTCAAGCACTTATATTTGTCACCCGATCTCGAAGTTGGTCATTTGTTGAACGTCCTGGGTTATTACTTGTGGTGGCTTTTATCATTGCTCAGCTGGTGAGCCAATTGCCCTGTATGTTTGCTTGTGATTTCTTGCATAATCTGGAAGTGAACTCTAACTTGGCCTTTCTTTCTCTTCAGATCGCCACTCTGATTGCAGTCTATGCAAATTGGAGCTTTGCGGCAATTGAAGGGATCGGTTGGGGTTGGGCTGGTGTAATTTGGCTCTATAATATCATCTTCTACTTTCCACTTGACATCATCAAGTTCTTGATCCGCTATGCTTTGAGTGGGAGGGCATGGGATCTTGTAATTGAGCAAAGGGTATGGATGCCATTGGCCTGGTGGGCCTATTTATTTGAGTTTGGTCTGTCTTCGGTATAGTATTCTGTCTGCACGTGTTTTTCTGTCTTGTTTCTCTGATGGATTTCATTTCTCTGTAGATTGCTTTCACGAGGCAAAAAGATTTTGGAAAGGAACAACGTGAGCTTCAATGGGCACATGCGCAGAGAACCTTGCATGGGTTGCCACTGCCAGACACAAAGATGTTCACTGAGCGGACACATTTCACTGAACTCAATCAGATGGCAGAGGAAGCAAAAAGGAGAGCTGAAATTGCAAGGTAGGCACTGATGTTTAGCTGTCGTTTTCAGCTTGGAATGTGATATCTAACATCTCAGCAAGATCATATCTGTATTCATATTGAAATGGGGGTCTTACCTGCTGAGTTTCAGAAACATGAAACAAAGGGATTTGTTTTGAAAATATATACTATTTTGATTGAATCTGCAGAATATACAAGTTTTGGTTCTTTTTTGTGCTGTGATAACATGAACCATTATTCAGCTTTTCCAGAAGATACGGAAAACACTTCCTCTTCTGGGCTAGTTGCGATACCCTCTGACATTGTTTTCATTGCTGGAGTTTTGACGGGCCTTACCGGTTGTCTCAGTAAATCAGAACCACATTTCTGCTTTTTTCTGATTTATTTGCATTGATTGCAGGTTGAGGGAACTCCATACACTCAAGGGTCATGTAGAATCTGTGGTGAGACTGAAGGGCCTTGATATAGACACGATTCAACAAGCATACACAGTCTGAAGATCATCTGGAGAGATACAACACAATAAATGGCAAATCCTTACCACTACCGAGAGTAGAGACATGTAATCAGCATGTTTTTGCGAGTTACCTGGAACTACAACGCCAATTATTGCTACAATGTTCTGAGTTCCATACTTTAATCTATTTCTTCTGTGGTCTGTTCTTACTTTGCAATGCCCACAAGAGGGAAAGGTCATCTTTTTGCTGTTTATGTTTATATAGCAAGGTTATGGGCGCTGGTCCTTTTCTCCGTTGTATTATCATGTTTATATAGCCGGGTAAGTATCATGGAGCTGTCCTTTTTCTCTGCTGTATTACAAACAAAGTCGAGTTCAGTTTAGTAATGATCATGGCAGCCAATGTGGTGTCTGGAGGGGGTGATAAAACTGCTGTTTCGGCTGTTATTTGTTTCAGGCCTCCGTATTTTCCAGCCCAACGCCGCATGTTTCTGGTTGTGTCTCGAGAATCAGTTTACAATGTGTTGAGGTAGCAAATGTGCCTGACCTAAGACAGTTTAAATGTCGGGGGTATTATTCCCAGGGATTAACCTCAGCCGATCCAAAGTACACGAAACTAGTGTTTCAAACGAGCAGAGACATTATTCTGAATGTGCTACCACCCTAGCTTATAAATGTAGCGAATACTGAGAATCTTGTCTATATATAAGGTGAGGTCTCGCCCTGCTATATGAACCTAGTTCTTGGTAAAACACACACTGATTCTGCCACGGGCTTCTCATATTGGTTTTTCTCTCCCATAGAGTTCAAGCAGTGCATCATCATTGCCCCCCTTGTACTTGTACCACCTGGCACACAGCAAAAAGTAGCCCATGTTTAGGACCCCCAAAGCAGCAATCATGTAATAGAAGTAATCGAGCCTTCCCTTGTTGAGATCTTCTGATAACCAGTTTCCAGTTGCTGCACCATTTGTTGTTTGGTGAACTACTGTTATCAGTAAACTGCTCAAATAGCTCGAGGCTGCTATGCCGCAGTAAAACAGGGACCCTCCAATGCTTCTCATATTCTCAGGAAACTGCTTGTAGTAGAATTCGACCTGGCCAATGGAACCAAATGCCTCTGCAATTCCTGAGAGTGATAGCTGAGGGATTAGCCATAAAGCTGACATCGATGAAATGGCACCTTTTCTTGGTGCGTTTCCTAGAGTTGGCCTGGTGAGAGCTAGAGTCCTTCGCTTCTCTTCAACTAAGCCAGAGACTAACATGGTGACAACTGTGAGAAATATGCCAACGCCAATTCTTTGAAGAATCGTGATGCCAGCTTCTTTTCCTGTAATTCTCCGCAGAAAAGGGACAAGAATTCGATCATAGATAGGAATGAAGATGCTCATACTTAGCATCAAGAACACAATATATGACGCAGCTGGTATCGCAAAGTTGCTGTTTCCAAGGATTCTGTTACTTTGAACTGCTTGGAAGACTACATAGGTGTGCTGTTGAACCACAGCAACATAGTATATAATCGCAGCTGTCCATACAGGAATCACCCTCAGCAAGCATTTCACCTCTTCCACTTGCTGCAAACTACAAAGTTTCCAGGGATCAGCTGGCGATCCATCCGGCTTTACTTGATCTTGGTGAGTCATGATTGCTGCTTTGTTGAGGAATCTGAAGGCATTATCAATCACAGTTAGAATTCCTTTCGTGTGAAGGGCATAGTATATATCAAATCAGAATGATCCTAAACTATAGAAGTGTAGTTTAAAAGGCAGGATTACCTAAATTGATCCGTGTAAGAAAGCTTGGAGTTGATGGACTTGGGAGGAATGTAATTGAAAAGGGAGAGCCAGGGTTGGTCCGCTGGCTTTAACTTCCTTTTCTTGAATGCAACCACCATAACTTGTGCTACACTGGTCATCGGACTGCCAGTGGCTTTCACTTTTACATACAGTTTTGTACCCATGTAGTATACTAGACAAGAAATGAGCATCAAGATTGCTGGAATTCCTAAGCCTATAGGCCAGCTAACATTGGATTGGACGTAGACAATTAGTGTTAAGGATATCATTTGGGCAAAGGTGTAAGTAAAGAAGTACCAATTGAAGAAACTATTTACACCCCTCTTTCCAGATTCTGTTTCAGGGTTGAACTGGTCCGCTCCAAATGCCAGATTGCATGGCCTGATGCCACCAGCTCCTACTATCATCAGGATGAACCCTGCCAGTAGAAATGCCATTTGACCGGCTGTTGGCCCTATGCATGTGCTGCTCTCCTTCGCACAGTGGGGTGGATGCAGTTTTGAGATTGCTGCTGTTAGTTGTATAGCAAGCAATCCCTTCACACAAAGCAAGCAGCAAATAAGCATATATTAAGAAGATTCATGATATATATTCTAATATAATACCATGACAATGAAATGTGAGAGCTTGACAATGTAATTAAAAAAAGTCTCTCCTTTCTCCGTTCATCAAAGTACAGTGTTATGATGGTGGTGTATGTATCAACAAAACAATCCCTGATATATCTAGAGAGGATAAAACGATAATAAAAACACCCTTTTTCCATGAGTGATCACATTATTCCTAATTTATTACAGGGCTGTCCATTTCACAAGATCTTAAAGATTCTCTCCCTCTCTCTTGATTGCATTAATAGGACTACTCTCTCCTTTTTCTCCCCTAGGAAATGCCTATCCATTTCCCGTCCCTCTTTTTTCCATCGTAGTTTGGGTCCATATTGTTTTTTTCACATTTTCCATGGTAGGTTGACGACTTTTTCGTGCTACATGAGGAAGATTGACATTGATTGATGGTTGTCGTCTTTAGGATCATAGGTAGCGTAATCTCTCTCTCTCTCTCTCTTTTCTTTCCTTCACCCACCCACCCACCCCCACACACACACACACGAGCGCGCGCGCGTTCCTGGGAAAAATATATAAAAATCTACAGGTGCTGTAAACAATCAATTAATCAGCCATGAGATTCTCGTGATTGCATGCCTGACACTGGTAAACAAACAGACGCAGGCTAGCTAGTGAAAAGCATGGGTAGATTTGGCGTTAACGATACCAGAAAGGAGGCGACGGTGGAAAATCCAAGCGTCTTGTAGCGACCGAAGTAGGAGTCGCACAAATAGGCTCCGAACAATGTGCCCAGGTTGGCAGTGCCATTGAAGACGGTGATGATAGTCGCAGCTGTAATGCTCTTCATGTTGAAGACAGTGGTGAGATATATGAGGAGGTTGGATAAGGTTCCGATGGTCCCTAGCTTCTCGAAAGTTTCATTCCCTGAAATCATAATAGTAACAATAAGAAACAGTATCTCATCCATAGCTTGGAATTGGAGTAGACGAAAGAGAGGGAAGGAAGGAAGCTTGAAATCCCTTCGTTTTCTGTGCTATATGAGCGAGCGGTTGTTTACCTATAATGAAGGGCATGACCTTCCATCCTCTGTAGATAAGTCTCCTTGTCTCCTCTTCTTCTCCATTGTTTCCGGTGGTTTCTTTCAGGTCGTTCTCCTTCCGATCGTTCCGCACGCTTTCTTTCCCATTCTCCTCCATCGCTCTCTCTCTCCCGGCCCTCTTCTCCATGCTTTCTGTTCTATCCTTCACTCACTCAGTCTTCCTGGCTTGGGGTGCGTGCTCTGTTTTTGTAGGACAGAGAGGAAGTGGGGAGGTGAGACTTTTAAAAGGAGAATACTTTTCCCAATCTTATTCGCTCACGTTTCTTCCACGCTCAGGACCACATCTTTTTATAAGAGTGAAGATACGTCGGTCAGATCAACCCTCACAGCCTACATCGAGAAAGACCTCAACCAGCCATCTAGTATTTGGCTAAGTGCTACAACCTTCGATTCAGGTGATTGCTACTCTTAATGTTCCGAACTTGAGTGTTTTTTTTTTATATATATATATTGAAGGTTTATATATTTGTTTTTCTTGTAATTTTAAATTTGAGTTTAATAATTATTAATATAATAGATACTTGAAATTTTATATAGTTATTAATTTTAAAATTCATAGAAGTAATAGAAATATATTAATCAAACAAAAAAGAGAAAGAGCTCAATCGTGTGTGTGAGGCCCAGGAAATAATTTTGCCCACATTTCTTCCATAGCAGTGGGCTGTGGCTGGTCCACCGTAAAGCAACAGCAACTGTTCGTGTGTGTGTGTGGTGTCAAGGCATTCTGGGATTTTATTTCTTCCTTCACTAACCCTTTTTTTTTCTTTCCTTTTTTTTTGGAACTTATTTTTTAATAATAATAATAATCCAAAAGCTAAAAATAATATTTTAAAAGCACGGTCCAATCTTAATTCTAATTTCACTTTAAAATATATCAAAAAATAACTTTTTTATAATATTAAAACAATTAAAAAATATTAAAAAATTAATCAGAAACTAAAAATACTTTTTATCCAAAAACACTATCAAACTGTAATTCAAACACTTTCTGAGCGTCTATTTAATAGTATAGTGGAGATTTTTTTTCAACGTACTATTTGATGAAAATGTATAAAAATAATATTTTTATTATTATTTTTTAAAATTTATTTTTCACATTACCCTATCAAAATGATAAAAAATACAAAAAAAAATAATATAAAACTATTTTTTAAAAAAAAAAATACAGTTACTTAGCAATGCCAAACATACAATCTAAAAGCTAAGTACACATATTTTTTTTTCATGGATCTTACCACACAAATCTCTACGACAACTTACTATACCTCAATCTCAACCCAACTTTCTTTTTAAACAATCTTCTTTTATGCTTAGAGTCTCATTGTTTTTACGTTTTAAAA
Source organism: Salix viminalis (assembly GCA_029228465.1). Lineage (NCBI taxonomy): Eukaryota > Viridiplantae > Streptophyta > Magnoliopsida > Malpighiales > Salicaceae > Salix > Salix viminalis. The sequence goes on from CM055437.1 coordinate 5,422,708, forward strand.
AGTTATTTTATTTTATTTTATTTTTTTTTAAAATTAATTTTCTAGGGTTTTTAACATCATTTTGATATACTAATATTTAAATAATATAATTTTGGAAATAATTTTTTTTATTTCAATTTATATTTTTAAGAAAAATAATCACTGACACAAAAATTATAGTCTGATTTTTTAAATTCAATAGTTTTTAAATTTTCTTCTACGTTTATAGTTTGTTTATTTTTATATTTTAAAAGTATTTTTGAGAAAAGATATTTTAAAAAAAATAATATATTTGTATTTTTATATCATTTTAATATACTGGTATAAAAATTAAAATTTTAAATAAAAAAATATTATTTGAATATATTTTAAAAAAACAATAAGTAACACAATACTAAAAAACAAAACTCTCTCCATTAATTAATTCGTCAGCTGTGACGTTGAGTCCACTGCCAGCCAAACTAATTTCCGCCGGTCGTTGTGATGTATGTTCTTTATTTTGTTAATTGTCTGCCAACCAAAACAAATACGTGATTGAGGTATTTTTGGATTCTTCAAAAAATATATATATTTTAATGTCCTCCACCATAATTTCCGATTTATTAAAAAATAATTTCTGATTTCCTGTCCTCCACCATCCAATATAAAATAGCGCACCATTCAGGAATAAATGGAGGACTAACTGATTGTTTACGGGAGATATTTAAGTTGTCTATTAAAGTATTTTTTATATAAAAATATATCAAAATTATATATTTTTTTAAAAAATTATTTTTGATATCAGTATATCAAAATAATTTAAAATATATATATTTTTTATTTTAATTAAAAATTAAAAATAAAAAAAATATAAATATTTTTAAAAATATTTTTGAAATGGAATATAAATACATCCAAAGTAACTGCAGTTTTCCAATTATGTCCTGACAACTGGCTTCCTGAAATATAGAGACGTGGCTTGTCCGAAATACAAAAGGCGGTGCAGGATTGATGCTGTGTTAGGCAGTAATCAATTCATATGATAGCCCATGTGATCTGTTACAATTTCATCTTGATGAGCCATTTCTTTTTGTGTAATTTACCACTCAAGTGATGCTATTTATTTTATTTTTTCATGAGCTTATAAAGTTAATTATGAATTCGAGCATGATTTTATGGAATTTAGTGATTGTTTGGTAGTTTTTAAAAGTTTGTTTTGTTCAAAAATACATATATATATTTTTTATTTCTTTAAAAAAAATTATTTTTGACATAAAATAATCTAAAAAACATATAAAAAAATTCAATTTAAAATACAAAATAAAATAAAATTCATTTTTTTTAAAAACAGTAAAACCAAACAGAGCCTTAATGTGATCTCGACATAAACCTTAATGATTTATTGTTTGATGTGATTCTTTCAAGAGCCCAACATAAACACGACTTGTTTGCTGCGAATAGGACTGATTGTTAATTCATACTCACATGAATTAATTTGGTTATAGATCACTTGTCAACTCAAAAATATCTTTTATTATTGTAATAATAATAATCATTTTAAAAAATATATATATTAAAATATTTTTCATATTTTAAAATTTATTTTGGCATCAAATAATATTAAACACATATAATTAATTTAATTTGTGTATAAAACGATTTTAAATATACAAAAATAAATAGGTCAAATTCACGTTATGCCACCATCAATGTAAATGACCACATTAATTAACTGTTTTTATTATTTTAAACAATATTATTTGAAGAAAAGGGTTTTTTAAAATATATTTTAAAAACTTGATTTTTTATGTGTATTTTTTATAGCCAATATGGGTTAATTCTTGCACGACATGTGTTTGTCATTTGATCGTTCAGTGAATCCATTGTGATGTTTTTTTTTAGTTTACGATAATGGTGCTGCGAGAACTTTTCAGAGAAAGTCATTAGAGTGTTTCTCGCTGTGTTTCAAATATGCTTTTAGTTATTTTTTTTATATTTTTAGATTATTTTGATATTTGTAAAATAAAAATCATAATATTTCATTAATAAAAAAGAAATAAAAGAGAGAGCTCAATCGTGTGTGTGCCCAGGAAATAATTTTGCCCATATTTCTTCCATGACAGTGGGCTGTGTCTGGTCCACCGTAAAGCAACAACAACTGTTCGGGTGTGTGTGGTATCAAGGCATTCTGGGATTTTATTTTATTTATTTTTAAATGCACAAACCGTATTTTAATTGTGTTTTTTTTGGAAGTATAGTAAGAAATGCCTTTTTACTTGAAAATACTCTCTTATTTTATAAATTTTATTTTTCAACATTACCATATTAAAATAATTAAAAAAATGTAAAACAAACTATTATTTCGATATATTTTTTTAAAAAATCACTAACACAATACTAAAAAAACCTCTTTCCATTAATTAATTCGTCATTTGTGACGTTGAGTCCACTGCAAACCAAACTAATTTCCGCCGGTCGTTGAGATGTATGCTCGATTTTTTTTTTGTTTTCTGCCAACCAAAACAAATACGTGATTGTGGTATTTTTGGAAAAAAATAATATATATTTTTCATGTCCTGAAATGTTACATCGTATACCAATCTGAGCATAATTTCCGATTTATTAAAAAATAATTTCTAATTTGCTGTCCTCCACCATCCAATATAAAATAGCATATATATATATATATATATATATATATATATATATATATATATAACAATTTAGTAGGTTATTTAGTGGTAGAAACTTGAGACTAAAAATTTGTTTTCTCTGTGGTTTTCATGTTTAAGTTTTATATGATGACTATCAAAATGCTTACATGATCATTAATTTTAGGATATATGAGATTAATCAAAATATGTATCTATATTAATAAAAAAATAACATATCTGTTTTGTATAAAAATGAAAATTGTTTTTCTTAAGGATTTTCCCAAAGACTTACGTAGTATAAAATCATAATATTTTTTAAGAACACGTATTATTATTCTACTAATAAAAAAAAGAGGTGTCACTCTCTCTCCCACCAACGGTGAAATAACAGCCACATGTTGATACCAAGCATAGATAGAGGACTGCAATTGTCCAATTCTGTCTTGACAACTGGTTTCCTGAAAGAATGACACGTGTCTTTGATCTGTGCCAGGCAGTGATCCATTCGTGGAACACCTGATCTGTAAAGTGAAGTACATATGATAATTTCATCTTGATGATACCATTTCTTTTTGTGTAATTTATCACTCTAAGTGAATACTATTTATTTTTAATTTCTTATGAGCTGAAAGTTGTAATGATGAATTAGAATATAGGGGTCAACTCTTGCACGAAATGTGTTTGTCATTTGATCGCTCTGAGGATGTGTTTTGTAGTTTACGATGATGGTGTCGGGAGACCTTTTCAGAGAAAGTTATCCTTTTCTGTGGATTAAAACCTATCCGTTTTTTCCCCGTGGTGAACAAGTAGATCATGCTCACTGTTTTTCTCTCATCCCAATCATTGTTTATATTTTTCAAACTTGAATCATTGTTTTTATTTCTCATGTTTCAAAAGTAAAAGGTCATTCAGATGCTAGAAAATTAGGGTCTTCGATTTAAAAAAATAAATTTAACAACCCAAAACACCCTCTAATCAATCTCAAAACTCAAAATCAAAATAAATTACAATCCATTTGATTTCTAAAAATGATAACCTCAATGAAACTCCACTCTTTGACATTTTTTTTTTATCACCGGGGTGTCCACGTCAGTTTACGCGCACCACAACTAATCCTTGGACTCACTGAACATCTTGCAAACCCAGTGAGCATGTAAGGCACCACAGGGGTGACAGACGTGCATGGTGGGACTTGAACTCCTGGTGTAGAGAAAGGAAACAAATCCCTTCAACCGCTAGGCCAAGACCACACTTGCCGACATTTTCATTTATGGGTGGTTGATGAGTTTTTGTTTCACACTATATATATATATATATATATATATATATATATATATATATATATATATATATATATATATATATATATATATATTGCGCGGGTTAGATAAAAAAATACATACTAAAAATATATCTAGCTTGCATGGAATTTTCAACAAATCTATTTATTGGGTTAGCTTTAAAAACTCTCGACTCAACTTCTTATCAAGTCAAGTTTTGAGTAGTTAAATTATACAAAAAATATCTTAACATAGCTCACTCAAGATGATAAATCTAAAAATAACTTAAACCATCAATAACATAATCACCTGATTAAAATCTATTTCGAGTAGAAATTGAGGTGCCATTTGGTAATGTGTTTGCACCGGAGGTTTGAGAAAAGCAAATGACAGCAGTGTTTGGTTAATTGACAACCGGATTTTTTTGGCATGGATCCCACGTCAGATTTTAATCTAACGTCCGGCGGAAGAAAAGCAATAATTTGCTGCTTTTCTTGCTTTTTGATACTAGGGGTCACGTGTTCGTTTGTTGCATGTGCAGAGAGAGATTTGTAAAGTTTATAGGTTTGTTAAAAAAACAAGGTTTAACTTCATGACCATTGAATTTTCAAATATATATATATATATATATATATTAATGTTCTATGATTTTAATTATATATATATATATATATATTTAATATTTGTTAATCTCTTAAAATTTATTTTTTATATATATTCAAAAATATATATTTTTAAAAAAGTAAAACATATTTAAACTTTTTATTGTGTTTTAAATTGTAGTTTTGTATAAACTAAAATAACATGTTTTTTTTATTTATTCAGAAATGCATTAAAATAATATTTTTTTTATTTTTTTTAAAAATCATTCCATTAATCTCAAACTCAAAAGCAATTTTAACTAAACACTTCAAAACTTATTTTGAACCGAGTTAAAGTGCTTTTTTATGAAACTACTTTTTTGAAACCTCAACCATAAAAACAAAAACAATATCATACACACTCTAAATGACTATGAAACCTGGAAATATAAATGAGTAAAAATAAAGATAGGATGCAATCATGCTATTATTGAGCTTGAGCTTGAATCATTCGGTAAACAAGATAGATACATGAATCATTTTTATATATTTGAAGAATTCAATTATTTTTCGATGGCTAAAAATCAAAACAAAGGGCACCTAAATTGTTTTAAACAGGAGGTTGTCGCCAATCTCAAGAGGAGTGGCAGCGCCGCCATCTCCTTTGTACTTGTACCACCTTGCACAAACAACGAAGTAGCCCATATTGATGACTCCGAGAGTAGCTACCAGGTAATAGAAGAGGTCCAATCTTCCATTGTTAAGATCTTCAGGCAACCAGTCCCCGCAAGCACTGTTTTTGGTCACCTGGTGAACCATGGATATCAACAATCCACTGAGATAACTAGATGCTGCTACACTAACAAACGATAGAGACCCTCCTATGCTTCTCATGTTTTCTGGGAACTGCATGCTTGTAATACAGCTCAATTTGTGCTATCACTGTAAATGCCTCAGAAATTCCGGCCAGTGTCAGCTGAGGTACCAGCCAAAATGCTGACAGCGAAGATATACTGACTTCACTTCTCGGGTCTACCCCTGCTGGGCTCCGGCCTGCCAACTCTCTTCTTCTCCCTTCCACCATGCCAGATACAAGCGTTGTGGCGACGCCGAGAGCCATGCCAGCACCCATCTTTTGGAGGATTGTGATGCCACCTTCTTTCCTAGTGTACTTGGCGAGCCATGGAACGATTAGGCGATCGTATATGGGTATCCAAATGGTTAGGCCGAGCATGGAGAAGATAGCGTATGAAGCTGCTGGAATCTTGAAAGTGGTATTGCCAAGGCGTCTGTTGGATTGAAGGGCCTGGAAGACTGCATAGGTTTGCTGCTGAATTAAAGAAACATAGTATAAAAGAGCTGAAGCCCATATGGGAATCACTCGCAGCAAGCATTTCACTTCCTCTACTTGCTGCAAGCTGCAAAGTCTCCATGGAGTGGCTGATGCTCCGTCTGACATGATTTGGTCGTCAGTGGTCAAGATTGCAGCTTTGTCGAGAAATCTGACAGCCACACACCATCGTTTTAATTAATGTAGTAACAATAAGGAGTTGTTAATTAGATAGCGCATATAAATTGATGTTCTGTTAACGAATCACCTGAACTGATCAGTATAGGGAAGGTTGGAGTTGATGGAACGGGCTGGGACATGGTTGAAAAGGGAGAGCCGTGGTTGCTCCGGTGGCTCCAGTTTCCTCTTCTTGACGGCGGCCACCGTTACCTGCACCACGCTTGTTAAGGGGCTTCCATCTGGTTGAACTTTGACATAAATCCTTGAACCAGCGAAGAAGAGCACGCATGAACAGAGCATCAAAAATGCAGGGATTGCTAGCCCCCAGGCCCAGCTGATATCTGACTGTACATACACCACCACTGTCAGGGATATCACCATGGCAAGTGTGGAGGTGAAGTAGTACCAGTTAAAGAAGCTGGTGATTCCTTTCCTTCCCGATTCGGTTTGGGGATTAAATTGGTCGGCACCAAATGCCAGGTTACATGGCCTAATGCCGCCACCTCCAATCACAACAAGTCCCAGCCCACATAATAGAAAAGTCATTTGCCATGGCGTTACTGCAGGGCATGGATCTTGTTTTCCGCCTGCACATTGGGGTGGGTGTAGCTTTGAGATTGCAGCTGTTAGTGCTATCGCCACCATCCCCTTCAAAATTCAGCAGAAAAACATTGTTTCTGTGCCAAGTTAATTACACAGGAACGAGATTAAGACTAACACCATCGATGCTTTATGCTCATTACTTTTTTTATTTATTAACGTGGGTGTCGGGGCCAGCTTGCGGCACCTCGACTAATCTCACGGGTCCTGAAATTAACGACCATATAAATCTCCAGTGGTCATCAAATTAGCAACCAGGGTTCAAGCAAACCCCTTAATCCCAAGCTTGTAAATGAAAGTATGATTGGTTCTATATGTTTGAGAAGCTCTTCAATAGCAATAATAAATAGGAGTATGAATCAATTTATACCAGAAAAGAGGCCACGGAAGCAAATGCTAGTGTCCTGTAACGACCAAAGTAAGTGTCGCAGAGGAAGGCTCCTGCTAAGGTAGCAATATTGGTGGTACCACTGAAGATGTTTACAAGAGTAGTAGCTGTAATGGTTTTCATGTGGAAGACGGTAGTGAGATACACCAGTAAGTTGGACAAGGTTCCGGTGCTCCCCAGCTTCTCGAAAACTCTCATTTCCTGCAATCTGCTACTGGTTACTCAATCTGGGTGAAAAATCCAGCAAAAAAATGGAAAGGGAAACAACCAACCCGAGGCCTCACCCATAACAAATGGCATGGCCCTTACTCCCCTGTAGTTTTCACGATGCTCATCTGCAGGCTGCTCCATCATCCTTGGTCCGCTGAGTTTTCTCTCCTTGTTGTGCTTACAGCAGTAGCTAGCAGTGCACAGAGTTGCTTTCTTCTGGCGAATAATTGCGGGGTGGTGATTTCCAGTTCGCAATGCTGACCAAATTTGGAGGAAACAACAAGGTGTCAACATCTTCACTTAATAATGCATGTATTTTTCAACGAGGACGACATCAGAATGGTCCAAATTACAAGGAAATGTATGTTTCGATAAGAAATACGAATGGCTGGTGGTTCCACAATTTGCTTCTCTAAATATCTTGGAAAGACATCTGTAATGTCTCCTTTTTTTTCTATTTAGAAAATAACAATAATAACAACAACAATAATAATAATAATAATAATCGAAGCTACATCTCTCATGTCTAATACTAGCATGTTAACATAGATAAGATCAATAAATTGCCGTGGGATTTTTTTTAAAAAAATATATAAGAACAATGTTTTGGATAGTCATGGATTATAAGAGCTACCCTGTTCAACGTAGACCTAGTTCAGGATTCTTATCAGGTTAATTAATTTTGATTTTCATAACTCATTTTTATTTAATTAAATGATTATAAAAAAGATATTTGCAGGCAAGACAATAAATAGAATTATTGAGAAGAAATGTATTTTCTAAATCCAAACTCTATTTACTTGTTATTGGAGCTCATTGTTCTTTAACGAAAACATGTTTTTTGTTGTTGTTGGAAGCATTGCCTTTTAAATAAGAACATATCATCATTTTACGAGCAAGTTTTTTTAAATAAACAATAAAATTAATGTATCAATATTTTGTATGTTATTAAAGACAAAAAAATAAATGTTATGAAATCTTATATAAGAACTAAAAAAATCAAGAAACCATATGTCATTTTGCAACATATCAATTTCTTAGAGGTCACTAGGTCAGTTTAGGCTATTGAACAAAACCTTGAAAGTGGGTCAGCTTTGATAGTGGAACCACTAAGTAAAAATCCATATATTTTTTATTTGCTCACACTTAAAGACAATTCAATTGGTTCCTATCTAGGTTTTACTACATGTCCATTAAGATCAAGCGATGAGAAATGAATTCAAAACATCCTAAAATCTTAGAAAATCCCTATAAATACCCCTCTCAAACATGTAAAAAGAACCCTAGGAAGCATTAAAAAAGAGACGAGAAAATAGTTGTTATATGTATGCTTTCTAATTTAAAAAAAACATGTCTTTTATGGCAAGCTTTTGTTGTTATTTTGTTATTTTTATCTTATTTTTATAAGCATATAGAAGAGTTTTAAATGTTTAACAAATGATGTTGCAATCACCTCTTTGTTTGTTGAGATTTTTATTATTATGTTTTATTTGATGTCTATAACTGTTGTTTTAGGTTTTTTTTTCATATCAAATATAAGTGTATTATACAGATAAAAAAGGCCATCTAGAAGATCCCAACAAGCCTAACAGGGGAACAACAAAATATGCATATATACAGGCATAAGTAACAACAAGCAGGAACATGCTCCCAGAAGAAAGAAAAAGGACATTTCGATGGTTATCATAAGGACCTAAATATAGAGGTACCTAGGATAACCAGACAAAAAAAAAAGTGAACAAAATCTATACATATACAACCCGTGCATCCAGTAGCTAGGAGAGAAGACACCCACGCTACTTGATAAAACAAACAAGAATCAACATAGTTAACGCAAGTTGGGAATAGTAAACCAAGCTATAGAGAATGATGATCTTCTTATGGAAGTGAAAAACTATGAAGAATAAAAATTGGAATCGTTGAAAAATGGCAGCCTCCGACTAAGAAATACCATAAAAAATCCTCTTATTGTGCTCAGTCCAAGGTAGACTACCAATCCCAAGGAAACTAGCTTCATTCAAGCAGAGACATTGCTTCTTCATCGGCGCAAGCCACAAAGGGCATTATCCAGAGCCATCATCCTTCAACCGGGGATATTACCCTATTCCATAAGCTAGATGTCCAGGGGAAAGTAAAAAATAAGTGCTGATGAGTTTCATCATCCCTGCGACAGAAAACACATGACGCACTCACTGTTAGGAAATGCAGGCGATCTTTAGTTTTGAGCTTTACCATAAAACAAAACTACATTTTAGGCATGCCCAACTCTCCCAAACCACTCCATACCAACCAATAGAGGAGCCTTTCACTTGGAAGTAGGCATAGGCATTGGCTGAAAACTGAGTTGTATTTGTAATCCAGGATCCTAGTAAGGAAACCACAACCTCTTGTCCACCAGTGTGATCTAAAAGCTGGGTTTTGATGGAAATAATGAACTTCCATAAGAGGGATGCTGTTTTGTGGGCTTGCTCTTCCCGATGTTGCCATTTGGTAAGTAGAAGTGGTGAATCCAGATAGAGTCTGCGTTCGTTCTGATGGATATTCCAGAGGTGTTTAGCTATAAAGCTATGATTTCTGACTTTTATGTCAAGAAGACCCAAATCTCCTTCCTCCTTTGGAAGGCATAAGGCCACCCACACAACTTGAGCTAAGGAGCTTCCAGTCACATTACCTGTCCACAAAAAGTTTCGACAAACTTTGACAATCTAGAAGATAACAGACTCTAGGACTGGAAATATGTATGCCCAGAATTGAACCATCCCAAACAAGACTAACCTAAAAAGCCCAAGCCTCCCAGCATAAGTGAGGTGTTTTCCCATCCAAGATTGAATCGTGGATTTAAGCTTGTGAATAAGAGGGGAGGGCTAAGAGGAACCCGAAGATAGGTGAAAGAAAAACAACCTTCCTGAAAGCCAATTTCCTGCAAGATAGACTGCTTAACAGTCTCCCCAACTCCTCCAAAATAAATGAAGGTCTTGGTAGCATTAATGTCCAGCCCCAAAACTTTCCTAAACATATTTAGCTGTTTCAACAATTTTTTCACAGATGAAGAGTCACCTCTAGCGAAAAGAAGAACATCATCCACAAAAGCTAAGTGACTGATCTGATGGGCCGCACATTTCACATGGAAATGAAAGTAGGTGTGCATTGATGAGGCCATGAACATCCATGAGAAATACTCTGCAAATGATAAATAAATATGGAGACAGGGGATCACCCTGCTGAATGCCTCCTTTTCGAAGAAAGAAACCATAGATATTGCCATTTCAACACAGGTCATAACCCGGATGAGCGAACCGACCCAGGGAAAACCCAAATTGCGAGAAGGAGCGTCGTAGAGAAGTCCCATCGAGCGAGTCAAAAAGCTTTCCAAAAAATAAACCTTTATAAGACATCTTGGAGAGGTGCGCTTCCTACCATATTATCGAAGAAGCTATTGCACCAGGTTGATATTATCACAAATAAACTGACCCCCTAGGAAGGCATTCTATATGAGGTTGACAATAGAGGGAAGAACCAACGCCAGCTGAGCAAAAAAAATCTTTGAAATCACCTTGTAGACAACATTGCAGCAGGAGATAGGCTTGTAATCATTGGCTGTGGATGCAAAAGTCGATTTTAGGATCAGAGCAATGATGGAATAATTGATCTGCTTTAGCAACTTTCCAGAAACAAAGAAGTCTCTTATAGCAGCATAAACCCAAAAATGCTCTAAGCATGTTTGAAGAAGAGAGATGAATAGTCGTCCGACCTCGAGGCTTTCCTATTTCCAATGCTAAACAAGGATGAATTGATCTCCTCATCAGAAACTACGGCCAAGAGAGAGGTAATTGAATGTGCTCCAAGACAAGATCCCCTGGTAGCAAGCTCTAGATCAAAGGCAATGGTGGCCTTAGAGGTTCCTAGCAGCTGTTGGAAGAAAGACAAACTCACCTCCTACTTTCTCCTTTGAAGGGTATCAAGACCATTACTACACAAGATGACAGAAATAAAGTTTTGCTTGTAGTTCTACTTGATAAGAGAGTGAATGAACGTGGTCCCCCTCTCACTATCTTTGAGGAAGTTGAATTTGAACTTCTGCCCAAACAACATCTTTTCTACTATTATGAGATTGATCAGTTGCATCTACAGATTCTTGCTTTCAGCCAAAAGCTGTTGGTTATCTCTTTCACAGTGAAGAGCAAATCGGAGCTGACTAAGAGCCTATTTTTTCCTTCAAATTCATAGATGTGGTTGAAGTGCAAGGTAATCTCTTTCACAGTGAAGAGTAGATTGGAGATTGGAGCTGACTAAAAGCCTCCTTTTCCTCGAAATACTCTTTCATAGATATGGCTAAAGTGCAACTTATTTAGCTCCTTCAGAGGCCTTTTTAGTTGCTTGATCCGCTTGTAGAGACGGTACATAAGAGAACCATGAACAAGTTATAGACAACTATATACAACTAAATCCAGGAAGCTAACATGGTTAGTCCACATGTTAAAGAATTTTAAGCACTTTTTGTTCACTGAGTGCTGGGGAAGAAAGGATATTGTGGCAGGGAATGATCAGAAAAAGCTCCAGGGTTTTCAAAATGAACATGAGCTGAAGTATGGCTGAGAGACCATAGGTGATTGACTAACACTCTATTTATTTTACACCAAGTAGTGCCATTGGACGAGGTAAAGTGGTTGCCCGAGTAGTTAAAATCTACCAAGCCTAAATCAGAGCAACATTGCTCAAAGTCTGTCGTCTCATAGGAGGAAGCTGCTGCTCCATTGTGTTTATGATCCTAAGAGAGAAGGAAATTGAAATATCCTATGAGAAGCCATGATCCATTTGGGCTTTAATCTCTTAGGTCATCCCAAAGACCTCCTAGCAACAATGGTGTGCAACCCATAGAAAAAGGTAACATAAAAGATAAGTTAGTAAACCAAATCAGTAACAAGGGCATGGAGACCTTGAGCTGAGAAAGGATACGAGTCGAGGGACTTTTAGTCACATTAGACAAAAACTGTTGATTCTTGAGATGATTGTTTTGCAATTTTACAACCTTGAAAGGAGTTAGTTTGGTCTTCAGAAAGGCAACAAATATCCATCTTATTCTTCTTCATAAGGCTAGCAACCTCATGTTGCTTCAAAGGACTGTTAAGTCCTCTGATATTCCATTTGTAGATTAACATAATATAGGAGGGAGGGGGGTAAGTAACCCCTCTCCCTTACTAGCAACAACCATAATATGTTGCTTAACCCTGCTACTCGTGAGCACACCTTTGGGGCCTAGAGTGGGATGCCCTGTAACCACTGATTGGACTGGAAGTTAGTGTTAGTGACTATACTGGAGTTAGCTGTAGGTTGAGCATGTGGTTTTCAATGATGAGATTTCCGTCCTCTAACTAATTTCCAGTCACCTGAAAGAGGAGTAGTGACTCCTTATAAGACTAGTTCTAACCCTATTTGAGGATAGGGTTAGCAATAGTAGTAGACAAAGAATCTTCTTGGAGGGCAATTTCAGCATAGCTCCCATGAGGCCCCAATTGGGTAAAAATAGTAGCTCTACCAGTGGTGGTAGCGATAGTAGGAGTTGGAGACTGCTGCTCAGGCTATGGTTGTCAAAATCGTGATAATGACACGACATGGAAAGGGCTTCTAAAACTTGGATCGTAAAATTGTAAAATTGTACCTGAATTTTTCCGTATAAAAATCTTAAAATCACAGCTAAAATCATGTAAGTAGAAAAATCATAAGTAAAATATTTCCGAATACAATACATCATAATTATGGCCATAAAACTTCATTAGTTAAGGTTCATATATAATTTAAAATAACTTAGAAATAGATTACAAAACAATTATATCCATATAATTTCATTAGGTAAAAACTAACAAATTTAAAACAAATATTCTGTTGGCGTGCTATGTAAACTAAAATCAGCCTCATTAGTCATTATTGTCATCTTCCTCGCTATATTTATATATTTACGTGTTTTAAATTATTAAATTAATAATTTTGTAATGTTTTTTATATTTTTAATATGCTCATGTCAAACTAGAATAAATTAGTTTAGTGTAATCTCAAATAAAATATATTTTCAAATCTCCGTCTAGTATCTATTGTTTTTGTGGGGTTTTTCTTAAACTTTATATTTAAAAATATTTGGCTAATCAAAACACTTAGCAGTTTTGTATGTATTTCACTAATAGCATTAATTAAAAAACTATAATCAATAATTTTCTTTAAAATTTATTTTGATTATAGTTATAAAAACCACCACAATATTAATCACACCCTTACTTTGCCTGTTTGTTTTTATATTTTCAGTTCTGTATTTTGCAGATAAACTCATAATAATAATAATAATAATAATAATAATAATAATAATAATAATAATAATAATAAAATTTTACTCTAAAGACTTCAATTTTTGTTTTTTTGATAGGGGAGAGAGGTATAATAGAGGACCATCTGTCAAAGAATAGCAGCTGTCAAAGCTGACCTAGTCTCACGGGAAGCTTCTGCATTTAGAATTCAAATTCAAACCTTTGTATTCAAATCTTTATCTTATCATCTGTAATCTTTATCTTATACTAGTTTATAGGCTATGACTGTATATATACACTACTGTCACCCTACATGAAATACAAGTTCAACAAATCTTCTTATGGTATCAGAGCATTACCAAGAAGTAACAAAAAACCAAAATTTATTCCTAAACCATTCCTTTAGCCATGGCTTCTTCTTCAAACACAGAAAACATCCTCAACACAGAAACTCCCAGTAATGAACCAAATCAAGCTCTCATCAGTTTTAATGTTGCTGCCCAACTTCCACTCAAGCTAAACTCCACAAATTACCTCTCATGGAAACTTCAATTCCATACCCTTTTTATTAGCCATGATCTATTCGGCTTCATTGATGGTTCCAAAGTCTGTCCCCCAGCTACAATCACCACCAATAACACAACCATTCCCAATTCAGCACATGCGTTATGGATACGCCAAGACCAGCTCATACTCAATGCCATTATTGGCAGCATTTCACCACTCATCATCCCTTTCATAGCTCAATCACGAACAACCCGTGAAGCTTGGACCATTCTAGCCACAACCTATTCCACTCCATCTCGTGGCAGAATCAAACAAGCCAAATCCCAACTCAAATTGATCACCAAAGGCTCTGCTAGTGTCACGTCCTTTTTGCAGTCCATCAAAGCCAAAGCTGATGAACTTGCTCTTCTTAGAGCACCACTGCATGCCGAAGACCTCACTGACAAAGTCCTTGATGGACTTGGAGATGAATACCACGAGTTAACTTCGTCTTTGTACAAGCCCGAGATATGCCTATCTCTTTTGAGGAGCTGCATGAAAAATTGCTCAATTTTGAGGCCTCTGTACTCCCAACCCCACCAGATTCCCTTCAATTCCCTGCTACTGCAAACATTGTGCACAACAACCCACCCAATTGGCGCTCCAATTCCCAGACCCATAATCCAGGTTGGCGTCCACCCATGCCCTACTACAACAGGTCCTCCTTCCTTGCAAATTCAAACCCAAACACCCAACCCAACACTCGTCCCTCACGACCATACCTGGGTTATTGCCAAATATGTCGCATTCAAGGCCATACAGCAAAGCGTTGTCCCTCATTTCGCCTTGTTCCTCTGCCAAAATCACCCACCACATCTGCCTCACACTCCACCTCTGCAACTCCTTGGCAACCGAAGGCAAATGTTGCCACAAATAACCCAGCTCAGCAGTCTTGGTTTCTTGACAGTGGTGCTTCGTATCACGTTACTTCGGACCTTGAAAATCTCACATTTCATTCACCATATACTAGGTCCGATGATATTATGATTGGCGATGGTTCAGGTCTTTCAATCACCCACACTGGTTCCACATCTCTACCCTCTGCTCATAAGCCCTTCTCTTTAAATAATGTCCTTTGTGTGCCTGCCATGAAGAAAAATTTGATTTCCATTTCTCAATTTTGCTTATCAAATAACGTATCAATTGAATTCTTACCCTCCGCTTTTCTTGTAAAGGACATTCGCACGAAGGCAGTACTGTTGACGGGCACCACTAGAGATGGCGTTTATGAGTGGCCGGTTTCCTCCCAGTTGTTCGCATTTCCTTCCTTTAAAACAGATTTGTCCGAATGGCATCACCGTTTAGGGCATCCAGCATTTCCCATTCTGAAAAAAATTGTTTCCCAAAATAATCTTGCATTTTCCGCTCCATTACTTAATAATTTTTCATGTAATGCGTGTCTGAGTAATAAAAGCCATAAACTTTCTTTTGCTCAGTCAACAATTATTTCTACTTCACTGCTTGAAACAATTTTTTCTGATGTCTGGACGTCTCCAATCACTTCCACAAATGGTTTCAAATATTATGTGATTTTTGTGGACCATTTCACCAAATATATCTGGTTCTACCCCCTTATGCACAAATCTAATGTCAAAAATATTTTTATCAGGTTTAAAGCCATTGTGGAAAAACATTTCGATAAACAAATCAAAACACTTTATTCTGACAATGGTGGGGAATACATTGCACTTGCTGATTTTCTTTCAACAAATGGTATTTCTCATCTTACTACTCCTCCCCATACACCTGAACATAATGGCTTCTCATCTTATTATGAAACCCAATTGTTCGGGAAGCTTCTGCATTTAGAATTCAAATTCAAACCTTTGTATTCAAATCTTTATCTTATCATCTGTAATCTTTATCTTATCATCTGTAATCTTTATCTTATACTAGTTTATAGGCTATGACTGTATATATACACTACTGTCACCCTAAATGAAATACAAGTTCAGCAAATCTTCTTAAGGCATTGATACGTCTTTTGATGTGTGAGTGGGTGGTGCTCTTCTCTCTCTTCTTCTTCTCCAAATCATTTTACTATTTCTCTCCTTTCCCTTCTCTCGTGTACAGAAACTATTTGAAAAGGCCTAATTTTCCTCTTTCTTTCTTCCACTTTCTGCTCTTCAATACCATACCATCTCAAAGCTTGTTAAGGTTTGTTTAACTTATCAATGATTATTTTTTCTCTTCAATTTAATGTTTTGCTCGATCATGTCTCAAAGCTGAAGTCTTTTCTTGTTTTTGCCTTCAAGCTCCTATATGGGTTCATGATTTCTCTGTCTTTCGTTTTTCTCTCCCTTTGATTTTCTGGGTTGTTACTGTCTCAATATTTCGATAGAGAGGTCTGTGTTAGAAATCAGAATGTAAAAATTAGAATAGCTTGGGATTGTAAAATCGGACCGATCCGGTCCGATTTTACGATTCCATATGATTTTACTATTTTTTGATGGAGTTTGACCCAAATCGATTTTCAACCTAAGTTAACAAGGTTTGATGAGTTGTCTCGTAAAATCAGACGATTTTGCGAGTCAACTCGTGAGTTTAACAACCATGGCTCAGGCAAAACATTAGCAGCAGTAAAGTGCTGCTAATGTGGTGCATGTAGAGGTATTGTGCCTAAGAGTCTGACAATGTCGATAAAACTAGGGAAGAGTTTCATATATGCCTTGTTGATGAAGGGTACTGCCATTGGGCAATGTAACTTCAATTGAGTAGGGCAAATTTGAGAGGAGGTTCACTTCAACCAAGACTCTAGAATATGAAAGTCTAGACATAGATGAAGTGAGCATGTCACTCTAGATAGGCTTGTTAAAGACTCTGACTATTTTGGATAAACATTTGTCAGACAAACATTTAAGGGGGATGTCAGAAAACTTGATCCAAACAGGAATCACATTCATGGAAGAGGAGGAGAAGTTGAAATATTCTGGCATAACCCTGAGGATTAGTGAGTGCGCCATAAACTAGATAAGGCCCATTCACGAAAATTTTCAATTTTTTAGCCTCATTGGTGAATTGAAAAATCAGCCACCTTGAATCATGGATGGTAAGAGTTGCAGCAAAATGCCAAGTATTGGTAATGAGGCTTTGCAAGGCTTTGAAACTTTTTGTTATTTATAATGTTGTTTTATTTAGTTTATGTTTTGACCTAATTCATTCATGTTGATGAAAAAGTGTTTATCGTTAGCATGTTTGAGCCTGTTCATACACAAAATGGATTCAAAAAACAAGTTTCGAATCTATGTCACATGAATACATAAGTTGTATTATGTTATTGTTGTTTTGAATTAGTTATCATAAGCTTAATTTTAATGTTTTGATATTTTTGTGAGTGTATTTTATCCAAATATGTTTGTATGTGATATTATGACATTTCAGGATATAAAAAGGCATGTTTTGGAAGCTAAAATGCCAACTTTGGAGGCTGGACAATGACTACATTTTTAGGTTTCAATTGGGTTTTACATAGAATGATCTTCATTACTCAATGGGTAAATTGAATAGTGAAAAATAAATCAAATCAATTCTAAGGCTTTTTCCTCCTTTGACCAATTACAAAAGTTCATTCATACAAGACAATGATGAAAACTTGAACTAGATGTTAGGGAAAAGAGAAAAAAAGGATGTCTTAGTCTGAAGGTTTTCTTTCCTTTTTAAAGTTCTTTTGTTTTTGAATCCTATATAATTCCCCTAAAATACTCTAAATATTATCCTCTATATATAACCATGAATTCTAACTAATGAATGAAATTATTAAATAATATATTGAAGTCTTAATATAATTGCAAAAGTGATGTTTTTAAGCTGGAATCTATTAACCAAATCTAAAATATTTTAAAATGAAATCACACTAGGTTTATGTATTAGATTTACAAACCAAAGAATAATCTAGCACATTGACAATATAGGTGCAACAAATTTATGCCTAATTATGACATTGATGCAATAAGTATCTCTCAAAACCAAAAATATGAAAGTTGTAGAGATCTTTCTTACTGTTCCATAACATTTTAATAATCTTAATCAAAGTGTCCATGATCACCAAATTAACTTCTTTTTCCCCTTAATATCTCCATTTGCATTCTAATCAAAATATAAAAATAATTATTATTTATCACTAAAATAAATATAAAATACTAAACATTAAAGGATAAAAATATAATATTTTGCAATCTTATAGCATTACTATTACAAAAATGTTACTAACAACTCTATGAAGTTATATTATTTCCAAAAATATTAAATCAACAATATTTTTTGCATCATTAATTTCATGATATGATATAAACTGTGTTATTTGAGAAAATATGAATACAATCATAAAAAATTGAAATCTTTAATTCTTTCTTACCAAATTAAACCTAAAACAAAGTCAATAAAAATATTTACCCAAAGTTCTTTGGGTATGGGAAAAGTAGTATACAACTTATAAGGTAAAACCTTAGATTTAGTTTGCCTATACATGATATATGTTTCACACACCTTTTGTCATCACTTTTAATCTTAGGCAAAAAAACAGCTTATGTAAAACTTCTAAAGTCTTCATAACACCAAAATATCCTATTAAACCAATTTTATGATCTTCACACACAAGCAACTCATGTATGGAACTATTAGAAACACAAAATCTATGCTCTCTAAATAAATAACTATCAAGTTTATAAGACTTAGTCCCTAGATGACTTCTCACAAGTTTCATACTCTTTATGAAAACCAATATCATTATTATACAAAATATCTAACATACTTAAAAGCCATTATTTCCTCATTTTAAGTAAAAATAAGAATGTACGTCTTAGATAGTACATTAGATACTGCATTGTTCTTATATTTCTTGTATGTAATGAAATATAGAAAATTTTCAATAAACTCTATCATTGAGCATGCCTTCAATCCAACTCACTTTTTATATTTAAGTGCTTCAATGACTTGTGATCTAAATGGATAACAAACTCTTTCAACCATAAATAATGTTTTCAAGTCTTTAAAGTCCTTACCAATGCATAAAAGTTAATTTTGGTACCCTCATTTTTTTTTCACAAACAACAAAACTTATTTTTTTTTCAAATCAAGCATCGACCAATGTTAGGTTGTTTTGTTGACACGAGATAACTACATAGAAAATAAAGCATAATAAATTATCCAAACAATGTCTAATCAATGAAAATAATAAAACAAAACATGTTGGGGAGAAAAAGAAACTAGATGGGAAAAGTAATGATGATAGGAGAAAAAAGAAAATTATAAGAAAGAAAAGGGCAAAACACTATTGAAATACACAAGGTATATAATAATAAGAAATCACCACGACCACAAATACACACGTGTAAATAGTAATATAATCTAATTATTGTTAAGAAGCGCTTATATTTAAAGTTTCTCATGTATTTATATGGGATTGAATAAAATACAATACATAATTTTAAACTTAATAAATAGATTTAGGATACAATAAGGATATCTACAAAATCCTTTTTTTACGTAAGAGAATTCCAAAGACAATTTATTAAAATAAATTCATAACTTTCACTTTAGAGAAAATTTAATATTAAAAGCTAAAACCTCTTGGAAAAATACCAAAAACATTGTTCATTAGACTACTACAATGATGATTGTTTCTCTCTACATAAAAAAACTTAAAACTAGTTATTAAAGACAGACAATAAGTCTTTTTATAGATCCTACTTATCATTACCAATTTGATCAAGGAAAAATAAGTTTTTCTTATCTTAATTCTGTAGTGAAATGACCCCAAATATCATTGGAAGAAAAAAAAATTAAACTTGTTGTCAAGAGAAATTCTTGTGTTTGCATAATAGTCTTTTTCATTATTACAAAGTTAGCTAAGAGACAATTTAGTGTTTTCACATATATAAAAATAATAACAAATTAAAATGCACAATAAAATATCTAAAATACTATTAAAACATTTTTTTTAAAAAAAAATAGAGTTAATGGGTTCTTAGGCTTTTGATAATGGTTTTTGCATTATTATTATTATTATTATTATTATTAAGTTAGCTTAAGGATAATTTAGTATTTGACTAAA
This sequence comes from Salix viminalis, assembly GCA_029228465.1. Taxonomy (NCBI): domain Eukaryota; kingdom Viridiplantae; phylum Streptophyta; class Magnoliopsida; order Malpighiales; family Salicaceae; genus Salix; species Salix viminalis. The sequence continues at coordinate 5,442,783 of CM055437.1, forward strand.
ATAAATAATAAAAAACAGGCTCTTGTACTATACACGGAGTCGTATGGGAGGCACTTGAGCACTTGGGCAATGTGTGCAAAGCCTTTCAATGTCCAAAATTGCTCTTTTATTTTGTCATTAGAAATGTTGTCGTGTTCTCTTAATGTTTGTACGATGTTTGTCTCTGGTAGTGGTCTAGTTTTTCATTAGTAAAAAGTATTTTTCTTATTCTTTTTCTTGTGCCTAAAAATTATACTTAACTCTTTTTGTTATTGATATATCAACCTCAATCTTTAATTTTTTTTTATTTCTAATTTTTGTTTGCGATCTTTTTGTAAAAGTTTTATTTCTTTTTGATTTCATAATTCAATCACGATTCACAAATATGATATTTTTTAATTTAATCTGTATTCTTTTGAAAAAAAAAATTCTTTATCCCTTTTTATAAAAGTTTTATTTATTTTTAATTTCATGATTCGATCCAAATTGATGGTATTATGATTTCCAATTTGATATTTATTGTGTTAATTTCTATTTTATTTCTTGGCTCAAGTTATTATTCTTTTTATTTTTTCTCTTTAATCGTAAAATTGTTTTTATTTGACCTAGGTACTTCATTAATCTTTGATATTAATTTCAATGAGGATATCATCCCCTTGTGACCACTCTTTTTTTATATATAAAAAAAGGAAGAAGAACGAAGAATATATAGACAAAAAGGTACAATAACTTTATTATTATTATTATTATTATTATTATTATTATTATTATTAATCTATGACATCCCTAAACAGTGCCCATCAAAAGAAAAATCGAATCTTGATATAAGTTCAATTTATCCACCTGGAAGGAATTTTATTTTGGATAAGCCATCTTAGACAAATGTATTCCACCGGCAAGGATGGAATCAAATCTTCTACTTAGTGGTTAATAATATTTTTTTGGTTATTTTATAGTCAAATAAACAATAATTAACAAAAAAAGTTATTAATATCACTAAAGTCATTATTTAATTTATAGATTTGAAATTTTGATTTGAGTTATCTGATTCATAGGTTTGAGGAATTTATTATCAAATCTAATATGTTTTTTTTCTAAAAAAATTATATTATATTTTTATCAGTTATCCAAATTATCTTTGAACCCATTAAATTAATTAATTCACTTGGAATCAGCTTTCACATGATTCAATTAGAAACTCAAACTAGACTTTAAATCGGGTTAGTAGATTTAAAGATCAAATCGCTTTATTTGATTTAATTATATTGCTAAAAAATCTTTTTACTCTTACTATTTTTAATTGTTTTTAAAAACTTAGTCCTACCCGAAATAGAATGCGAAAGAATCTATTAATTAATAAATACTAAACATGGTATTTAAATAATTAAAAATAAAAAAAAGATATATTTCTTTATTTTTTATGCCTGGCATGATAAAATTAAACAAATGAATAATTTTTTTTTACTATTTTATATTCTTTATTTAACACACTAGAAAGAAAAAAAGAAGTAAGCGTCACGCTGTATGTCTTCACTAATTAACTCAGACACCTTACAATCACACACAAATAATATGACAATCAACACATCAATATCAATTAAGGAATCTTTCCAAAACCCACCTTCAATGGTGTGGCTGAGCTTGTAAGTGTTGAACAATATCAGTCAAGTTATAAACTGATATTGTTAGTAATTTTGTCAGTTAGAATATCAGCTATAGAATACTTAACCTGCAGATATGACAATCAACACATCAATATCAATTAAAGAATCTTTCCAAAACCCACCTTCAATGGTGTGGTTGAGCTTGTAAGTGTTGAACAATATCAGTCAAGTTATAAATTGATATTGTTAGTAATTTTTTCAGTTAGAATATCAGCTATAGAATACTTAACCTGCAGATAAGGTTAACTACATGTTAAGGCTGTTAGTTTAGTTATGGTTAGTTTACCTTTGTTGGTTAAGTCTTTGTGTATATAAGGACCAATTCATTCAATGAAATATATATGTTTTCTGTAACAATTACAACATGGTATCAGAGCCATTCTAAAAACAAAATAAAGAGAGATTACACAAGAAACTGCAGTTTCTTGAAAAAAGACAGAAAGAGAGTTAAAGAAAATAAGCAATCAAGAAAAGAGTGATAGAGAGAATGACGACAGAAGGCAGCAGCTTTGTTCAACCAGCAATACCAAGGTTCGATGGACATTACGATCACTGGTCGATGCTTATAGAGAATTTCCTCAGATCAAAAGAATATTGGGGACTGATAGAGAATGGAATTTTTGTCAAAGAAGGTGTAGAACCAACAGAGGGACAACGAAAATCAAAAGAAGAGGAGAAATTGAAAGACTTGAAGGTCAAGAACTATCTATTCCAAGCCATAGATAGAACTATTATTGAAACCATTCTCAATAAAGATAGTGCAAAGGCTATTTGGGATTCAATGAAGATGAAATACCAAGGAACTACCAAAGTAAGACGTGCATAGTTGCAGGCTTTAAGAAGAGAATTTGAACTTCTTGGCATGAAAGAAAGTGAAACCGTGGATGAATATTTTGCAAAAACCCTGACAATTGCAAATAAAATGAAAGCACATGGGGAGAAGATGGAACAAAATGTAGTAGTTGAGAAAATTTTGAGGTCAATGACCATAAAATTCAACTATGTTGTATGTTCCATAGAAGAATCAAATGATTTGTCAGCTTTGACTATAGATCAATTGCAGAGCAGTTTGATTGTACATGAACAAAGAATATGAGGACCAGTAGAGGAGGAACATGCACTTAATATCAACACTGGAAGAATTGGTGGAAGATTTGAAGGAAGAGGAAGAAGCCGTGGAGTCATTAGGGGAAGAGGCAGAGGGAGAAGTAGACAATCATACAGTAGAGTACACATTCAGTGCTACAATTGTCTGAAGTTGGGGCACTTTCAGTATGAGTGTCCTGGCAAGGAAAGAAATGTGAATTATGCAGAGTTCAATGAAGAAAAAGAGATGTTATTGATGACATTTGAAGAAACAAAACAATCAGGAGATGCAATCACTTATTTTCTGGACTCAGGATGCAACAATCACATGTGCAGGAGCAAAGAGTGGTTCATGAATTTCGATGGAAAATTTAGACAAGCTGTAAAACTTGGGGACAACTCGAGCATAATGGCTTTGGGAAGGGGAGACATTAAACTGGTCATTGATGGATTAAGCCAGATTATCACAGAGGTATACTATATAACTGAAATCAGAAACAACCTCTTGAATATTGGTCAATTTCAAGAGAAAAACCTGTCAGTCCTCATGAAGAATGGTGTGTGCAAAGTCTTCCATCCAAGGAAAGGATTGATCATGCAATCTAGAATGTCAGCAAACAGAATGTTTGCAGTAGCTGCCATGGTAATTGCCCCTAACCCAAATTGTTTCAAAGTCACAGCTAAGGATGTTTCATCCCTGTGGCACAGAAGGTATGAACACCTAAGTGTTCAAGGGTTGAAAACTTTGTTTGAAAAGAAGATGGTCACATGATTGCCAATGATCACTGAAGCAACAGAAATATGTGATGACTGTATGGCTGGAAAACATCACAGGGAAAGCATACCAAAGCAAAGTTCATGGAGAGCAACAAAGAAGCTTCAGCTTGTCCATGCAGACATTTGTGGACCTATCTCACCAACCTCAAATAGTGGAAAGAGGTATGTAATCACTTTTATTGATGATTACAGTAGAAAAACCTGGGCTTCTTTCCCAAGTCAGAAGTCTGAAGCATTGTCCAGTTTTCAAAGATATAAACTGCTTAGTGAAAGGGAGAGTGGAGAGAACATTGTATGCTTGAGGACTGATCGAGGGGGAGAATTCACTTCTCTAGAATTCAATGAATTCTGCAGTTTGCAAGGTATAAGCAGGCAACTTACCACCCCATATACCCATCAGCAAAATGGGGTTGCTGAGAGGAAAAATCGCACCATAATGAATATGGTGCGAAGCATGCTGTCAGAGAAGGGAATGCCTAGGGAATTTTGGCTTGAATCTATCAATTGGGCAATATATGTGTTGAATAGAAGCCCTACCCTAGTTGTCCAAAATATCACTCTTGAAGAAGCATGGAGTGGTGTAAAGCCATGTGTAGATCAATTTCGAGTATTTGGGTCTATTGCTCATGTGCACATACCTGACAGTCTAAGGAAGAAGCTGAACAACAAGAGCAAAAAATGTGTACTGCTGGGGATTAGTGCAGAATCCAAGGCTTACAAACTCTATGATCCAATTAGCAAAAAGATAATCATTAGTAGAGACATAGTGTGTGCTGAAGATGAAAAATGGATCTGGGGAAGAAATGCAGATGAGACAATTTCCACAGGGCTTGATTATGAAGATACAACTGAAAAATCTGGAAACTCAAGCATTACAAAAGAAGAGAAAGATTTAAAAGTTGACACAGAGGGGCAAGAACCACAAGATTAGCAGGGGCATGAAACTGAGCTGGGACATGACAGAAGAACCCCACCAGTATTAGAAGCTGCAACTGAAGCAGCAAGAACAAATGTTGAAAGAAACAGAAGGCAGCCTACTTGGTTAAAAGACTATGTCACCAATGAGGAACTGAATGTAGAAGAAGAAGAGGACAGTGTAGCATTGTTCATTTCAACAGAAGATCCAACCACTTTTGAAGAAGCATGGAAGATGATGAAATGGAGAGAAGCAATGGATGTGGAGATAAGGGCAATTGAGAAAAAAACAAGATATGGGAACTCACTGCATTACCTAAAGGAGCAAAACCAATAGGAGTAAAATGGGTCCTTAAGACTAAGTTGAATGAAAAGGGAAATGTGGACAAATACAAGGCTAGGCTGGTTGTGAAGGGATATTCACAAAGAGAGGGGATTGATTATAAAGAAGTCTTTGCTCCCGTAGCTAGATGGGACACAATTAGTGCAATCATAGCCCTTGCAGACCCATAAGAGGTGGCATGTTTTCCAATTGGATGTCAAGAGTGCATTTCTGTATGGGGAATTAAATGAAGAAATCTTTGTGGAACAACCACAAGGATATGAGAAGAAAGGAGAAGAACACAAGGTCTACAGATTGAAGAAGACCTTGTATGGCCTCAAACAAGCCCCTAGAGCTTGGTACAGCAGAATTGAGGCATATTTCATGAAAGAAGGATTCAATAAATGTTTTTATGAACATACCTTGTTCATAAAAACTGGAGACAAAGAAGAAATACTGACTGTTAGCTTGTATGTGGATGATCTCATCTTCACTGGAAATGATGAGATCATGTTTACAAAGTTTAAGGATTCCATGCAGAAGGAATTTGATATGTCAGACCTTGGCAAAATGAAATACTTCCTAGGCATAGAAGTAGTGCAAACTGCCAATGTGATCTTCATATGGCAGTAAAAATATGCTCACAACATTCTCGAGAGGTTTGGTATGGCTCACAGCAACTATGTGGCAAACCCAATGGTCCAAGGGTGTAGGCTGCAAAAAGGGGGAAATGGTGTTTAAAGGTTGATGCTACTGAATACAAGAGATTAGTTGGTAGCTTGCTTTATTTGACAGCTACAAGGCCCGATATTATGTACACAGTGGGCATGATCAGCAGGTATATGGATCAGCCTACTGAAATGCATCTTCAAAGTGCAAAAAGGATATTAAGATATCTAAGGGGCACTGTAGACTTTGGGATCAGTTATGAGAAGGGAGGAGAAGGAAGATTGACAGCATTTACTGACACTGGTTACGCAGGAGATGTTGATGACAGGAGGAGCACCTCTGGGTATGTGTTCATGCTAGGGACAGGGGTTGTATCGTGGTCATCTAAGAAGCAACCAGTGGTTACCTTGTCTAGCACAGAAGCAGAGTTCATAGCAGCTGCTTCTTGTGCATGCCAAGGTGTATGGATGAGAAGAATCATGGAGAATCCGGGTCATGAACAAGGAAGGAGTACAACAATTTACTGTGACAATAGCTCTACTATCAAGCTGTCAAGGAATCCAGTTTTACATGGAAGAAGCAAGAATATTGATGTTAGATTCCACTTCTTACGTGAGCTTACAAAGGATGGAATAATCGAGTTAATACACTGCAGCACCAAAGAGCAGCTGTCAGACATCATGACTAAGCCACTCAAATTAGAAACATTTGTGAAATTGAGGGACAAGTTGGGAATGTGTAGCTTAACTAGTGTAAACTGATTGCTGAAATGCAATTCAGTTTAAGGAAGGATGTTGAACAATATCAGTCAAGTTATAAACTGATATTGTTAGTAATTCTGTCAGTTAGAATATCAGCTATAGAATACTTAACCTGCAGATAAGGTTAACTACATTTTAAGGCTGTTAGTTTAGTTATGGTTAGTTTACCTTTGTTGGTTAAGTCTTTGTGTATATAAGGACAAATTCATTCAATGAAATATATACGTTTTCTATAACAATTACAACAGTAAGAACCAAATGGCTACTGGAACAGTGACGGCAGGCTGGAACAGTGGAGATGACGCTTCGACATCCTAAAGCGCCGGTGAAGGGGTGGGTCGGGTATCCATTCTTCTCCTCTTTAATCTTGTGCTCCGCCATGGCTGGAGGTGTTTTTGTCCGAGAGAAGGGTTGGATCATTGTATTTTCACACTGATAAAGAAGGAATCAATTTGTGTAAACCAGACCAAATGGAAACAGACTTGTTTTTAGATTAGAGGGTAGAACAATAATGTCTCTTTCTCATTGATCTAGATTTGTCTCAAATAATGGGTTGACAACCTTACTATATGTTTTAAAAAACATTTTGACATTGTAATATACATAACCAAGTCTTATATGTCAAGTATGTTGTAATGCTCAATGGACCACATAACTACAAAAAAAAAATGCATGTCATCTTCCATTCATAACATGAACATTTTTGTTCTTTCTAAATCATCAACAACTTTCGTTTAGCCATAAAAAAAAATAATATTCATTTATTTAAGCTAGATCTTTCCTCATTTGAAGGAATTAATCATCATCTTCAACATCATCTCCACCTATAGCATGCACACTATTAGTGCCCACATTACCTCTTTCACTTTTTTCGATTCCAAAACTCCCTCATATCATCTGTATTCTTATCAATATTTTCATTGCTCCCAACAACAACATCATCATCAAGAAGATCTAAATCATCCACATGAAATTCCATTACAACTTTATTTCAATAAAACCATCAACAATATCATTGAAGGATCTTACTCCAATTCTCTTGCTTCCTTCAACCTTTATATGTGAAATACCTTAACATCCTCATCGTTAGAGGAGAAGCAACACCATCAAAATCAATATAAATATGTATTTTCACTTTTGGTTCATATATAATATCTTTAACCTTCATGTATCATCAAATATTTGATTATCTTTGTCATATCTCTTTGAAAAACCATACATATCTACATCAAAAACTTGTTTGTATATGAATAATATGTTTATATCAAGCCATATAGTCACAACAATAACCTTTTAAATGTGTGATTGACTATCATGGTAAGAAATAATAGATGAAATATCATATCCTACCATTATAACAATACAATTTGACTTTATAAACGTATCTAGAAATAACTCTAGTTATAGACCTATATAACATTCATACATGTCGAAACCCCCAATTTCATCAATAAGGATTATTGTGAACAATAACCTACCATTAATGGTTTTGATGTTTAATTTACCAAACATGAATTACAAGTATAAAAAGCAGTTTGAACATTACTACAACACTTAATCTTATAACCAATCACACCAAAAACCCATTAATTAGGATTCATAAGAATTGTTCACAATAATCCTAATTGGTCAAATTACGATTTTCATGATTTAAATAACAACATCCATAATCAATATAAAAAAAATGTCTAAAACATATGTAGAACAATCCAATCTCTCAATTATCAATTAAAAGTTAAAAATATATTCATATTATTTAATCCATTACCCACTATTTTAATATAAAATAACCCCACACACATTCTATTCAAAAATGGGATTCAAGTAAATGACTTAACTTTGTTATTATCCATTGTTCCTAATGAATTAGTAAACCACTTAACTTTTTTATTATCCATTGTTCCTAATGAATTTCATTATCAATTAAAATAATAAATTTATCATATTGCGCATAAAAAAGTTATAGGCTAATAACTGAGGGTAAGGTTATCTTTTCAATGTGAGCATTTTGACATTATAAAATTGAATGGGTATTTACTTTTTAAACTGCTTAGCAAAGTTATATAAATATTGTAACCCCCGGAAAATAAATGTTGGTGTAAATTGCAAACTACATAAATGGAAAATAAAAATAAAGAAATTCATGTACATATTTAAATAAAATCAGAATTTAGAAATTTTGGTTATAAATTCCAGACAAAATATTCAAGATATCGTAGATTTAACCTATAAATATTGGGGATTGGATTAAATTAAAATAAAGAAATTCATGTACATAGTTAAATAAAACTAGAATTTAGAAATTTTGGTTATAAATTCCAGACAAAATATTCAAGATATCGTAGATTTAACCTACAAATAATGGGGATTGGATTAAAGTAAAGTAAAAAAATAGAGGCACGGAATTATAAGAAATTAAATAATTATAACTTAATTATATAGAGAAAAAAGTTGTGGGGGAAAAGTAATACACTTAAGGAAATGAGACCTAAGTGTAAATAAGAGAAACCATGAGGTATAAATACCACTCTTTTTTTTTCCATCAAGGCCAACAACCTTGGAATGAAAAGGGAAAATAAAATTTGAATGTTGTTGCACTAAATTGAGAAGAAATCATCAAAATACATTAGGTTTATGCAAGGTTTAGGAAAGATTAGTAGGAGAGACATCATTAGACAAGGAAACTAACAAGGAAGAAGTGAAGAAATTGGAGGATTAAAGAGGGAGAGGTGGTCGACTTCAATAAAAAGAAGAGTAGAAATCTTTTGACTGGTTAAGGATTGAAATTCTATTTATTACTCGGTAAGGAGTCTAAAACATGATTCTACAAGCCATTTTGAATTCAATTAGGAATTAATGAATTTATGTTAAATTTAATTAGGGTTCCTAGAAAAATTAGAGGAAATATTTAATTATGAAGAATTTAATAAACATATGGGTTGCATGTTATTATGAGCATGAAGTTATGATGAATTACTAAAGAAAATGAGAGGTTAAGGAAGAAATAGGTTACAAACCATTGGTGGGGATATTAAGGAGTTGTGGAAATTGTTTTGAATTTTGTTTTAATTAGTATATGTGTGTTAATTAATTGTGATGTAAGAAAAAGATTGAATTGTGGATGTTGTGTTTGTGTGTAAACAAATATGGACATATTCATCTCTTGACTTTTAGATACAATCTGAGTAGGAGGATGAGATAATTATGACTAGTTTCCTCAAGAGAGTTGTAGTTATGGATGTTTATTATCCAAGAAAATTGGTTTCACTTAATTTGAAATTGCTCTGGTTATGGATCACCAACCAAGACTAATCATGATATACCCTATAAGGAAGTATGTTTAATACATTGATATTACATTTGAAGTGTTTTATGGGGGAAATGGGTTTTCTTCCTTTAATGACACTTGTATCCCTATATTTTAGCTTTTCAATGAGACCAACCTCGATCAAAACATAGTCCTAGAACTCTAGATATAGTGAAAAAACTAAGAATAGGTTGGAATGCGACCTCTACTGGCAGATTTGAAAAGTCTCTAAAGCGACTATATAGATGCGTTAAGAGTGAAAATTATGTCTTTTCCTTTTAGAAACGTGTGAAACTACATCTTAGATTTTTTTTATAGAAAAACAAACCATGTTCAAAAATACAAATTTGTAATGATGATCTTGGATGGATAAAGAATGACAATGTTAATGTACAGTATAAAAAAGGAAAAACTAAAAGAAGACCAAAATGGATTGTGATATGGTTATTGTGAAATATATCATTGAATGAGAAAAAAATTATGAGATAAACCTATATTTACAGAAGAACCACGAGTATAGTGTTGTAGCAGCAGCAAGAGAGCACAGGTAGAGCTTCTACGACAACTAGGTGATTTATACCTACACTTTCTAGTTAGACTTCCATGATTTAAATATATTATATATGCATAATGTGAATTAGTGAAAGTTTATGTAATGTTGTTATTTTAGTTAGTCTCTCGAATGCATATGTGTTTAAGGAGAATGGTTTTTTTTGTATGAATTGTCCAGTGATGACAACACCGCTAATGTAGAAAATATGTAAAATATGGAACGTGGAATTATCTAGCATACATTTAGTGTATGTTAGGAACCCGGGTAAAGGTATTGTAGTGACAATGATTTTTTTCTGTTTTCTTTTCGCTTTGCCCGTGACCATTCCCGGAGAGCTGCTAGTAGTTGGCAAGTAGGAGAATAAGTTGTTGAAGTTGTTGCCTACGGTGGGGAGAGGAAAGAGTTGTTGCTAATGGAGGATGAAAAAATGGAAGTTGTTGATGTTGGAAAAGAAGAAGGTTGGAACTGTTGTTGACGGTGAGGAAGACCTATTATCACCAGAGAAGAAAAAGGAATGCAACAGTTGTTGCTACTATTGTTGCTGGATGTAGGAGAAGATGGTGTTGTTGTCGTCAAAGTTCTCTTTTTCTCTGTTATTTCTCTTGTTCTCTTATTTCTCTTTTTGTTTGTTGTTTATGTTCTTTTCTTTTGTTTTTGCTCCTTCTGTTACTCTCGTTTCCCCTCTCTGTTCTCTCATTCCCTTCTAGTCCAGTTCCCTTCCCTTTTATAAACTTTGTGTGCAGGTTGTAGGGCATGGGGGTTGCTATGCATGAAATAACATTTTGTAATACAAAAACGGTGTGTTGCAAGGAAGGTAATGGCGGGTTGCAGGGCATGGTTATGGTAAGGCACATGCATGGCTATAGGCAAGGCCTCAGTAGAGCTTTTTAAAAAAAAATCAGAATTTTGAAATAACATTGAAAATACAAAAATATTGCTAAAATATTAAAAATTAAATAGGCAAATATCAGATTATGAAAAAAATGAGTTTTTCAGTGGGAAAACCAAGAAAAAACTATTTTTCTTCAATTTTAGCTTCTAATTTCTCCACCCTCAAGGCATAGATTTCACATTTATTTATAGATGGAGGAAGAGGGTGATATAGTCTATATTGGGATAAAATTTCAGTTGTTTGTTCAAAACAAAACCATCACAACTATTGGCTTAAACGGATGTGTCATGAACTGCCGAATTTGACAGCTACAATAAGCTGCTTGAGTTGTCACTTTTGGGGTTAAACCACGCATGTGGTGCAATCAATAAAAACGACCATATGCTAGTATAGTCAAGAATCAGGGAATCATTTTCTCGTAAGGTTTGTCAAATTTAGTGAAGGATAAGAGCATTAAATATTCCTGCAAAGTTGTTACCAAAATAGGATTTTTCAGCAAAAAATTGGTGAAGAAAGTGATTTTTCTTCAATTTTGGCTTCTAATTTCTCCCTCCTCTTGCCATATATTTCTCTTCTATTTCACTTCTATTTGGCTCCATTCATCTTTGGTCTATAAAGAAAGGAGTTGAGATGTTTATTCTTCCATTTGGTGCAATTTAGTAATCAACTTCTCATTGAAGTTCTGAGCATTATCAATTACCAATATTGCCAGTAGACCATAACAATAGATCAAATCCTTTTCAATTAACTTCTTGACAACTTTTGTGTTACATGGGCATAAGAATTGGATTCCCACCCATTTGATAAAGTAATCAATTGCCACTATAATGAATTTATGTCCATTGCTTGCTTTTAGATTAATTGGCCCAATAACATCTAACCCCCACATATCAAAAGACCACAATTAGATAATATTGAACAATGGTTTCGTGGGTGCATTTACCTTGTCACCATATATCTAACATTTATGACATTTTCTAACATACTCCACACAATCTTTCTGCATGGTCGACTAAAAATATACAGATCTTTGCATTTGTCTTGTCATTTTATGACCATTGGCATGGATGTCATAGATTCCTTCGTCAACTTATTTCAAGGCTTGCTCAATTTCGTTCTCATTCAAGCACCTCGTTAAATTCCCATCAAATGACCTTCTATATAGAATTTCACCATGCAAGTAGAAATTTGCAATCATTCTCCTAAAGGTCTCTTTGTCTGTCTGTCTTAAAAGCTCTTTGAGGGTATTCTTGGTGTTGAATAAACCCTTTGATATGATTATACCATGGTTTTCCATTCTATGACTCTTCAACTATGTAACAATAGGCTTAGAGATTTCAAACTTCAATGTTAATTGGTTGGATTTTTTCTTCGGTAACAATTTGTGTTATTGAAGCCAATGTTGCTAAAGCATCATCAAATTGATTTTAATCTCTTCCTATATGAGTGAACTTGATCTCTTCAAATTCATCGGCTAATTTTATGAGATAGTTGTGATTAGTTTTAACTTTTCATCTTTAGTTTGTCATTCTCCTTTTACTTGGCAAATAATCAGCATAGAGTCCCTAAAGACTTCAAGCTTTCTAGCTTTAAGCTCTAAAATAACTTCTAAACCAATAATACAAGCCTTGTACTTAGTCATGCTATTAGTGCATTCAAATTGTAGCCTCACTGAGAAAGTGTATTGCTCTCCATCTGCGAAAATTATTACTGCTTTAGCCCTATTTCTCGATATATTTACCACACCATCAAAATAAAATGTCCACTTATTTGTCTCATCATCGTTCTTGATCACTAGCACATCTTCATTAAGGAGGTCAAAATTTAGTAGCTAGTAAACTTCCACAACATGATCTGTAAGATGATCAGCAACTGCACTCCATTTTATAACCTTTCTTGTCATAAAGACAATGTCGTATTCTGCTAAGAACATTGGTCACCTTGTTATCCTACTTGATATGTAGGGCTTTCACAAATGTATTTTGGTGGATTTTGCAAGAACCTTTTTATCTTGTCAAAGGCTTCTTGGCAAATATCATCCCATACTCCATTATTTTTCTTCTTGAGTAAGCGAAAAATTGGCTCACAAGTCACTGTGGGTTGATATAAATCGGGCTATATAATTTAAATGTCCAATAAAACTTTTTACTTCCTTTTCTGTTTCAGGCACTGACATTTCCGTACACTTTTGGCCTTATCTAAATTAATTTCTATCACTCAACAACTTATTATGAAACCCAATAGTTTTCCTATCGTTACTCCAAATGAGCATTTGCCAAGGTTCAATTTAAACTAGTATCTCTCAAATAGCCTCCTCAATATTTGCAGGTTTTCCTTCATTTTTTGATTTAGCCAATACATCATCTGCATGGACTTTCACTTTATGATGCATCATATCATGTAACAAGGTGACCATTGCTCTTTTATATGTCACCCCAACATTGCTTAAGTCAAATGACATCACTTTATAGCAGAAGATTCTTCAAGGAGTGAAAAAAGTGGTCTTGTCTTTATCCTCCTGTGCCATTTTAATTTGATTGTAATCAGAAAACATATCCATGAATGAGTAGTGGCATTTTTAGTAGCATTATCAACTAAGATATCTATATGAGGCAAAGGAAAGTAATCTCTTAGGTTTACCTTATTTAAGTCTCTATAATCCACACATACTAGGATCTTCCCATCTTTTTAGGGACCACAATCACATTGTCTACCCATTAAGGATAATGAACAACATCAAAAAATCTTGCATACCATTGTTTTTGTATCCTGTATATTAGGGCGCATTCTCTTGGTTTTTTGCTCAACTGGTTTACTTCCTAGGCTAGACATTTATGCACAAGTCTAGGTAAACACATATGCATATTCATGCAAGAGAGAAATCAATTTATCTTTTTCTTTCATTGTAACAAGTGTATCGATCTTTAATTCCTTCTTTGATGTTTTCAAGCTCCTTACTAACAGGTTTCCAAGCTTTTTTAGAATTTTCCACCAAGTAAACTCTTTTATATATTTCTGTCATAACCCAATTTTTGGGTTACTCCCCAAAATCTACCAAAAAAATAACAAAAATAAAATAAAAGGGGTCGGCGTTGAAAAAAAACAAGGTGAAATTTTGGATGTTTTCGAGAGCTCGATCGTACCTTTTTTGTGCCAAAAATGAAGGAAATCGTAGATTCAAGGCTAAAGTAATGTATTATCGGATAAATCTGTGTAAAAATTAAGTCGAAAGATATGATTATATTTTTATGGGTCAGTTTGATTTAATCGTTGACCGATTTAAAAGTGTAATTATGTTTGAGAATTAATTTAGGGTCCAATCGAAAAATTTAATTAAGTGCAAGGACTTGATTATATTTTAAGTGGCCAAATTAATTTTATTAAGGGCTTAATCAATGAGAAATCAAGTTCTTGAATTTAATTCGGATTCATTTGATGAGATTTGAATTTTCAGAGACTTATTTGATTTTTCTCCAAGCCAATTATGCGAAATCGGGGGCCAAATTGAATGAATTGAGAGTCTAATGGTTAATTGGGGGTTAAATCGCGCAAATAAAAAACCAGGAACCAAAATAAAAAGGACGCGCAAATTTAAGGATATCATTGAATTTTTGACGGGGATACAATTGCAAAAAATTAAAAGTTTAAAACCAATCGGGGGTGCGATTAAACCAATTAAAAATTGAGGGACCATCTTTTTTTTCTCTCTTCCTCCCAAAATCATCACGCGTGACTGCACTGTTCAGTCACCTAAACAAGTGCAGACATGCCACTGCCTCTGCCTCTTCATTTTCAGGTGAAGCGGCAACCCATCTGCACGCAATGGGCAACTGAAGGGTTGCCTCTTACCTATAAATACCTGCATGCATACGAACACAGAGGGGGAGGCGAAGAGAGGCTGAACCAAACCAACATGCAGAGCCAAATTGACATCAAAAAGAGAAACGAGGGGAAAAGGAGAGAACACATAAGAAAACTGGGCAAAAACGGAGGGAAAAATGGAGAGAACACAGAAGAAAACTGGGCAAAAACAGAGGGAAACCAGAGGAGGAAAACAGAGGAAAAACAGGAGAGAAAAACAGAGGGAAAACAGGAAAAAAGAACGGGGAAGTTCTTGAAATTCATGGAGATCTTTAGCAAATAAAAACAAAGAGAAATCACACAAAACAACACCATCATCTTCATCTTCCTCGGCATCAACTCTCTCTCTCTCTCCCCAGTTTCACTGCCCATCTCTCTCTCTAAAACATACCCTTCCAGCTCTCTCTCTCTCTCTCCCCACCATTGGAGACCATTCAACCACCCAACACCTCTCTCATCATTACTGTGAGCTTCCCCTCTATACCAGAAACCTAGCCACACTCTCCAGCGAGGCAACAGGGACGGTGGCAGTAGCAGCGACGTGAGCCCGTGGAGTTCCGATGCCTCCTCCGGCCAGCACAGGCCACCGTTGACGATGCCTCCACCACTGGGACAACCACCTCGACCTCCTCTACTCAACGGTACTAATAGGTACACCTTTCATCACACTTGAAAAATTATTGTACATCATCTTCTTCCTCTCGGCGCTGCATGCATTGGGACGTAATTCACGTCCCACTATTCATGCAGGCCGGGCTGGTGTGAGGTGGGTCGGGCTTTGTGCCCGGCCCAAAATACATAAAGAGGTGGGTGACGACCCACCTAGAGTCGACATGATGGGTCGAAACGTCGACCCACTTGATATATATATATATATATACTTTATTTATATTAATATATATATATATATATATAAATACAAAAATAAAAAAAGCAAAAAAATGTGTTGTTTTCGTGCATACGGCCGGATTCCAAGTTTTTTTCCATCATATTTTTCATAAAAAAAAATATTTTGCATCTTCCTCATGTTTTATAACAAAAATTGGATATCGTAATTGGTTTATGATTATCCGTTGGAGTTTAGCCAAAATATCAAAAATAATTATAAATATTTTTGTTTTATCTATTAGGGTGTAAATTTATATTGTAAAGTACACCCATGGATAAAAAAAAGGGTTTTAACTACGGTGTAAATTTACATTGTAAAGTACACCTGTAGATAATAAAAAGGATTTTTTTTTACTACGATGTAAAATTTACATTGTAAAGTTCATCAGTAGATAATAAAAAATGTTTTTTTTTAAATGCAATGTAAGAAATTTTAACTTAGAAAAAAAATCAAACAACAATGTAGCTTATCTTAGGTAAGGTGCACTAGAGGTGATGCGTCTTCCCCTTGAACAACAAGTCCCCTTACCTAGAGTCTCGCAGAGCAATAGGTTCCTAGTAACCTTAATACTAGGTGGCGACTCCTAATAATTATAGTCGTAATTTTTATGACTATAAAGCACACCCCATTTTCACTTCGCGTTGTTGTCCTCCCCAAAATCCGGGGGAATGGCGGGGCGCGAAGCGCGTAAAAAATCATCGTCATGACAATATCTTTGCCCATTCTTCATCATCAAGTGTAGTGATAATATTGAAATTTGGCCAATTACTCTTAGTGTGATAGTTTTGTGAGTAGTTGGAACTTTCAAGATCCCTGAAAAGTGTAAGGTATGTTTGTGTACGAGTTTTATTTGCAAATAAACATGGATATGATGACAAAATACATGATCTTATTAGGGGGAAAAAAGTTCATTTAACAATGCTAATCTTGCGGCATCATGAGCTAGATTACCGTTAAAGTCAAAATAGATCACAACGTGGTCATGGTCAAATAATTGTAATTACTTTTTTAACACATTAGGAGCAGGCTCTATCTTCCAGTTTTGGTATACTTTTCCTTCAACTAATTTTTGCATAAAAGTTCTTGTGAGGGACTTTTCAATGTTATGGTTAAAAACCTGCGTGAAATCTACCTCTTCTTCTTGGTATTCAAGAGTGATAATATACAGATCGATTATGTCCAACTTGGTTACCTCAGCTGAACTACAAAAAGATACTTGGAGTGGTGGCATGACAAGCTCTTCTTCTTTTGACTCTCTTTCTTCAATTTCTTATCATCCTTGCATCTTTCCTAATTTGGGCAACTTGCTTGTGATCCTCTATTTTCATCTTAAACCAAGCCTAAACCTCTGATCCGCGCATTTCAACTTCATTATATTAATTTGTTCTGGCATTCCACTTACGGGATCATACTGAAAGGGAATCTAATTCCTTAAAAAACACTTAGCCGCCATATTTGTTGTTGTTAAAATTCTAGGTTTCCTTACTGTTGCACCCTCAGGAACTTATTTTGCATTCACTATTTCAAATGTGTGAATGTGCCCTTGTCTATAGTCCTTTGTTTCTACGAAGGGAACGACTACATTTCTAATCATTGAAATGGTTTCTTCAGCTTTCATAATAATCAACATTCCATTTATAATATATTTCAAGCAT
Source organism: Salix viminalis (assembly GCA_029228465.1). NCBI lineage: Eukaryota > Viridiplantae > Streptophyta > Magnoliopsida > Malpighiales > Salicaceae > Salix > Salix viminalis. The sequence goes on from CM055437.1 coordinate 5,460,113, forward strand.
TGGTGTAGTGAAGAAGTTATCGCTCCAGCTACATGAATCCATGGTCTTCCTAATAATATATTGTAGGATGGATGGATATCCATTACTTGCAATGTCACTAGGAATATTTGTGCTCCTACGTATAACTCCACTTTGAGAGTCCCCACTATTTATCTTGGTGATCCATCATATTCTCTCACCATCATGGTACTTGGCTTCATGTGTGATTCATCAATGGGTGTTTTTTCAATATGTCTTGGTAACACATTCAATGCAGAGCCATTATCAATTAATATTTCCCCAATCAAAACATCCTTACATCGCACCATGATGTATAATGGTTTGTTATGCCCAGTATCATCATGGCCCAATTCATCTTCAATAAAGTATACATATAATTTGATACTTGTATTCTCCCATTAAGTGTTCCATGGTCACTTGGTTGATGTATTGGGGTACATAGATCGTATTCAGCACTTTTAACATAGTCTTCCAATGAGGTTTAAAACTTAATATCAAGGAAAGAAATGATATATAACAAGAGTTCTCTTAAGTTGTTCCACAACACTGTATTCCATGTGCTTCATCAACTTTAAGAAATCATTGGTTTAGTCTTCTATGACAGGTTTATTTATTTATTCGATCACGTCTGTCACTTCCTTCCCTTTTACCTTTTGAACTCCTTTAGGGTAAAACATCTTCCAATTCGGGTCAAGCCTCTAATTTATGGTAGAAAGACAGATGGTTGTCTTGCACTGTGAAATGAATGCACATAGTTGTATGATATGACATTATAGTCTTCTTTATATATAATTATGGGTTTGGACAAAACTAGTTTGGGTGGTCCTCCTACGTGAATTGAACCCGACATACTTCCTTACCTCGTATCTTTGTGAGAGACATTTTATCATTTGTTATTGTCTCGTTATTGTCTTTATCCGAAGTAGTCCTCTATTCATCATTTGCATTACATTTTTATGAAAGCCTTTGCATTGACTAATAGAGTGTCGTACCAGGTTTGGTTATTGGAACATCTTATGACATCATATTTTTCCTCTTATTAGCATTTGATAAATTCTTTCTATTGACACCCTTAAGCTTTTTGGAATAGACCTTTAGATATTAAAAATACGACAAATGCAGTGCTAAAATTTGAACCTTAAAATGGTTAGGTTTTTTACTACATGAGGTAGAGACTTCCTCACAAAGAGAGATCTACTTCAAACCTTAGAAAAGACCAATGAATAAAAATATGACAAAAAAATAATCAAACAACAATGCAGTTTGCCTTAGAGATGGTGTATTGGAGGTGACACGACTTCCCCTTGTACAACAAGTCTTTTTACCCGGACTCTCGTAGACTAATAGGTTTTCTAGTGACCTTAATACTAGGTGGAGACTCCTAGAAATTATAATCATAATTTTATGGTTATAAAAAATATTTTTCCACGCGCTCATCTATCCCGGGGAGGCTGCGTGCGAAAAAGGTCATCGCGACAGACGACAATTCCATTTGGGGTTATCTGGATAGACTGAGCTTTTCTTGTTTGCCTTTTTTTTGTTGGTATATTCAATAATGACACATTCTCATAACCGTGACATTTGACTAAATATCATAGTTGTGAATCATGACATTAATTATAATTTTGTCGCAGTTTTAGACCATGACATATATAGCATACTATTTTAAGAAATGGTTACACATTTCTGAAAATAGTTGGACCATTTTGGCTACTGTCTAATTTTGGAAATTTTGTGTTTTGAGTCTAAAGAGGTTTATAAAATCATACTTTTGTTAATAGAAAATTTAATTTACATTATAATTTTATAAAGTTTAAAATTTTATAATTTAAACCAAATTTGGTCAGAGTTTCCCATGTATAGGAACTATACCAAAAAACATTTATCACTTTAAAAAGCTTGCAAAAACACAATAGTCATAACCAACAAACTCTAACTAAACAAGTTCTCACATTTTACAATCACAAGTAGCCATAGAAATCCAAAAAAAAAACATATGTACATGCAAAATGAATAAAAAATAATTCAATAATCAGTATTTAATTAATCCCAAGATCCATAAACATAACTATCTACATGTATGTTGTTTACAAAATTATTCATGTTCATCAATAGCATGACTAGATCTAGCTCGGCACCTACCTAAGCAGCCCCGTCCTCTGCCATGACATAATCAAGATTTAACCTCTCTTCTAAGATATCAAGTCTAATGAGACAAATATTTAGCTATTGGGATGTAATTGTGTGAACTCCTCTTTCTTTGTCAATATTACAAAGATAAGATGCAACATTTTGGCCCTCATATAATGTGAAGTCACCCTAATATTAATAAAATATTAATTTGAAATTAAAAGGTCAATACATAAAACTCAACAAATTGATCAAATATTAATTATGAAAGGATCTGATTACTTATGAAATTAATGTAATTCAAAGAAAGATAAGAAATTCATTGACTTATCAATAATTCAATTAGATATGTAATTCATCATAACTGTACCACATTTATGCTCTCGTTTATGAAATCATCAAGCATAACTAATTACATTATTAGTTTATCCCATCAATATACATAAAATTTCCAATTTGATAACTTAACATCAATTAAATACAATACCTAATTAAATTAATTTAACTTAGTTTTCAATTGTATCAAATTAACCCTAATTTATGATATTCATAACCAATTTCATTTTAATTCAACAAACTTGAAATTCAACACAAACAATTATTTCATTCCAACCAAGAAAAACACAAATTTATAGTTATGTTTACTTTGCTTGTATGACTAGAAAAAAAAAAGGTGAGGTGGTTGTTGCAGTGACAACAAAGGGAACAATGGATTTTTTACACAAAAACTTTCAATTAATATATTCAATTGTTGTTATTTGAAAGCATGGTATTTAGTGCACATCTCTATTAAAAAAGTGTGACATTACTTTATTTATCTATGAAGGTAAATGTTGCTCTTCTAAAAGATAAATATCATTCTAAAAGATAAATATCATAATTTAAAATATTACAATTTACTAAATATTGCACTTTTAAAGCGCATTAATATTAAAATTTACTATTTCACAAACTATTTTTTAAATAATATTGTTCCACTATTTTTTTTACATTTACTATGTTATTTTTTAATATATGTATATATATGCTATTTTTTTTAATAATAATATATATATATATATATATATATATAATATATAATAATAATAATGTTTTTTAGTACCTTCTTAATACTTGTGGAGAGAAATAAATAAATAGAATAGTAGAAAATCAAACAACAATTTCATTGGGAAGGAGTTTTTTTAGTATATGATCTTAATCCTAAACATAAATCTAAAATAGTGTAAAATACATATTAAATTCTCCAAATATAGAATGAAACACTTTGTAGAAACAATGAGAGCTTACTTTTGAAGTTTTGGTAGAAGATTAAAAAAAAATAAAAAAAAAGAGGCTAGTGCAATGACTATTGTATTAATAATGATTAAACTTGTTTCGTAGCACCCAATATGCCAATATTATATAACATAAGAATTACACACTTGACAATTGATAAAAAAAAAAAAAAAAAACTTTCCATTCCATGATGTCTATCTCATCTATAAATTAGTCAATTTCATGGTTGGTCCTTTATATTGTCTTAATTATGCTATATGGATTTAAAATATTATATCATGTTCTTGTCTTATATATATGATGTTTTTCTTAAAAATTTCTAATTGAAAAAGACATTAATCCTCATTAGTGTCTTTTTATCTTCCACAATATAATAACTACATATTTAATGGATATGTAACATTTAATTATTAAAATATAATTCCTTACCAAAATTATTAAGAAAATATCTCATCTTTCTACCAAAAATTGTATATTTTATTTTATTGTATAAGAAATAGAGGTAGAATAATTAAACATTAGAAAAAGAAATATATTTTTTTTCATCACTTATATTCAGGATTTTAATCTGTAAAAAAATTATTATAAATAATATATTTTACTGTTGATTAATAAAAACAATAGTAATAATACAATATTTATCTCAACTTCATACCTATCACTATATATTCACAAATATTTGGTTTAGTGTTAACATTGTGTTTTAAAATTTAATTTTAATGTGTTTATATTATAAATATTTGAAAAAATATATATATAACAATATTTCAATAAAAAAAACTTTAAAAAACAATATGAAAAATAGTAATAATGTTAAACAGGTCTTAATAATAAGTCAAATAAAACAAAAGTTGATTACTCGGCGGTGGGAATAATAAATTTTCTTTTTGGAACTTGAACTCTATCAGCATGTCTTTACATATGTTTGGCAAGGTGTAGCAATGTTATTATTTTAAATACATCAAAATAATAATAAAAATCAATATTTTTGAAAACATGCGGCAAGCTGCTTTCCCAAAGCCAAGCTCTCACCGACAAGAGTTTAGCTGGTTTGCCAGTACGCAGGATTTGTAGCAGCAGAATCATCGTCAGGGAATCTTCCCATTGAAGAAAAAGATATAATTAAGGTTATAAATAGGCTATTAGGGTTAGCTCATATTTAATTCAAGAAAATTTCAACTTTCTGGTACGGCTACAAAGTTACCGCCGGGCCACCCGGGGGTTTCCCTTCGTCGGAGAGATGCTCACCTTCCTCTTCTACTTCAAAATTATTCGATGACTCGGCGGTTCACTCGCCGCGTAACTCATGCTTCACTCGCCACGTAACTCATGCTTCACTCGCCCAGATGCTCTTCGCCGCATGGCTGTTCTCGTACAGCCGAGGATGGAAGCTGCCCTCCAGTCATGGGTCGAGAAACGTGAAATCAATACACTTATTACGTAATTAAATTAATCCATTTTTATTTGTTAGAATAATGCTTTTGGAATTCAGATTCTTAGCTCCCTCTTCTTTTCTTGACGTGTATTACGTAATTAAAACACCATTTTTTATAGAATAAAAAAAATCCCACTTATCATATCTTATTGGAAAATTAACTCAAAATAGTGATTAAGATATGCAAAAAAATATGTTTCCTAGAATAATGATTCTATTTGCGTCGTTGTCTAAATCTATATTACATGTACAGTTAAATGAGTTCATAAAATTATTATTTAATCAAGGTTGTCAAAATCGTGATTTTGACACCATACAGAAGGCGCTTCTAAAACTCGGATTGTAAAATCATACCTGAAATTTTCCGTATAAAAATCGTAAAATCACAGCTAAAATCATGTAGGTAGAAAAATCATAAAATCATAAGTAAAATATTTTTGAATACAATAAACCACAATTATAGTCAATTGGCCATAAAACTTCATTAGTTAAGGTTCATACATGATTTAAAATAACTTAAAAAATAATTACAAAACAATTATGTCCATAGAATTTTATTAGGTAAAAACTAATAAATTTAAAATAAATATTCAGCTAGCTTGCAATATAAACTAAAATCAATCTCATTTTTATATCCCTCGTTATTTCTAAGACTTGTATTAATAGTATCACTATCCAAAAGATTTAGGGTAAGGAGGTTGGAGCTTCAAGAGCACCGGGGAGCTACCGAACTTACATCTTTGTTTCCTCTCTTTTCTTTTTTAAGTCTGGTTAATTTCATGGAAACATTTTAAAAAAAAAGTTCATGTATTTGTTTATTTTCAAAATATAAATAATTGAAAAATATTTTTCTTTTAAAAACATTATCAGAGTTTTTTATATTTTGAGCAAACATTTTAGGGAATTTAAAAAAATAAAAAGAAATTATTATTTAGTAATTATATTGAATTTGATCATTATTATTATTACATCGTGATTTCAGTGTTCAAACTTACTATAGCACTAGACACAAATGATTGTGAATTGTAATAGTAAAATAGTCATTTTATCCCTCCATTCACCTCAGTTTTAGCCTTAGAATCAAGGGTATTTTCAATTTTTTAAACTTTTATACACAGTATAATAACCATAATACCCCTACATAAGATAAAAACCAAGAGTTGTCTGCGGAGGTGTCATGACAATTTAACATTTTCATTGAACAATTAAATAACTCTTTCACCTTCCAATAAGACAGCACACATGAATTGCCTGCAAAGGTGTTTTAGACATTGCACATATTTTGAAAATGTGTAAATACGATACTGCCCTCATAAAAGACAAAATCCAAGAATTGGTTTCAGGGGTGTGTAGGGTAATTCTTTGTTTTTTAAAATATTATATACTCGGGATACGCCCAATTTTTTTTGCCTCACGCTCCATTAGGGCAGCGTGTTCGGTGTCATTAGGTTGTCGAAAATGTCAATTCGGTGTCTCACCTGTTGCGTCGCCATTCTTCCTCATGGTGGTGTGCGTGCCATCCCATGATGGACAAAGATGTGGCGGTGGACGGTTGAACATTTTTGTTTTGCATTTCTCTCTCCTGTAGGGTTAATTGCATGAAAATCCCCATAGTTGACGGTGTGTTCATATTAGTACCCTGAACCTTTAAATGTCTGGTCTGATCCTTATGGTTGTGATAAAGTTTTGATTTGTATAATTGTGTCCTTCAATTGAAATTAAATATATATTTTATTTTCATTTCAGTCCTTATTCTTTTAATTTTTTGATTGGTTTTAAATCCCTTAATATTTTAAGTACAGAAGTTTTGATTTGTTCAATTTCATCCTTGAATTGAAATTGATTATATATTTTGTTTTTATTTCGGCCCTTATACTTTTAATTTTTTATTTTAATTCCTTTATTTTTTTACTTCTGAAATAGTTCATATGTTTGTCCATGTTTATATATATATATATATATATATATATATATATATATATATATATATATATATATATATATATATATATATATATGTTCTTAGTTTTGATTTTTAGATTTTATTGTTTTCTCTTTTATTAAGGTGATATTTGTTTTTTTCTTATAAATTTTGTTCTTAAATTTAGTTTGTTTTTGTGATCATTTGAAAATTAATATTTTTATCATTTATTTTATTTTATTTTATTTTATTCTCTTTTGTTAAAGTTTTAAATTTTTTTATTCTTCGATGTAATTTTGTTTTTCCCATTTTTACACAATAATAATAATAATAATTTTAGATTTTTTTTCTTGCTTCCTCTTTTATTAAAAGTTTTTTTTATTTTTTTCTTTCTCAGGGGTAATTTAATAATTTTTATTGTTTTAACATTAATAGTAATGATAATTTTAGGTGTTATAATCATGATAATAATATTTACATTATTTATCATAATGATAATAGCAACTGTAATTTATTGTGATGATTATAATGCTTATGGTGTTAATAATTATGATTTTGAGGATAATAATAACAATAACTCATGAAATAATATAAATATCAATAATAAGAAAAAAAATAATTATGATGATGATGATGATGATAGTAACTATAATTTCAATTATATTAATAAAAATAACGGTGCTGATTATCGTAATGATTATTGTTGTAAATATTGGCAACGATTATAACAATAATGGTGATGACAACGATAGCACTACCAATAATAATCAGAATATTGATTATTATAGTTATAATGACAACTATAATAATTGTGATAATTTAATAATATCGATAATAACAATAAGATTAATAATCACAATAATTCATCAATTGATGTTATTTTTCTTAAAATTTGACTTTTGCGTCTCTTTATGTATGATATTTCATATCTAATATCACATAAACAAAAAAAATATACAAATTCACACATAGATAAAATGAGTGGAAAACATTGGCCAAATTATCTACAATAAAAAAATATACGAGTCACTTGCCTTGCACTTTGCCGTAGCCAGAAACAGAATTTTTAACATGCAAAAAAATATTAATGGTCTTAAATTTTTTTTATGATACTATATATCCGAGCGAAATAATTAGCCAACAAAACTTTCAATTATTATTGTAACAAAATTATTTACAATAATAATAATTATTATTGTAAATTAGTTTTATATATTCATTTTATTATGTAAAATATGTTTAAAATAATGATAACAATTATTTTTAATATTTTTTTCTCTTGAAAATAATTATATATTTTGATAATTTTAATATCAACACCTTCAAATATATATATATATAAAAAATTTACTAAGTTATTTTTTAAATCTCAAATTAATTTAATTTTAATGTTCTGAAATACTTCAAATATAATAATATGAAAAATAAATCTTCAAAAATAAAAAATAATAATTAAATTTCTTTTTATAACAATAATGATAGTGGTGGCGATAGTATGGCCAGTAATGATTAGAATATTATTTTTTTACAATAATGGTTATAATAGTAGTTATAATAATTGTGACAATTTAACAATCATGATAATAACAATGAGAATAATAATCAATAATTCATTAATTGGTGTTGTTTTTGTTAAAAAATGACTTTGAAGCCTTTTTAAATATGATATTTCAGATCTAATATCACGTGAATAAAAAATATACAAAGCTACAAGTAGACAAAACAAGTGAAAAAATTGGATCAAATTATCTACAATTAAAAAATATACGAGTCATTTTCCCTACTTAATCAAATTATTAAACATGTCAAGAAATGTCAATGGTTCTTGAATTTTTAATAATGCTATACATCTAAGCAAAATAATTAGTCTACAAGACTTTTGATTATTTAGTTTAATATATTCATTTTATTATAAATAATGCGTTTAAAATAATGAGAAAGATTATTTTAAAGGTTTTTTCTTTTAAAATTAGTTATATGCTCTAATATTTGTTTAATATTAATGCCTTAATATATATATATCAACTAAGTTCTTTTTTTAAAAAATCTTAAATTAATTTAATCTCTGTGTTCTAAAATATTTTTACTATAATAATATGAAGAATAAATCTTAAAAAAATCATTTAAAATTAAAATATATTGGGTCACACATAGATAAAAACAAATACAAAAAAAACACATAGATAACAAATAACTAACAACAGAAGATTCACTATATATTTTTTTATTTTTTTTGGATTCGAGGAAATCACACCCTCCGGAAAGCGCACTTTGTGGGCTTAGGTGAGTGAATAAAACTTCAGTTGTCTCAGGTTTTTACAAGAAATGCACGTCCCTAACTCGATCTCGAGACCTGCTATGCAGATCTCAAGACCCTTTGTTACCACGCCACACCACATGTATAAGAGAAAATTTCACTTTTATTTCATACCATCAAAACTAAACTTAGTTTGTTTTTAAACTCAAGTTATATTTAATACAAATAGAAACATCAATAAAAATTAAAAAATTAAATTAAGAGCAGAGGTGTATAATACAAATAAAAAATTAAAAACTATCTTAGAGAAAAACAAAAAAATTAAAGGGACCGAAACTTAGTACTATATAATCATTGATATCAGCTCTCTTCCCTGTTTTGTTTTATGATTAACAATCACTAATTTGTACCTTCAACACATGCATGTTGATTTCAAGCATAATTAATTTGATAAATTTCTGCTATCTTATTTATGTGGAAATTTTAAGATTTCTATATTCCGATGATAGCTTTTGAAGCTGTTTTATTGAGTAGAGTGGATCATTCGACTGGCTATGTTTTTCCACCGAGCTGCTCTTCTAACCTTTTCCATTTCCCTCTCCGACCATCTTGACTAATACATGATCACGTAAGTTTTTAATAATTATTATTTTTTTAAATATAAAATTATATAAAAAATAAATAATTTGGTCCCAAAATCATATCAGTCCCACTTACTAGACTGGCACCAAAAACAGTTTATCTTTTCCTATATGATAATGGTGTCTTTTTTTTGCAAGACTTTCATAATTATTTCCTTCCGTAAATCCCTCCACAACACACATGAAATTCACGCGAAATACATGCACATCATTACTTAATTAAATCTTTCTCAAAACTACTTTGCGTATTTTAATATTTACTGGATAGTTTTATTTGCATTAAAAAGGCTTGCAGCACACACGCATGCACATTAATTAAATTTATATTGAATAACATAAAACAAAGGTGACAATCATAATATAATATGAGAAAAATACACTTGCCATTCGTAAATAATTACATAAACAATATTACCATCTATGTCTTGATAATCATATTTAAAGGAATCTCCTGGAGTTTTTGTTGCTTTAAAATATATCGTAATGGGATATTTCCTTAAATCATAACTCCTACCGTAAGAGCGGAAAGTTTATATGAGCATAGACACCAGAAATCAGGAATTTAGTCAAGATAGACACGAATTTTGAAGTTGATCTAATATCATAGTTAGAAAAAAAACTAATGGAGTAATTGCTTTGTTGCATTTCAATTTGTTTTTTTATGTGAGGAAATCTCACCCTCTAGAAAGTTTACTTTATTAGCCTTGGTAAGAGAGTAAGAGGATGTTTGACTATGTGTTTCAAAAATATTTTTAAAAAAAATTGAATTTTTTTTATTTTAAATTAAAAAATTTAGTGTCTTTAGATCATTTTCATGTGCTGATATCAAAAATAATTTTTAAAAAATAAAAAATAATATTATTTTGATGCATTTCTGAATGAAAAAATACTTTTAAAAGCAACCACAACCACACTCTCAAATATACACTAAAATTCCGACTGTCTCGGGCTCTTGCAAATAATACATATTCTAACTTTAACTTGAGACCTGCTATTCTGATATTGTACTTATCGCAAATCATTTATCATCATACACATTAACTTAATTTGAATTGTTCTTCGAAATTACAGGAAAGATGGCATGCACCGTTCGTTCATCGTATATTTGAAAGCAACCACCACTGGTTTGCTTGAAGTGCAAACTTGCCTCGAATAAAGATCGTCGTCATCATTTTCGAAACTTAGCAAGTAATCATTCGGCGGCCCTCTCCATCAAAACTTCATCTTTAAACTTTTGACCCCCAACGCCTCCCTTTTATGCTTCAGCATGGTGATCATTGTTCTTCAGCTTTTCTCCTCCCACTTGCCCTTCACATTTTACAGGATTTAATGACATTTCCTATCCTTCAATTGCTGAGATTATTGGTAAAAAACAAATCAAGAATTGTTTTAGAATGACGCAAGTTTAGATGTTAAGATGAAATTTGACTACATAATAGGACGAAATTGACGACAATCCAAATAGTTGAGGGATACAAAACACTATTAAACCCATTTTGAAGCATGGACAAAGCTGGTTGATATCATTGCAAGCAAGCATCATGCAATTGCTGAATTAAAATCAGATGATTAACTAATTCATAACAAAATTATCTCAAATAAGACTGTCATGTCATGTCATGTCACGTTTTGTACTATGAAGTTATATCGGTGACGTGTAAAAGTCTTGTTTGATATTGTATTTTAAAAATGTTTTTTTTTAATATTTTTTTTTAAATTTAATTTTTTGGTGTTCTTATATCATTTTCATGTGCTGATATCAAAAATAATTTTAAAAAAATAAATAAAAATATTGATACATTTATAAATAAAAAATACTTTCAAAAATAACTTCGATTATACTCCCAAATAAACACCCATTTTTGCCCATTCACCTTACTAATATTCTCTTTTTTTTAAAAAAAAAATACAATATAGATAGTAGCTCTCATCGAAATATTGAGGGTTTAGTTCTAGATATGCTTCTTAGATGTGATCAGTTTAAGTCTTATAATTTTCAGGACCACTAGAGTTTAGTAATTGGTCGTTTCACTCTAGGTCATATGAGATTACTCGAAATATGGACAAACTAACCCAAATACCTATATTACATTGATTTCTTAGAAAAAAAATTATATACACACACACACAAAACATATGGACATATATAATTACTTTCCCTCTATTTTCTTATAGAAAAGAAAAGGACCCTCCACATCTTTGATCTTGGATTCATCCATGTTGTTGACCATATCTTATTAAACACATTTTCATTTATTATGTTTTTTTGTGTAAGCTCGGTTATATATTTTGATAATTTTATTGTAGTTTTTTTTTATATTTAGAGTTATTTTGAATGTATATATTTTAATTTTAAATAGAATCCAATCTCTAAAAATAATATAAAAATAAACTAGATATCAATCCTTTTGATTTGCTACATTTAAAAAGAGTAATTAATTTTAAAATTAGTTTTCCAAAATACTTATTTGAAGATATTTAATGGAATAAAATGAAAAAATATTGAAGATAAAGTCAATTGAAATCTATCATTTTTAATTAAAAATAAATTATATTTTAATTAAATTTATACTTAACACAATAATTAAACTTCATTTGGTTAAGAAAAATATAAAAAGTAAACTTAACACGGTGAAAGTTATGGTAAATTAGTCTGTTTCATATTATAATAGCAATTGCTTAAAGAATTTTTTATTTTAAAATGTATTAAAATAAGTTTTTTTAAAAATATATTTTTAAATTAATATATTGAAAATTAAAAAAAAATAGTTTTTTTTTTATCACGATAAAAAACTGTAACTAAAAGATTTTTAATAATAAAATGGCTAGCAGTGTCGAATAAATAAGTTAGAGATTTTTAAACATGAAATTTGAAAATTAAGGAATAAAAAATAATTTACTAAAGATTTGAATATGCACGTAAGGACAGAAGTGTCCTTAAATATCTGAGCGTGTCAGACATCTTTCTAAACAGCAGCAGTCATTTACATGTTTCCAAGTCCACTCGCATTTGCACTCTCAGTATGCATACATGTTCAGGACAGTCTGTTTGCTACTTTATTTTCATATTTTTTAAAATATTTCTTATTTTTTAAAATTCATTTTTTATATTTATATATATATAAAAAATAATTAAAAGAAAAAAAATTCAAAAGCTTTTTTAAAACAGAAAAACAAACGGACTTTTAGATGCATTTAGGGTTGCAATGCAATTATTATTTTTTTTTAAAATAATTTCTATAAAAATATATATTTTGATATGTTTTAAAATAAAAAAATATATTTTTTAAAAAATTAATACCACACTTTTAAAATCTATAAGTAATTATCCAACCTAGAAATTTATTACTAGATTACTTGGATATTTAGGACTTCATAAAATAATAATGGAAGCATCATCATCATCATCATCAATTAATGAAAGTGAAATGAATATTCACTTTGAGCTCTTGTCCCACTCCTCTCATGTTATGAACCCACGAGGGAATTCTAAATAGAGATTTGATGGCTTTCAAATCCCTCGTTGATTTTGCTGAAAAAAATCAATCGTAATGGAACATGTGGATGCTCTCTCCTTGTTTTAAGCTTGCTTTCATGGCTGCCGCTGATTGTTTTTTAAAATAATTTTTGTTTGAAAATATATTAAAATGATATTTTTTTATTTTTTAAAAATTATTTTTGATATTAATATATTAAAATGATCTAAAAACATAAAATAAATTGGTTTAAAGCCATCCATTATTTTCCAAGCATTTAAGATCTAGCTTTAAATTCATGTAAAAAAGTAACTTTTAATTTATATTAGGAGAAAAAAACAATAAAACGGGGATCCATGTAATAAGTGGTGGTGATATGGAGCGAGTTCACACGGGAGAGTATGGCAGGGACACACTGCTCCTGCTATCATGTTTGAATTTGTATGGACAAACGGCTACTACTTGCTGCTTTTGGCGCACAACTTTCTATACCCTACCCACTTTCAAAAAGTCTGTCTTTCACTCTGCTCATAATATAATAATATACATGCCAGAGAGTTGGAGAGAGTGACTGCCAGGAATCCCCCCCCCCCCCTTCCTGCTTCGAAATTATTACTCTTCTCAACGCCACTCAGATCTCAAGTAAGCATGGCTTTAGCCTACCCTCATCTGTTTCTCACTGTTTCTTCTCTTTCCATGTTCAAAAAAGTTTGTCTTTTTCTTTTCTAATATGGTAGTGATGATCATAGTTTCTTTTGTTTCACCACCTTCTCCCTCCCTCTCCAGGTCTCACTAGCGCTTTTGCTGTTCTTCAAACCTAGAAAGGAGAAGGAACCCTTTTGTTTTTTTGAAGGAGATATGAAAATGGTTTTGCTTCTTTGGATCCTTTCAGTAATTTCTTCTGCGACCCTTTTGAGTACTGGCTCCCTTGCTCTCTCTGAAGATGGTAAGAGCAACACCATTGCAGTCCTGAAAAACCTGTTTTCAGTCCCACACCACACTCTTTTGAGCACCATTTTTTGTTTTTCTATTTTTTTGATTAGTTGAATGTCTAGATCTTTGTGCTATGCTTATTTAGTCTTGATTCTTCTTTTTCAAGGACTGACATTGTTAGAGATCATGAGTACATGGAATGATAGTAGAAACATCCTTGCCAATTGGCAAGCTACTGATGAGTCTCCCTGCAAATGGACTGGTATTTCTTGTCATCCCCATGACCAAAGGGTCAGCTCAATGTATGTCCCCCTACCCTGCTTCATATATTCAGTTTTACATCTTTAAACTTTTAATATTTATTGTTTCTTTACTTTTGGTATGCTTCAGAAACTTGCCGTACATGGAATTAGGAGGGATCATATCTCCCAGCATTGGTAAACTCAGTAGATTACAGAGACTGTGAGTTAAATGCCTACCTCTTCTTCTTCTTCTTCTTCATTTATTTTTTTTATCTCAAAACAAAACAGGAAATGGGTTAAAGCATTTCATGCCAAATCTCCAACTTTTCCCGTTAATTTCTTTTGGCGATACAGGGCCCTTCACCAGAACAGCTTACATGGAAGTATTCCTTATGAAATTACTCAATGTACTGATCTGAGAGCAATGTAAGTATGAGTATGAGATTGGGGTTTTCTCATTGCTCTTGTAGTGTCTTTCATTTTTTTTTCCCACTCTCATAGGAGGATGTTTATTAACTTTAACCTCATTTGCAATTGCAATTATTATCCATCATGTCTATAGTTACTTGAGGGCTAATTATCTCCAAGGAGGAATACCAGCAGATATTGGAAACCTTTCCCATCTCACTATCCTGTAAGATCTCTGATCCTTTCTCCTTGATGGTTCTTATTGTCACTGTCGAGTTGTTTTGATTTTTGTTTGTTGAATTTAGGGATTTGTCAAGCAATTCGCTAAAGGGTGCCATACCTTCAGCTATTGGCCGCCTTGCACGCTTGCGCCACCTGTAAGTTCAAATAGAAATTTGGGTATTGAATTCTAGAATTTAAGCCTGTATTCGATGCCCTTGAATTGAAACTAGATATTGTATTAAGTTATTTATTCTCGGTTTTTCTTTTCAGGAACTTGTCTGCCAACTTTTTCTCAGGTGAAATCCCTGATTTTGGGTCTCTTTCTACTTTCGGGAACAACTCGTGAGTGCTCTTATCTCTATCCATAATGCATTTAGCTTTTAATAAGGTTGTGGCAGGAAAGATGTTTCAAAAGATAAAAAGAGTTTGGTAACATCACTCATTTGTGACAAAAGAGGGAATGTTTGTTGTGTCTAATTGATGTCTAGTGTTTTCATATGTATTTATCTGAAGTATAAATTTTAGTCGAATGTGAACCAGTACTGAACCACTTGATTTCTACAATTTAAAGTTGCAGCATTCCCACATTTCTGTTTATTTGAATGCAAGCGTGCAAAGTTCCTTTTAACTGTGTGAGACATTTGGATGTGTTTGCTTGATGTTTAAAATTACTCCTTACATTTAACCTATGCCCTCTGAACTCCTAGTTTGGTGGAGAATGGAAGGATGTTGGTGACCGTCAGGGTCTACCATATTAATTTATTGGGAGAGATAAATAAGATGAATATTGATATTCTTTAGAATTGGAACAGTAAACTGTGTGCAAAGTATGTATTATCAGCATCTCTATCAGTTATTTAACATCAGAATGCCTCTTGAAAAGCTTCTTAACCTTTTTGCGGCATCATCTGTTTCTTAGTCTGCCTACTGCTCATTCATGGTTAGGTTTATTGGCAACTCGGATCTTTGTGGTAGACAAGTGCACAAGCCTTGTCGAACCTCTCTGGGATTCCCTGCAGTTCTACCTCATGCAGCAAGTGATGAAGCAGCAGGCAAGTTACATTTGAAATTTTTTCAGAAGCGTTTTGACAGTACATGTAATAATAATATTGGGACTAATTCTATTTTGATCTGAACATTGGTATTTTTTTAGTTCCTCCAAAACGATCCTCTCATTACATCAAAGGGTTGCTAATTGGTGTAATGTCAACTATGGCCATAATACTCCTTGTGCTCCTTGTATTCCTTTGGATTTGCTTGCTATCAAAGAAGGAAAGAGCTGCCAAGAAATACACAGAAGTTAAAAAGCAAGTTAATCAAGAAGCAAGTAAGCTCAATGTCTCGAAATTTTATCATTTTCTTCTGTCCTTCATTTCAAGTTACAAACCTCTTATATTTTTGTCAGGTACAAAGCTCATTACTTTTCATGGTGACCTGCCATATCCTTCCTGTGAGATCATTGAAAAGCTGGAGTCTCTTGATGAAGAGGATGTTGTAGGTTCAGGAGGGTTTGGTACTGTCTACCGTATGGTCATGAATGATTGTGGCACATTTGCTGTTAAGAGAATTGACCGCAGTCGGGAAGGATCTGATCAAGGTTTTGAGAGGGAATTGGAGATTTTGGGGAGCATCAAACACATAAATTTGGTAAATCTGAGAGGTTACTGCAGGCTTCCAATGTCAAAGCTTCTTATCTATGATTACCTGGCCATGGGCAGTTTAGATGACTTTTTGCATGGTATACTTTCATTTTGAGGCGTTCAGTGCAGTGGTTTACAAGACACAACATCCACCCACACATCTATAAAGCATCTATATAATGTTTATAGCGATTAGGGACAAAGTTATAGTCAGAAACAATTGTGCAATAGTTTTTTCTCTTTTTCTCTTTATATATTTCTCTTGTTCTTAATATGTGTGTGTGTAGTTAGGCATTGACAACTTGGCATGATAGTAGAAAGCATGGCATCAGAGCTAAATCTTTCTCACTTGACCATAACATTGTAGGCACATGTTAAATAGTAGATTAGAAGCAGCAAACATGATTCACAATGCTTCTGGGCTTTGGAATAGCACTATTGCCTAATATAGAGACTAGGGAGTCCGAGAAAAATGAAAGGAAATCTGAAAGAACCTTTTAGAATTGCCAAGTGGCTTGTCATCAATGGTGATTGTGCTTTAGTGATTTCTTGTTTAATGTTTAATTCATATTCCCATAATAAACTGAATTTTGTCATTTGGACAACTGCCACCAACAGATGTTGGTTTTACTTCTGTGTAAGGCATTTATGACCAAATGTGGTGTCTTGCACAATTACTATTAGAGACTTATTTTGTGAATCTAGCCTGTGAGATAATATCTACTTTTAACACCCTAACATGTGCGTTGTTTGCTGTTGGAATGTATGCTCAAAAATATGGTGGACACCTACGTCCCTATCCAAAAAAATTAGCAAGCACTTGTACGTTTTATTTTTCTTTCTTCTTTGGTCTCATCACTACTTTTTCAGAACATGGCCAAGAAGAACGACTGCTAAACTGGAGTGCTCGTTTAAGAATAGCACTAGGTTCTGCTCGGGGGCTTGCGTACTTGCACCATGACTGTTGTCCAAAGATAGTTCATCGTGACATAAAATCCAGCAATATTCTCCTTGATGAAAATTTGGAGCCCCATGTATCTGATTTTGGTCTAGCAAAACTTTTGGTAGATGAGGATGCCCATGTCACCACTGTAGTGGCTGGCACCTTTGGTTATTTGGCACCAGGTACGTGTTCTTTTCACCATCTTCTTAAAAGATCTCTGAATTGTTTCAGCTAGAGAGTACTTTCCTGTTGATCTGAGGTATGTCTGGTTTGTGGTTAGTTGTTCATGATTCATTTCTTTAAGTTTGCCCATGTCATGTGAGGTTTTCCTGCAATATGTGAAAATTTGTCCTACGGACCTTAATGCTCCCTGCTCTACACGACTGTTACTTCTGTGTTCCTTGATAAACAATTTTGAAAACGTTATTTTTAGGAGATTAGGAGATCAAATTAACTGGAACTTTATGCATACATTGGTCTTGATTCCTTGATATAATAGGGATTCATTATGATTCAGGATGAAGCAAGTCCTGCAAGATTAATATTTGTTTATTTAGGCTTGTTTCACTGATCAAGTTTTATAATAGCTTTATAAACTATATTTATTATTTAGAAGTTAAATTTATCAGAAATTCTCTTAATTTTTTTCATGAGGGTGTTAGTTTCAAACAATAGACTGCAACTGAAGAGTACCGTCAACAGTTGTTTTTAGTTAAGTGAATCCCATATCTAGTGATTCCTTCTCACAGCTCAAATTTGTGTCTGAGGCTACTCTTCATCTCCCATTATACTGCTTGTATAGACCTTCAGGCATTACCTGGAAATCTATATCCATAACAACTCTGTTGCTGTCATGGTGGAAATTTTTTGCAATCCTCATAATGACTAGAATATTCACATGCTGCTGTAATCCTAAGGTGCAGAGCTTATGAGTCACTGATTGATTATTAAAATTGACTGCTCTGAATAGAGTATCTGCAGAGTGGGATAGCCACCGAGAAATCAGATGTCTATAGCTTTGGAGTTCTCTTGCTAGAGCTTGTAACTGGAAAAAGGCCAACTGATCCAGCTTTTGTGAAGAGAGGCTTGAATGTTGTTGGTTGGGTAAGCTTTCATAAACTCTCCCCCCTGTGCTCTCATCTCGGTTTTGATATTGACCTGAAAAAAAGCAGAATTGTTCAAGTCTAACTTGCACTGATAATTTAAACTCAAACAGATGAACACCCTATTGAGAGAGAACAGGGTGGAAGAAATGGTAGATAGAAGGTGCAAAGATACAGATATGGAAACTCTGGAGGTGATTCTTGAGATAGCAACAAGGTGCACGGATGCAAACCCGGATGATCGGCCGACAATGAACCAAACAATGCAGTTACTAGAACAAGAGGTCATGTCTCCTTGCCCGAGTGATTTCTACGAGTCCCATTCAGATTGTTGTTAAATAGCATGAAGAACTTAGGGATACATCCGCTGAATATGCTCATCCAGCTAGATGTATTTATCACATCCTTGGCTTTTTCATTGCTACTTGCCTCTATCTTTGAGGGATGTAAATGAAATTTAATGCAAATGTTGGATGCGAATGTTGTCTTGCAACTGTTAATTTGCATGGCGTCAGATTCTTTTTATCCACCAACATATTACCAGCCATCTAGCACGAGCAAAAAAAACTGTGCTGCTTGGACACTGGAACGCAGAGGAAGGTATGCAACAAGCAAGGTTATGTATTTTCTGTTGCTGCATGTTGAAATCTTTATCGTATTTTAGACCCATTTGGGAGTATTAGAAGGGAATGCATGTTTGGGTTTAGCTTTTTTTCTGTTTTGCCTTCATCGTTGTCTTTCGATCCAAATCCATTTATGCAGGACAAGGTTTTGATCCGAGGCTGGTTTAGGTCAATTTCTTCAAAGTGTTTGTCGGGTACGATGGTGAAAAGGAAGGATGGAAATGATTAAGTGAAAAAAGAGGAGAGATGGATGTTGATGCCTCTTGTTTTTAGAGTGAAGGATCCAGATGAAAACTTCGTGAAGTTGGGGAGCCTAGAATGTGCACTTTTGCGTACGTATATGATTTTGAAAAAAATTACAAATTAAGAGAATTTTGAAGAAAAAAAAAGGAGATAAGTGATTTTATTCTATAAATTATTTCAAATAACAATGAATAACAATAAAAGGGATTAAATTTGACAGATTAAAAGGTTGAAAGATGATAAAATAAAATAAAATAAAAAAACCATAAATTATTTAAAATAAAATAAATAGAAATAAAAAATGGAGATTAAATATGATAGATAAAAAAAATTTAATTACAAAATAAGAAAAATAATTAATATTTAAAAGAGTGAGGACCAAAGTTCATATAAAAAATAAATTAAATTTTAAGGGATGAAATTAAAAAATAATAATAAAAGTCAAAATAAAATACATAACAATAAAAAGATTGGGGACTAAATTTGATATAATCAACAAATAATATGATATTTTTTACTCTTTTCAATCTCTACAAAGTGTATTCTACCCAAAATAAAAGAAAAGCATCTTTCTTGAAAACCAAACTAAATTTTTCTTTGACTTAAAAATATTTTTTCTTTACCAACTTCTTTTAATGGTAAACATACATGAGAAGGTTTGGAAAGTAATTTTGAGGATATTATCTTCCATGAAACAAATATGGCCTAAACAAATTGTGAATTAGAAATGATGAATGATGAGAAGGATTCCAGGAAATAATTATTCCTTAGCCACCCATGTTTCCACTTAAAGTAGATGGTTCAGGCTCTTCTTGTTTATAGATTATGTTGAATAAGGTTTTGATTATTACTTATTGAAAATGCAACCTTATTGAAATTCACCTTGCCCTAAATAATTTGAATAATCTCATTGAATGTATCCTTAATCTTCTTTGATTTTGATCTTGAACTTGTTTCAATTGGAACTTATTCAAATTATTTGGTGTATTAAGCCCATAAAGAGATCATTTGGTGTATTTTAGATTGCATCATCTCCCTTTTTTTTTCTCTCAAAAGCATTTGAGTTCAAATCATGATCTCTATAAAATAAAGAAATATTATAAATTTTAAAAGAATCACCAACACTATATTCACTTAATATATCTATTTTGTAAACATTGTCGTCATTGTTTTCAAGGACTTGAAATTGACCATGTCATCTTATAAACAACTTAGATCTCTTATATTCACAAAATTTTCTTTTGTAAATATACACCAAAACCCAATCACCTAATTCAAAGATAACTTTCTTTTTAGCCCTTATTAGTTATGAATGCATATTACTCATTATTTTTCTATATTTTTATATATTTTGTAGACTCTCATAGAGATCCTTCATTACCTATACTTTTATATTGTTATGAAGACTAACTCTTTTATCAACAAGTAAATGAATCAAACCCAAAAGTATTAAAAAATTAAAGTCAAATAATTTCAAAAAGGATAATAATCAGTAGTGCAACACAAACTCCTATCAACAAACGACATAAAATCTTTTCAATTCTTCGAATTTTCTTGAATGATAGTTCTTAACAAAGCATTTAAACTCTTATTAACTATGCTAGTATAACCATATCTCTGACACATAGTAGTAAATAACTATTTAATTCCTAACATACCCAAAAAAATCCTTTCAAAAGTAGTTAAAAAAAAATTTAACATCATGATCATAAACAATGCTAGAACCCCATGAAACGAACCACCCCTTTAATGAATAAGTCAACTATGTTAGTCAATCACATGATCAGTTTTGTGACAACATATAGATCATCTTAAAAAAACCTATCTAAGACTATAAAAATACAACCCCTTCCCTTTTCTAACCCAACAAAACCTAAATTAAAACCAAAGGTATATTAACCTTAAGCTTCTTAGATAGTGGTAAAGAGATTATACAAACCACGTTGTAAAACCCTACACTTCATTTGCTTACATGCTCTTTACTCACACCTTAATCTGTTTACATGTTCTTTACTCACCCATTTTTGTAAAGTCAGGTAATGATAACAATGGAGTTGAAAACAATTTCTTCTTTAATAAGTTAAACGTATGTTCTTGTTATTTATCTCATTTAAATCCTATTGATTTTCTAATAATTTCAATTAAAAGTATGGCTAGAGAGTTGAAATCTTTAACAAATATCCTATAAAAACCAGTCAAACCAAGAAAATATTTTTATTTTTATCTTAGTGATTGATTTAAGTATATGCCACCATTACCTTTTCCTCACATATTCCAATACCTTTTTGCACTTATAACATAACCAATAAAGATATTTTTTCCATGCAAAAGTTATATTTTCTTAGATTAACATATAAACATTTTTCTCTTAAAACATTTAATACATTCTTTAAATGTTGAACATGCTCATTTAAATTCTTACTATAAATTAAAATATCATTGAAATAAAACATAATTCTACGTATAAAATTATTCAAAAATATAATTTATTAATGTCATTACAATACTAGGTGCATTAGTGAATCCAAAAGATTTAACTAACCACTCATTCACACAATATTTGGTTTTTAATGTAGATTTTTATTCATCTCTTTTTTTCATTTTAATGTGATGATATTCACTTTTCGAATTGATTTTAAAAAACACATAGGATCCATGCAATTCATCTAATATATCATCAAGTCTTGGAATTGAATGTCTATACTTTATTGTTATATCATTGATTATACAACAATAAACAAATATTTTCTAAGCCTCATCATGCTTTCTCTTATTTTTTTTCCCTTTTACATTAACTCATTCATTAACCTCTAAGTTTACTCTCCTCAAGATTACTTATATAGCCTATAAAATAAGGTATTACTACTTCGAGAATAAGATCAATTTGATGTTAATTAGGGAAATTATATGAAATATATGTTTTTATTATTATTTCAAAATTAAAATTAAAATAATAAATCTAAACACATTTTTGCACTTGAGTAAATGAGTTGTAAAAAAGGTAAAAAAAAACTAGATAAACATTCATATTAGGTTATTAATGATGATATAGGCTATAGAAGGACTTGTTTGAAACAAAGTTTACGGTTAAAATCTGACTTGACCAAAATTAGAAGAATTAATTAAGTCTAAGAACTTAATTAAACTTCTAATAGGCTTAATTGACTTAATTAATAACTTATTTAAATAAAAAAAAGTTAAAATGTAAATTTGGCCAAAATTAGAAGAGTTAATTAAGTTACTATACACGCGAAGACTTTTGTTTCTACATTTATTTGAAGTTTTTTTTTTATTAACATGGGTGTCCGGGCAAGCTTGCGTGCACCTCGACTAATCCTACCGGGGTCCTGGAGTAAACGACTATGTAAGCTTCCATTGACCATCATATTAGCAACTACGTGGGCTCGAACTTGAGACCATGAAGGGAGAAAACACCTGAATCCCAATCTCTTACCATTGGACCACTTGAACATTAGTTGATCACAATCAATAAGGTCAATCACTTCATATAGGTTGAATACATGTACTCATTTCTCATGGTTAATCATTGCAATGTCTTCCTTGTCTCTAGTGGACTATGAACTTTTTGATTAATAACACTATCCACGATCAATTTTAGCTACCTTTCCCTTTATGAAAATAAACAATAGCCATTTTTTTTATTATTGACATGTGAATAATTATTTTTTTTCTTTTGGGACAACCAACCAAAAGCTCCGAAGTTTTTTTTTCCCAATAGAACCAATAAGTATCCACAAGAACTGTTGTGCGAGAGGTTCAATACCTTGATCTTGCTCAAGTTTACAATCTTAGGAGGAATCTCTCCTATGAAGTTGTTTCTAACATTAAGCTCAATAAACTTACTGTTTTGTATTTTAGAAACATCATATAAATTCTAGTTTCATAGCTTGTTAATTGTCAAATTTTATAAATAATCCAAGAATTTCACCTCTGACTATGAAATACGAATGCCCTTGACTGTCCCTGTTAATCATTACTCCAATCTCGAAGAGTTTATTCTTACGGGTAGCACATGCAGCCGATTGTGTCGATACATCAAAAACTTTTGAAGGAAGGTATAAACAACATCCTACAAAGTTTATCATCCACAAACTCAAAAGATGGTTGTTACAAGGGATGTCCATTTTCACGAAGAACAATGGGATTGACCCTCCTACTCATCGGGGCCTGGCGCTTGCCCCGACGCCCGGGTATAGGTCACACGCTTCAGCGACATCCATTTTTAGGGCTAGTTGATTCGGTAGGTGAGTTGTGCTGTAGTGTAAAGGGGTTTATTTTATTTGTTCATTTTGCAGCCTCAAAAATTATGTTATACCCGAGTGGAAGATAGAGATTGTCTCATTATGACGGGTGATCTACCCGAGTGGAAGATGGTGAAGATGGTCGCATTCATATATTAGCATTGAGAAAATGGGAGTTATGGGAAACAACTCAAAGAGACTGACTAACAGGTAAAACATAATTTGCTTTGTTTATTTTTTATTATTTGACGATAAAGAAATTATATATCAATTAGTTTTTTTTAATGCTTTTAAAAAGACATTTGTTTATTAAAATAGAGCGTGTAAAGGAATAATTTTCTTTGACAAAGAACTCAAACAAGATTTCTTTTGTTGTACTTTAAATTGATGCCATCCCTTACAAGTCAAATCGACATTAAATGGAAATGAAGTAGACAAAATCCACATGGTGGTATACTCTTTTCTAACCTCACAACAATAATTGTTTTGCCAAAATGCAATAATAAATCATGTAATATAAATGATCTACTATATTTTTATATTTAATTCTGTAGATTTTAAAAGCACATAATCGAATGGTTCAAATTATGAGATGTGGGTGGAGAGCATTGTGAAAAAGAAAAATTACAAGATGAATCATTACTTGAAAGAAAGTAATCATGCATGAACCAAATTGTAAATTAGTTTTTACATTTGGATTGAAATGCACTTCTTAAAAAGCATGAGGACCAAACGTTGCAAGCAAGGGCCAACTTGTAAAACAAAACAAATATAGAGACTCAAAATAATTAAAAAGGTGGGAACCTGCATTAGATTACTAGAAGATTTTGATAATTTAATTCTATTATCTCATTAATAATCTATTATTGAGTATTTTAATTTAATCAATTTTGTATCAAAAGTCAGTATCTATCTTGGCATTACATCATACCAGATGTTTAAATATACATATTGTATTACATGGAAGCCCATAAGAACCAACAAAAAAAATAAATCAATCCTCAACTAGTCACAAAACGACAGGTTGACCTGAGGAAAAGGTGGAAACCAAGAAGAGGCGGCGGGTTCTTCGTGCCCTTTGGATGAAGCCGACCATCACGGCGGCCAGCAACCGGCTACTTGAAAAAAGAAGAGACAGGAAAATGCTCTTCTGTGATCAATTTAAGTGCGAGGGAGGATCGGACAGCGTACAGTTAAAAGAATGGGAATGCAGGTGAGGTCTGGTTATTTTCATCAGCATCATAATCCTCCTACATTACCAATATCACCATCTACAGCTTCGATTTTGTATTCTTCATCTCTCTCCCCCTTCATTCAAGGAAGAAAAAAGATTAATTTGCAGAGATTATCTCTTGGTTTTAGCAGCAAAATCAAGCAATGTGTCTGCACCTCTTTGGGATTCTTGGAAACCTGACAACTCCCCTGCTTCGATTCCTTTCAGTGATATTATTTGGCCCTCTGCAGGCCAGTGATTGATTTAACACTAACCAACAATTTCTTCTCAATGATTACCATGTTTGAGTTCCATGCGTCCTCTTCTTCAAATGTGTTTGCCCATTTCTGGGTTTGATTCATGAAATCTATAACATGTCTTTCTATTTAGTTATATCATTTTGTTTCAATATGCCATGTTGCAGGCCAATGTTTGATTTTGTTTCTAAGAATATATATTTAAACTCGTAACAGGGGCATTTGTAGCCATGGCGATATTTGGAAAGATGGACCAAATGCTTGTGCCAAAAGGGATTTCAATGACAATGGCGCCCTTAGGAGCCGTGTCTGCTCTTCTCTTTGTCACTCCTTCATCCCCTGGTGCACGGGTCTGTATTATTTGCTTGCTCAAAATGCTGCTTAATCAGCTCCCTTCGCGTTTTCCATGAATAGCCATTTGGCAATTACAGTGATAAACTAGACTTGTCATGATGAACTACCCTGATCTTTTTAGTGGTCATGTATAAGCTGGCAATTCTTGAAAACTTTGTTCTTCTTTCCAAATGATTCTATAGATCCTTCCAAAACATAACATCTCTTCATCTATATTGGATGAAATTAAATCCAAGAAGTCGCCTAACCATTAAGATCTTTCCCTCTTTTGTTTCTATCAAAGATTTTGTAATGATGGCTCTTTAACTGCTTTGAATAGCATTATCTTTTGTCTTGAGATGAGCATCTCTAATCCACTCACTCTACAACTTGCAGAAGTACAATATGTTCATGGCTCAGATTGGTTGTGCAGCCATTGGTGTTTTTGCATTCTCGGTATTTGGTCCCGGTTGGCTAGCTAGAAGTGTCGCCCTTGCTGCATCCATTGCTTTCATGATATATACACGTTCCACACATCCATCAGGTAGTACGGGCCCCAATCAAACTGTGTTTTTTTTTGTAGATTAAATTTTCATTCCTTATCGTAAAATGCAATTAATACAAACTGATTTACAGCTGCAAGTTTGCCACTTCTTTTCATTGATGGAGCTAAGTTTCACCACCTGCATCTATGGTATGCATTGTTCCCTGGTGCTACCGGATGCATCATCCTTTGTTTAATAGTAAGTTGCTATCTTTAACTACTGATCTTCCTCAAAACACCATGTTACTGCAAAAGGTCCAGGAAAGGGGAAAAAAATGCAGAGAAAGAAGGGTATTTGAAAAATGCTGCAATTGCTCTCACGGCCACGCTTTGTTCTGAGATATAATAAAACTGTCATCTCTTCACCGTAGTTTGAAAAATGCCTTAGAAATGATTGCACTGAAATACCATTCCTTCGTTTGAAGATCTTAAAATGGGTGGAGAGTGGAGATGTTGTCATCTTGGTCTTGTTAGAGGCATTTACTGTCAATATTTCTGATTTATGTAAGAATTTATCACGAATCAATTTTTCGTAAATTAATAGGTTGACAGTGAAAGTATCTGTGGGCTAAACATGCTGGAATATTAGCTGCTGTATTGTCTCCTAAATAGTAAATGACTAATTGCTTTCCATTTCTTCTATCTTCTTCAAATGTTACAGCAAGAGATCGTGTGCTATTTGAAGGACAACGTCAAATTTTAATCTCTGTATATACAAGTTTAAATGCATGGTGAAAAATGATTTTTATCAGCAGCAGAATCACTTCTAAGTTCGAGGCCAAGAAGAAAAGTTTATACAATCCCAGTGGAATAAACGATAGCTGCTCTAATGCTGCGCACTTCATAAAAGCTTCTTCTGACAGTCTACACCATCAACAAGGTTGGAGCTTGAGATCATAAGGGTGGTGTTGCTTTCAAGAAACAATGATGAGATTACATGCTTGGTGCCTGCCCACTGAAGCACTCATGGAGTTACTCTCCTTCTACCATAATTTTATTTTGTTTTTTGTTTTTGTTTTTGGGCCTCGGAGATCATTCCATGTCCTCGACAACTCCAAGAAAAATCCCCTTAAATAAATGTCCATGACAGAGATAGAACAAGGATTTAAAAGTCAATGTAATAGGGTGCAAGAAGAACTATATATATATATATTTATGAAAATGATTTGGTCAACTTCTACCTATATTTGTAGAAATTAGTCTAATGAAACCCAATTGTGAGATGAATATGAATGAAAAATCTTCAAGCAATAATATTTCAGACTTCAACTGTTTTTGTTAATTTCAAGAAATAAAAAGCATTTCGCTAGTTATAAGTCACTAAAGTTTTTGAAAAATATTTAATATTGACAATTATTTTCTTAAATATCTAAAATATATAGAAATAGAAGGAATAAAAAGTTATTAACTATTGAAAGTTTGAAAATTAAAAGAAAGTTAGAAAATAATCATTTTAGAAAAAAGAAATCGATGGTTGAGGACTACTGAGATATTTTTTTTATACGAGCATTTTGAGTTCTTTTTATTCCTTTTATTTCTAAAAAGTCAAACTTTTTTCCAAAAACAGATTAATGCTCTTTTCTTTTTAAATATTCTTAGCTATTTTAATGACCAAGTATTGCCATAAGTTTTGTATCTCTTAATTTGTTTTTGTAGGAATATTGATATATTAAAGAATTTCCCCTTTCATTTTTAGGTTTAATCATTTTTATTGCTCACGTGAACAAAAGAAAAGTATATTTTAGGGTCTTGCATATTTCTTTCGCCGAGGGGCTGGAGCCCTTTACTTTAGCTTCTTTTTTTTTTCCTGCTAAACAATATATTAGGTCGTCTTTTTTTTTAAAAAAAAACAATTACTAATTTTTGTATTGGTCAACTCAGACCCCTAGTTTGACCCTTGGTTTTAAGGATTTTTATACAAATCTCGTAACGTCCTTCAAAACAAGCGTCCTGATAAGGAATAACTATCTAGACAAAATTAATTTTCATCACCTAAAATAGAAAACGATAATCATCATTTCGCCTTATTAAAAAAATATAAGGTTTATTAGAGCTAGATTCTAAGAAAGCTATAGTTAATAGGGTAATAAAAGTAAGTTTTGAATAATTATATATAATTAAGCCCCTGTTTGGGACTGCGGCCAAACCGCAGGTTAGCTGCGGTTGGCAATTTTTTTTTTTTCATTTTAAATAACGACGGTTAGGTGCGTTTATATCATTTTGATGTGCTGATATCAAAAATAATTTTTAAAAAATAAAAAAATATCATTTTGATATATTTCGGCACGAAAAACTTTTTGAAAAGCTACCGCAACCGCACTCCCGAACAAGTCATAAAAGAAATGGGTATGGCAAGAAAACCTCACCCCTGCTTCGACAAGTTAAGAAGATTGCAATAATGTTTAAAAATGTTTTTTGATTTAAAAATATATTAAAATAATGTTTTTTTTTAAATTATGTTTAACATCAACACATGAAAATAATCTAAATATAAAAAAAATATTTTAATATAAAAAAAATTTCAAACTTTTTCAAAATATTTTTTAAATACAATAACAAACAGTTTTGAAATATTTTAGCATAGCACATCTCTCCATAAAATCTATAGCCACTTAAGAGGACCACAAAAAAGATAGTTCATAACCTTTTTATATTCTTTGAACTCTTAAAAACAATTTAACCCTAACCCCAACAAAATTTTATGAAGTCATTCAAGGTAAACGGTGTGTACATTATCTTTTTTATATGCTTCCTATGTGAGTTTTGAAATTATAATAGCAATTAATTTAATTTTTATTTTGACTTGGATGAACTAGATTAATTAATTATTATGAAAGAGTTTTCTTATCTCTTTTTAGTGGGATAAAAAATTCACTATTAAAACAGCCTTGAATATTGATTTTATCATAGGAAACACTATCTAAGATCAATTTCTTATTTAACTACAATCATGTTAATATTTATATTAAAATAATTTAACTTTAAATAAAAATAGCATCTCACTTTTCATTTTTCTTCATATCTTAGCAAAAATTTTCAAGAAGTTTTTTTTTAATATATCTACTCACAAGTAATGGAGTGTTTATCATTGCATTTCAAAAAAAAATTGAATTTTTTTAAAAAATATTCATTTTATTGTAGTATTTTTTTATTTTTTGAAGAATATTTTAACATGTTAATATAAAAAATTAATTTTTTTTAAAAAAATTAATACAATTAATCACATTAATAAACAAATTAACAAATCGTCTCACACAAGGAGCCAGCAACAGCTGATGGGTGGGCCCCAAAAGAAATGAAGCTTCATGTAAAATGTGGCGTTATCGTGATGGACAGATGCGCGCTGTCACTGTCATGGACACGTGTCTCTCTCTCCGTTTGGGTCCCACTCTTCATCCATGCCTATCAGTACTATGTGGATGGATAGAGAGCATAACTTTAGGCGTATACCTGCCGCAGAATTAAAAATCAAACTTATTAATCTATATATATATATAATTATCAGTGGTGGGTCCGCCCCTGATATCAGGCAATTCAAATGAGAGATCATGTGCCACGTGCACCAACATGTCCACGTCGGTGTGGCCCTTGGAAGGGGAGATTCCAGATGGGTTGCTCAGTGGAGATAGTGATGCTCGTGTTCAATGGCATCACGACCGTCCACGTGAACGGCATCTGTTTAAAGACCGCCAATGTGGTTAGATGGGCGGTGGGAAACCTGGAAAAGGACCCTGGTTTTCCAGAATATAGAACACCTGGCAACGTGTAACTGGCCAGGTATAGCATGACGAGGATGGAAAGTTACATCCATTTGTTATTGTAAAACATCAAAACGATTTCGCAATTTTGATTTTTTTTTTCAATTTTTTTGGGTCCTGGGGCAGGCATGAGAGTTTCCCAATTTAAATATTGTGGGTAAAGATGGACTGTTTCTTGGTACGTCGTAAAGCTAGAGATTAATAAATAAAGGGATAATTATATATATATATATATATATAAAAAAAAATCTTATATGGTTTGGATGTGTTTTTAATTTATTGCTGTATTTTAAAAGAATTACATTTTAAACAAAAAAATTAAAAATAATCAAAAGAACAAGTTACTTGAGGTTTGGATTTTATGGATTTGGTGAATAATAATTGCTAAATTAATTGGTTTACTAAACTGGTATGCTTAATTATACCTTTGGTGAGAAGAAGAAGAGGAAGATGAAGTCAACAATAGTGGTTAGGGTTTTTTCAATTCAATAGCAAAGTTGTAAATACTATTTATTCATTAAATAAAATATTAAACTTGCAAATATTTATATTTACTTTTTATTTTATTTTTTAGCACGTGAAAATGAGAAATGTAAACTCTTATTTAAAATGTTTTATAATTATCTTATAAATAAAAATGGGTTTTATAATTCCATTATTTTCTTCGGGTTACTCCCAAATTTAGAATTCATTGTTATTGAAAAACTTTAATGTTTCTTAACCTGTAAATTATCAATAATCAGGTTCTGTTTATCAGTGTGTTTTAAAAGTAGTGTTTTTGAAAAATTATGAATTTTATTTTATTTATTTTTTATTTTAGATTATATTTTTATATTATTTTCATATACTAATATCAAAAATATTTTTTTTAAAATAAAAAAACATAATATTAATATATTTATGAATAAATTGAGAGTGCTTTCTCTAGTCTCTTGGTCGATGATACCTATTCCCATACAGTCAATCATTGAGTTATTTCAGGTGTTGTTAATTAGTCGGCGTAGGACGCATGAATGTTTACTTCGAAGAAAAACCAAACCCATGAATTTTTAATCACTGACTTCGATCACCAGACGTCCCCACAAATTCAGGAGCTAAACGTAGCAGTCAAGGAGCAGTATCCTCAAGAATCTTTCGAATGAATACAAGAAATGCATTCCTTTCCCAAACAAACTTTAAGGAAATTCAGTCACAACCAGTTCGGAAGAGTTCCATCTAACTCAAGCAAAGAGTTGCCCCAACAAGAACAAGATTTTACAGATGGGGCAAAGACCATCATCTCCAACTACAAACAGAACCCAGCACCCTATTTGGATCGGGGTACCGTGATTGGATTATTGTTTCATGCTTAACAAGCTGTAAACAAGAAGAAAGACACAAAAACCATGTTTATATACAGGTGTTGTAACTTAGTACGACCAGCACCAAATGGCATGATCTTCAAAACTTGCAGGCGGGTCAGAGTAATCATCATCTTCAAGCTTTGGAAACACTAATGGGGGCAATAGACTCTTGCTCAGGTTATCCTCTTCATCTTGTGATAGATCCGATTGGTCTGGTTGGAAAACATATGAAGAATCACCTGCCTCTAACAGTGAAGAATGTACCCCATCCGCATAATGTGGGCTTTCTGAATCAAACATATCACTTTTGTCTGAGCTGATATCTTCCTGCTTACAGGCAACGGTCGACACCTCACCCTCTGAAGCCGAATCAGCCATTGCCTTTCCGGGTGGCTCTTGAAAGAATGCATCTTTATCAGACAATTCTGAGCCTCCCTTCTCTTTCTCTTTAAGGAGCAACTCGTTGGTGAGAAGAGTGACCTGAAAACAACCACACCAGAGTGCAATCTTGTTCAATGCTAAATGAGTATAGCAGAAAGGTTGAATTTTTTTGAAACAGAAAGGTTGAATTCTCTTACAAAATGACAAACTTTGTTTACCTCAGCTTTTAGTCTCTCCTTCTCCTTGAGGAGGTTGTCATAGTCAGCCTTAAGGCCATTGTAGCTAGATTCCAGAACCTCATAATCTTTTTCAAGTTGTTTCGTCTTCCATCTCGCCCGGCGGTTTTGAAACCATATGGCAACCTGCCGAGGCTGCAGGCCAAGATCCTTCGCCAGCTGGGTTTTCCTTTCGGGCTCAAGCTTGTTCTCAACCTCAAAACTTTTTTCAAGAAACTGGACTTGATCAACAGTCAGTCTCCTCTTCTTTTCAGGTTGATGAAAATATTCATCCAAATCATCGTCTCCATTGTCTTCGTGATCATATGAGCGGAGAAATGGTCTAGTTGATCCATTTGCCTGGTGAACATCTGCAAAACTCATCACGGATCTTGAACCTATATAATTGCACGCCATAAGTCAAAGGCCATGTTTCAATCAATCACAACAGATACATGCAGAGATCAGCACTCATTTTGGTTCAATTGATTTCCATCTTTGTAGTTTTTTTATATATAATTGTAATACATGGTTGAACGTGTTCTTCCCTGAACATTTCTTCCAAATTTTTTTATTTAAAAAATAGCCGAATAAGAAAGCTTCCATTGAGCAAACGTTTAATAAAAGATAGGAAACTTACTGCAATCATATATGAAAATCTTATAGGAGATAAATTAGAGAGATCCAAATTTGATCTTTTGAGCATCAACGAGATAAAAATAAAAATAACCCTCCCTATTCATTAAAAGATAAAAGAAAAACCAATCACAAAATTTAAAAGAGAAAAGAAAGAATGATATAGAGGGAATTGAGGCTCAAAAGACCTGAATTTTCAATTTATCCATGAAATCATAAGCTTAAAACACCAGGAATTACCATCAATTACACTGCAAGTAGAACTCATTTATTGACAGAATTAAAAAGAAAAAGAAACAAAGAGCAGGTATTTTAATACAGAGTTAGAAAGAATACCAAGAAAAGTAGGAGAAGTGCCAGAAAGGAAAAAAGCTTCAAGAGGTTGAGAAGCAGCACAAGGGCCTCTTTGGCTTTGAATCAAAACAGAAAGATTGGAATTAAAACCACCACCACCACCACAAGCCGCCATGCCTTTTCTAAAAACTTTCCTGCTGATACAGGTTTAATCAGGCTGCCATCGCAGCTATATTATATAAAGTATCTGGCCAAACACTGAAAGACCCAGATTCCAGGACTGAATGATCTCTAATTTACTTTATTTACTTGATTAATCAGTCTTAAGGCTTGTGGCGAAAGAAACTGGTGATGATGATTTCTGTGATGTGGGAAGTGTGGGAGCACCGGGAGCAGCTCACACCCATCACTCAGAAGAAGGAAGGTTTGGTTTGAGAAGGAGAAAGAAAGAGGAGAGGGTTGGATTGTTTTTCCAGTAGGAGAGGTGGTGACACCGGAGAAGGGAAACAATCATATGGCTGCGAGACAGTGGAGACGGAGGTGATCAGAAATGAAATCTGAAAGAGAGATTCTTCTTTCTCGGAAGGGTTTGATGGGATTATAATAGTCCATACTCCATAGACAGACAGTGTGCTCTTTTGTACTAACATGTTTGCTCTTTTGTACTAACATGTTTGCCCTTCCTATTAAATTAAAAAAACTAATTCTAAAAAATAATAAGATTTTACTTTAACTCATTACAATTTTATCTTTTAACATTAATTTATTTTAAAATTAATTTTTATAAAATTATCTTAGTTTTATTATATAAAATACAAGTTTAACAAGTTAATTCAATACCAACGAGGGTGTGGGTCGATTGGTAGGGGGTCGTCCCAGCTTAACCAAGATCTCGAGTTCGAGCCTTGGGTATGCAGCTGCTTTAAAAACTCGCTTGGGAGAGCTTTGCCGTCCTTAAGGGTCCTACCCAGCTCGAATCCGGATTAGTCGGCAGTGGCTGGATTACCGGATGGTTTATACCAAAAAAAAACAAGTTAATTCAATTCATTTGAATTAATTTTTATTAAAATAAACTAAAAAAGAAGAGGATTTTATTGTGCATTCTTCTTTCAAAATATTATTAATTAAAAAAATATTTTTTTCTATTTCAATTAAATCCTTAAACATTAGGTTTATTGAAAAAATATCACAATCCTAGATTATGGGTTTAATAGGTTGATTTAGTTTATTCGAGTTTTTTCTTATTAATTTTTTCTCAAATCCATTAATCAACATTATGTTGATTGAGAATTGAATTTCGTTATTTATTTTAACTTTTTTTTCCCGAAAGATTATCTTTGTCTCATAACACAGGTCATGAGTTTGGTTGCTTAACCCAGGTTGACTCGATTTATTTTTTTATATTTTTTAATTTCATCTTTCAAACTAGGTTGATTGATAGTTAAACTTTATAATTTATATTGATTTTTTTATATTGAGTTATCCCAGTCTCATGACACAAGATATAATCTTGACAAGTTAACTCAGGTTGAGTCAAATTATTTTTTATGTCCTTTGTTTAATTTTTTTTCTTAAAAATTATCTTTTAACATTGAATTTATTGAAAATTGAGTTTCATAAATTATTTTGATTTGTTATATATATAGTAATTATGGTCTCATAACCTGACTTGTAGATTGACAGGTTAACCTATATTGATATAAATTGTTCCAATATATTTTGTTTGTATATATATATATATATATTGGCCAAACTATATTTTTATATGTTATTCATGTTGATTTTGGACCCAATAAGTCAAACAAGTCATATAAAACCTGGGCTGGTCCAACTTATAGAAAAAAAAGGGTAACGAATTAACCCATACTAACTCAGACTCTCCTTTACCAACTCTATAATTTATCCTTTTCCTTAAGAATCTTAAAAACCCTAATCTTAATTACCGTCTTAATGATCTCATGCTTCTTGATTCTTGCATCAATGATATTATCGCAGCTGATAAGTTCGATAACAAGAATGAAAGAATTATGTATTTTGATTTATGCTAACGAGAAGTCATTGAAAAATTGAGAGTTATTGAGGGTCGACAAGTATCATTGCGATATCAAGGTTGAGTAGTAGCGAAGGGCGATAATAAGCCAACAAATTATATAAATATCTATATATTATGCCATATAAGAGTGTATAAATGAGGATTTTTATGTGGTTTTGATTGCTTTTATTAACTCTGAAGAGAAGAAACAAAGATTTGATAGTCAAGATAAAAGATGGGTTAGAGGCAACGAGTATGTTGATGAAAGCTGATGAGAAAGGAATTAGGTCTAGTGGTCATGAGTTCAACTATGATTTGGTAGCCAAGATAAAAATGCATTTGAAATGAGAGGAAATTACGGAGGGAGTGCTTGTTTTTTTTTTTTCTTGTTTTGATGCTATATATAAAAAAGAATCAATGAGGGTTGATCATCTCGACTAAGAGTTTAAACCATGTTGTTTTCTAGATTGAGTTTTAAAACTATAAAAAACTTGATTGGAATTAATGTTTCAATATGTGGATAGTTTTCTTAATGAATATTCATAGTCCTTTATGTTATTTATGAGAATAAAATTGATTTGAATACCTAATTGGATGTCCAATTCAAGGTTTAATATTTATGAAACTTATCAATTCTTGAAGGTGCTTATCAATGCTTGAAGGTGCTTCATTGTTCATATTTTCTATTAATACAATATAACATTTGGAATCTTGAAGGTGTTTCACTACATCTCTCACTCTTTTTTTATTTCATCATTTAATATTTTTTTAATTATATTCTTAAATATTTGATTATTTTAAATAATTTTTTTATAATTTATTCTAGTATACAATATTAATTATCATAGTCTCACACACAAATATTTTGATATTTAGTTGATTTTGAGTTAATCTTCATGATTTATTTTTGTTTTCTTTTCATGATGTTGTTTTAGTTTCAAACATTGTGTTAATATTTGATTTGTGCTGATTTTCAAATATCTATTTTATTATTGTATAATTAACTGAATTTTTTTTTATCAAAATCCAACGGAGTCCATGATCCCAATTTGCTAGTTTGGCTGGTTAAACAACGAGTTCGAGTTAATTCGAGTATAATATCATCTCAATAATAATAATAAAATATCATTTTTTTTCAAAACCAAACCATATTTTTTACTAATTGTATAGGTTGTTTTTGCATCTACTAGGTTTACTAGGTCATAATAGGGTAAAATCTATATGATATAATTTTAAATTTGGGCTAGATAAAAAATCGAGATGGGAGTTTTTAAATTTAGTTTTGTTGATCAAATTTAATAACAATAGTGTGTTGCTATAAACTAGTAAATAATCTAAATCTCTTTCTTACAAACATATTTTTTTTAAAGAAATATCTTCTAAACTTACTAAAATATAACCATATATATAAACTTCCGCTCACATACTAATTATTTAACATACACATAAGTATATTCTTAAATAATAATAAAAAAAGACTTTGATTAGGTCATTAACATAAGTGAGTTTAATAAGTTTATATAATCTCAATAATATAAGCAACAAAATACAACAACAATAAATAAGCTAAAACAATTAATAACAAAAAAAAATGAGAAAAAAAATAACTCGAGTCCATTAAGATTAACATGTTAAATATGTGAGTCAATTATAGTACTAGGGTAACTTTATTAAAAACAAATTGAATAAAACAATAAAGCTCGATTGTCAAAAAAATTCAATGTCAAAGGCAAAATTGAAGAAAAATTAATTAAAAAAACAAAAAAAAATTAAGTCAACCTATTAACTCGGCAACCATGGACATAAGATTTGGATAACTTGTAGATAATGCAAAGACTAATTCCTTGTCATGAGAGATGAGATTGAAAGTGTTTTTTTAAGAAGAATCTAAAACATAGATTGAAATCAACTTGTGTTATTATCCAAAACTTCTACAATTCTTGTCATGAGCATAGGTTTAATGTCATAGAAGACAAACTTTAAAAATTAATAATAAAAAAATATTTATGGAGAAAATTATGAAGAACAAGCAATAAAAAATATTTAAAACAAAACAAATAACAATAAAAAAATAGAGATCAAGTTTGACATAAAAGTAAATTGAAATAAAATGCAATTAAAAATAATAATAAAATGATTCAAATGATGATGAACTAAATTATCATTATTAATAATAAAATAAATAGCAATAAAATAATGATGACCAAATTGGATATATATATATATATATATATATATATATATATATATATATATATATATATATATATATATATATATATATATATGACAATTTTGTATTTTGCCAAGAGAAAAAAAGAGACAATGAAGGGAGAAGAAATAGATCATTAGAGAGGTATCATCAGTTTGGCACTAAGGTCATGTTTATTACTGAATTTCAAAAGTGTTTTTTTTTATTATTTTTTTTAAATTTTTTTTTGATAGTTTTTAGATTATTTTTATGTACTATTGTCAAAAATATGTTTTTTAAAAATAAAAAATATTATTTAATATATTTTTAAATAAAAAATATTTTAAAAAACAATATTCAATACACTTTGAAACATGCACTATCACTGCTCATTTACCATGAAGATCTTAATGTATAGGTGTCAAGGAGCCAAAAATCATTGCATGATAGGCATGGTCTCCTTCCACGAGGTTATTGTTATTATGAAAATCACTGTTCATCATGTAGGCGGCAAGTGTCATCATTTTTTTTTCATTTATTAATATTATAGTTTTATTAGGATTTTAAATAGGAAAATAAAAAAAATAATCTTTGTCAATAATTAATCGAATTATACTTTAAAAATTATTTTAGATGTTACATGGTGAACATAAAAAGTTAAGAGATTGATTTGTTTTTATTAAATCTAGTAATGATAAATGAGTCACATAAAAAAAAATCATTTTTCACCTAGAAGATACACATTAAACCAATGAACTTCTAAGACACCTTAACTACACACGTAACACACCTCTAATACATAGTAAAATATATAATTTTATGAAGAGAATATTACATTTATTTTCATATGGTCTGGTTATTGTTTTTCCTTACCTGCTATGTATTAAAAAACTTATAATTTATATTTTGAATTAATAAACTTTATAAAATACACAATTTAACTGTGAATTCAAAACATGGTAGAAAAGAATCGATGCTCATCACCTCACGTGTGTGCTTGAGGATTTAAATAATTATAGTGTTATAAAATATTAAGAGTAATTTATCCGAAAAAGATAAAGATATTAATTAGAATATGCTCACACCAATGAGGTAGCAGCACATATACATGTGACACCTGGCTACATGACCCATCCCTGTCCCTTCCAAAGGTTCTTTTACTTTGTTGGAATTGACCAATCACAGGCGAATTTGGATCGATGCTCTGAAAGATGGAGATGTTCT
This sequence comes from Salix viminalis, assembly GCA_029228465.1. NCBI lineage: Eukaryota > Viridiplantae > Streptophyta > Magnoliopsida > Malpighiales > Salicaceae > Salix > Salix viminalis. The sequence continues at coordinate 5,498,288 of CM055437.1, forward strand.
TCACCTCTGCAGACCTACTTTTCATTAATTTCCCAGAAACATTATTCATCCGAATTTTTTATCTGAATTTTCAAAGCACCCCCTATTTTCTTGGATTTTTTCACTTTGATCCTTTGCATTTTAAAATTTTATCCTTCCATAGCAAATTAACGGCATCTTGAAAGCACTTTGCGTTAACGGCATCCATAAACAGTGCATCTCAAATTGGCATAGGAGCACTAACTAAGAACCTCAAATACCTTTCAGTGTCACAATTTGGTTCCCCACTCGGCATTCTTCACCGTATGGTGGATGAATTTTTTTAATACAAAAAAAACAAACATAATGGTATTTCATATATGTTGTTTTATAAAACAAAACTCAGCCATTAATTTAAAATTTTATACATGCATTTATTTAAATAAATATTCTTACAATTAAAACAATTCATAAAGTCTCAAAATTTTAATTAACCAAATCTAACTAGTTAAACCTCATGATCTAAATCATAAACTCAATCGGGTTCAATAATTATTTTTTTATATTAATAATGTACTCAATAGATTTAATAATTAAACAAGAATAAATAAATAAATAAATATTCAGCCAAAATAATAATAAAAAAAAACAAAAAAAAATCGAGTCACATGATCATGGTAGGCCTAGTGCGTCTACAACTTTTTCTTGTCATTAAAAATGACTTTGTTGAACCAAAAATTTAGACATGAATTTTTCTACCACAAAACCTAGATTTCAAAACTTTTTTAACTTATTCATAATGCAAGGCTAGGTCCACACGTTTTCTTTTCTTTCTTTTACATGTAATAGCGTAGAAGGACATGTGGTTTGCCCTTTTATATTGTTTTTTAAATTAAACACCTAATGTGCTGTTTACTAGTTCAAGCACTAAAAAATCAGGTTTAACTATTTAATAGATCATAGTATTAAGAGTTTGAGATTAATATTTTTTTAATTTTAAGTTGAAATAATGTGATTGCTAATATGATAGTCAATAAAGATTTACATAGTTATTAACTTTAGAGTTTATAAAGATTAATCAAGATGCGTACAAGATGACCTGAACTTTCATGTTAATAAGAAAAAGTTAGGTTTCAAATTTTTTAATTAAAAGAACTAATTTTTAATATATTTTAATATGAAAACATCTAATAAACATACTAAATATTTTGATAAACTCATTTTCAACTTCAAACACCCTTTACTCAACCAATAAATCTAAAATCAAATCTAATAGAAGACTTTCTTACCCACGATATACTTTCTTAACAACATAAAAATTAAAAAATATCTCAATAGACAATCTAGAGAAAGCCATTGAGACTAAAAATGGACTTCTCTCTTCTTATTCTCTGTTCTTTTTCTTCTTCTTCTAGAATATAATCAATTGAATGTTTTCTCTCTTTTATGTTTTCTAGTGACTATCTCTTGTCTCAAAACTTAAGAACCGAAACATAAGACATTAAAAAAAAACCACACTGTTCAATAGCAGTGCCATTTAGAATGGACCGTGAGAGAGAACAATGAAATAAAATTTTCTTTTAGTTTATTGTATAATTTCCTCTGGTCGACAGCAATAAAAATGTTAATTAAGCAGAAAAAAATCCAATACCTTTTTTCCCAAAAATCCGGATAAAATAACATCTAAAATCAAAAAGTAATTGCTAGTTTTCATGAATAGCGCAACAAGGGAATTGAGAATAAATAAATTCCAAGATGGTTCCGGTGTTTAATCCATACAATGAATGAATTGAGGAGCTAAATGTAGTTTGAATTTTACTTTCCATGGACCTTCTTCAGCAAGTAACAAACATGGAGGACATTTTTGAAGGTTGTATGCAGCGACTATGCATGTAAGAATCTTACTTACAGAAGAACCCTAGTGATATCAACTTTAGGAGCTGATAGGGTTAAATAGAATAGAATAGAATAGAATAAATGTAGATTTTAATATTCTCCCGTGTAATATCCAGATTGGGATAACCTAGCTAAGAGATGTGAGAATCAGAATTTAAGCTGAAATAAAGGTCACAAGATAAGGCTAGACGTGACGAGGAAACCATGGCTGGTTTCTGGTTTAAGCTCGTTCGTGCTAGACGAGGAGCCACAGAACAAGATGAGTCAAGATTATTCCATAGATAATCACACCAATACGAGGACAAAGTTTTCTCAGCTTGTCCCTCGTCTCTCCCACATCATCTTAGTAAGACAAAGTTGCAAACTACTTCTCTAGAATGAGGGGGGCAAAACAAGGGTAAAATTGATGAATAGCGAAGGAACTAAGCATGGTGATATTATTATATTTATGCTGGTAGGGACCCATCATCGTGTAGTGCCTTGGAGCCACCCAATTTGGGGAGGCCAGAGAAGACGTTTTGAGAGATTAGATCCACAAATTGCAGAGATGAAGGAATAAACACAGGTGGCTCGTAGAGAAAACCCACCCCGCCGGGCATCATTACGTACTCAGATGGCTCTGGTCGTCAGGAGAGCCAATTAAATTCAATCCAAGTTGATGAAAGCTCTGCAAGAGCACGACTGCCACATAGCCATCGATGAAATATCTACTGTCTCTGCTTTTACATCAAGAAATGGCGAAAATAGAAATCAAGTTGTCAGAAAATGAGCGAAATCTATCTGCCAAGAACCTGTTCATTCATTGATCTCACTGTTCATCGGCTAACGCAACTTGGGAATATGGCTTTGATTTGCCATACAAGTATCGCGACTTTAACCTTCAAGACAAGGTATTCCAACTAGAGGGGTTTGATGCAAGTGTTTTCCCAGTGAAACCAAGTTGGTAGCATATGTGATGGTAATTGGATATATAATTGTCACAGAGAAGGAAAAGCTTTTTGGTGTTTAGAGAAGGGAAATATTTCAAACTTGCAAAGTTGATCATTACTATTATGATCACTAAAAATCCTAACTAATCGTTATTGCCTTTTGCTTTTCTCTTTTATTTGTATATATTTCTAATATCTCCTACAAAATGAGTTAAACCCTGGTTTTATTGGCTTAAACCTGTTGTTTTAAGACTAAATCATTTTTTTCGTTTCCAATTACTTAATGAATTTCACATCTATAACCAGCTACTCATGAAGAAGACCTATGACTAGTAATAGTCTTTCATAAGATGTTAGTGGATAATTGACTATTACAGGGATAGCCGGAGTTTTAGCCACGAGGGATACCTAGATTAAACATATCATAAAAAAAGAATGAGAATTTCGGAAAGAAATTTGAACTTGATCTCCAAAAAACTAGATAATAATTGAGTATAACAAATATTTGCTTATAATAAGTTAGCCTATGGGATTTTTAATAGATATCAATATAATATCATAATGTTTAATCTTTTATTTTTATCACAAACACACCCGGAGTAATTAGACCTTTTATAATCTTGTTTTATGGTATTATATATAATTCTTTATGGAGGTCATGTAATATATTTTAGAAATAATACCTTTTATTTTGGAATCCATAATATAATGCTATAAATGATGGTACTATTAATGAATAATAAATCAACTTTTTTATAATAGAGAATAAGCAAACATGATTCAATAAATGAAGTATTAGTGAAAACATTAGAATGTTAGCCTATGTGAAGCAAACATGAACATAAATAACATAAAGAATAAACAAACATGATTTAACATGGATCGAAACATCGATGAGTTTGATAAATAACTTATAAAGTATGAATCAAACCTTTAGTGTGTTTTATAAATAAAATGCAAATATATGTGTGCTTATGAACATTATCCTTTTATGTAAAAAGAAATTCATGCATGAATAACATATAGGAATTACCAATAATATCAAGCATGACCATGATCCAAACTTTGAAAGATTCAACCTGAATGTCTAAAAATAAAAGACTTGAAAAAAATTGAATATATTTACAACGCATACACACATATCATATTATAGAATCAAATGCATAATAAATTCAAATGTTCACATATATACACAATTAGTCTTAAAGTTTGTTCAATCTGAAAAAAACTCATCACAATACAAATTAAAATCAATAGTAAACCAAAATACTTATTTAAAAAACTATTTATGGTTTGAAATGGACCTCTTAAGGTGGTTAAGGTGGATAAAAAAAATACCTAATATATAGGATAAACAAGAGGAAATAATGGTTGCACATATAAACCACATGCTAGTATTGTTTGTTATGGCTGACATGTTGTTCCATACCATCGATGCTTGGTAAAACATGGAAAAGATCTTATGATATGTCATTCTATCATATTTTCTTATATCAGTAGTGTGTCCACCGCCATTAATGAATAGAGATCGATTTATTGATGGTTAAATCAAAGCTTACCCTAATAGATTTATTGATGATTAAGGTTTATACCATAAATTCTACCCTATACCATATGTATGTTTATCAATGGTAGATTATCCTTTATGCTCTTTACTCTATATGTTCTTTGAGGAATTTGATCCCTTACTAATATCACCCTACAATTTCAAATAAATTTAATTAATAATTTATCAATTTCTATTTTGTGTAATCAATATTAAACATTGATTTAACTTCATTCAATTTGATCCAACAAATCACTAACCTTCATCTTACAATAAAATTTTATCTACACATGTCCACATATGTATCAAAACACTTATCCATCCTTTGGATTGACCATTATATCACTTGAAATATATAAACATAAATGCCAACATTCTTATCTTATTTGGCAACTAAGATAGTTCTCAAGTCTCTTATTATACAATACCTAAATTAACCTATATTTATGCATTTTTACATAATCAAACAACCACCTTTTTTCTCATGAGTGCAACATCAAAACCACCTTTATTGAACCACACTGCATTATTCATATAAATCTATACATTTACCCATCCCTTACATTGACCATTATATTGCTTGAAATATGTAAACATAGATGTCAACATTTTTATCTTGTTTGACAACTAAGATAACACTCAAATATCATACCATACATTACCTAAATCAACTTATATAGAAAACCCTTTTTCTTATGATTGCTCAATAAAAATCGCTTTCATTCAATCACATTACATTGTTCAAACAGTTAATTTGTTAAAATCCATTTTACTATCATTATAACCCTTAGAGTTCTCATGTATATATAATCCATAAAAACATATGAAATACATCCTATTTACTTTACCTAACAACTCTCTAAATCATATAATATGTTATCAAAATAGTGTAGAAATTGCACTCTAATGCAACCCAAAACATAACATATTTTGTATCATTAGTCACCACCCCTGTGACTACCTAATGGGTTCTTATATCATTATTGTCTAATGTTACCAGGTTTCTTCTTGCTACAAACATATAAAACAAATTGGTATTAACAATATCTTATAATTCATTGAATGACATACTAATCAAATCAAACCCAATCCTCAAAATTTCAAAAATCATTGGCTTATGTACTCCTTACCTAAAGGTTGACTAGTCGACCTTTTCCATTAATGTGGTTAGCTATATAGATTTCATCCTTTCTGATCCATCTTATATTCTATATTTCTTTATTTTACTTGAATTCTAATGCAATTACATATATTGCTTTTATATTCTATATTTCTTTATTTTACTTGATTTCTAATGCAACTACATGTATTGCATTTCCAACAACTCTATTTTGCATACCAACAATCTTACTTTTCATCTATGTTTTTCAATTATCTAGTCCATTATGAATGGATATCATTATTGATGCTAAAATAATATTAACCATCTAACATCAAGGTCAATTATTTTTGGTTATGTCTAAAAAATGCAATTAACATTGGCTAACCGTAATAGGTTTCCAATAAAAACAATTATCCCTAATAAATATAGCTAACCTTTTATGGTTTCCAATAGCTCTAGATATATCTTAAGGTTGTAAGTAAATTTGATTAACCTTTTATGGATGCCAATACCTCTTTATATCCTACTTGAATGCTAATCACTTTGTCAATCCCTTTCGAATGTCAATAACTCTGGTAGATCTTAATGGTTGCTAAATATCCATTCTTACTTGAATTTATATTCTAACTTTAATAATATTCTTACACATTTAATGTATTTGTATTTAAAACATAACATAAGAATTTAAAGAATTTTGAGGTTTTGTGCGCCTACCTAGAGCCTATACTCACATTGGTGCTCTTTGTTGATGTCTTGAGCAACCTCTCTTGTGTCAACACCATTCAATCATCATTATAACATACACTATGATAAGAATTTCATTCTACTTCTTATTCAACTAATATTCTCAAATAAATATCAAGAAAACCTTTAGATCCCATACACAATGCACACTTTCTATATTTATTTTTATAATTTCAATTGTTAAAACCCTTAATTCAATAATGATTGAAAGAGCATATAAGACAAATTTTAGTTCCTTCCCCTTTACATTGAGTTTTGGGCAAATATTCTACCTTAGATAACCATGGGTTATCCTTTTCTTTTTGTTTTGGTAATAGATTTCTATAAAAACTAGTCTCAACATACATTTACACACTCAAAATATAATTTGACAAGCCCACCCTTTGTATTTCTAATTTGGATGAAACATTACGAACAATTTCCTTAAGTTTCTATTCAAATCTTCTAGTCGATTAACCATGCAAATAAATATCAAGATTCCCATTTAGCACAAATATGATACCAATTAAAGGCGATAATTTCATTTTCTTATATACTTAGTTTATCCGATTCTTATTTCAAGAGGAACATAATTTTTTTTTTATAATCTTATGCATTACTTCTTCAAACCGTGAGTTTAACTCAAACTAGCATAATTAATTTTCTCAAACACTTCATTAATACACAGGAAATATGACATCTTATCTTTACACCACAAGGAAATCAAACAAATTTAGAAAAAAAAAATGGCATCTTACATATACATCACAAGTATTTCAAGCAAGTTTCCAAGTTTATTCAAGCACTTCATTTTTCTTCAGTGTTAGAAGTTTAGGTTCAAGAAGCTTTTTAAATCTCTTCTAACTTGTGTTTATGTGTTTTAATCCACTACACCTACTCTTAAATCTATGTAAAACCCATTATTTACTAATATTTCAATAAAACTTTAGAATGACACACATAAGGTCTCCTTCCATGTTTTTTTCCTCTTTATTAATTTGGAAAACCCTTTTTACATAGGTATTTTTCTTAATTTACCATTTTGCCATTATATAATTATCTATTGTATTATTCATACACTTTCCTTATTTTTCAAACCTAAATTATAAAGTCTTTCTAAACTATGATTGCACTAAAATTTTAAAACTAGGTAGGATAACATGTAAAAAAGACTCCATATAAAAATTGTAGTTTGATTCGACTATTAGATTAAAAGCTATGAGTGATAATACAAAACTAGTTGATTTGTGATTTTTTCATAAAAATAATATGAATTGTCATGTTCAATACTTACATAAATCATATCAATTACCTTTATAATCCCTTAGTACCATTATCTAATTTCAAAATATATATTTCATCTTTTCACCTTTATTTATTTATGAGGCTTATTATCCTTTCATAGTAACTATCAATTTTTAACTAGTGCTTACACCTACACTTTTTCATATGGTCATTTATTAAATTTTATTTATCAATTCCATTATAATTCCTCATAATGATTTTCTCTTTCTTGAAACACATTTAATTTGAGTTTTCCTAATTCTTTTATCTATTGAGATCCATTATTGTTTTCATTATCATTATGAATTTTAAACTAAAATTCTTAATCCTTATTTTGACTTCAAAAACAACTTTAAATTAATTTGTGTATATTATGTAATCCAATATACATCAATATTTTTATTATTCTTATTATTTATCCATTTATTTCATCTTGAGTTTTCATTTCTTGTAAAAGTCTTATTACCTTTGACCCATTACATGAGGATTTACAAGAGTCATCCCATATGACTTGTAGAAAATTTTTAAAGATATTATTGTGGCCTATCCATTTAAGCTTAGTTGCCTAACACATAACTTGAGATGTCTAAGAAAATTTTATATGAACCTGACTTAGGGTAGATTATTCTTATATACAAACATGCACAACCGAGCAATTAATCCTTCCCCCTCAAGGCGTACCCTAATCTAGAATTCTTTTATTATAATTAATTGTACTTAAAACAATAATGATATTTTAAGGATCATGTTGTAAAACTCTATATAGAATTTCTTAATAGAAAAGAAAATCTGGTATAAAAATAATATGAAATATATAAAATAACATTAAAAGGATGAAACAAATTAAAATAAAATCTTTTAAGAATAGAGGAAACCAAAAAATTATTTATAATAAATTAAAAAGAAAGGTGTAGTAATGCAAGAATAGAAAGGAAGAAAAAACAATTCTTGGATTAATTAGTTAAGGATTAAATGTATAAGAAGTTAAGGAATATTTAAGATTTAATTAGAAGTCCTAATAGGGTGAAAGAAAGATGGACTACAAAGGTGTAAAATGCATGTGAGAAGATTAATATTTAAAAGTAAATTGAAGGGAAAAAAATTAAATACCTCAAGCTTAAATTTCATCATAGAAGTAAAGGTAAAAGGATTGATGATCTTAATATTAATACTAAATAGAAGTGTCAAGTTATTTGGAAATAAAATGGAAAAAATTTAATAAATAGAAAATTAAAAGTCCTTCAGTTTATGCAAAGTTAACTAATTGGTAGTTTGATAAAAATATTGAAGTTGTTGATATTTATATAGTTTTATGAAATAATTGGATATTATGGGGATAGTTGGAGTTTTAGCCACGAGGGATACCTAGATTAAACATACCATATAAAAATTTTTTTTTGAGAATTTTGGAAATAAATTTGAATTTGATATCCAAAAAACAAGATAATTATTGAGTATAATAAATATTTGCTTATAATAAGTTAACCTATAGGAATTTTTAATAGATATTAATACAATATTATAATGTTTAATCTTTTATTTTTATCACAAACACACCAATAGTAATTAGACCTATGCTATTATATAATTTTGTTTTATGGTATTATATATAATTTTTTTATAGAGTTCATGTAATATATTTTAGAAATAATACCCTTTTATTTTGGAATCCATAATATAATGCTATAAATGATGTTAATGAACATAGGTTTAATTACATTTACACTTATGTTTTAATATTTAGTATGACTTATACCATTTATTTGCAAAAACAATATGATTTTTTAAATTTAAGTGAGAATATTGTGAAATAGGGTTTTGGATGGTGGACCATGATTGAAAAATTATTTTTGGTGAAATGAGTGAAGTTTTTCATAACTTAGTACAATCTAAGTGCAAAGAAAACTCAATTAGAATTTCAATGTAGTTTTATACATTAAAAACACCTACCTTGATTCTTAATAAATTGAATATTTTATAATTCTTAATATGATATGTGAATGAATTGACTTAGAGTTAACTTGTAAACAAAAGGTGTTATATTGTGATATTAAGGTTGTACAAATTAATTATCCTTTCTTAAAATACACAAGATAATAATAAATATGCCTAAAAACTTAGAGTAAGGTGTATAACTAAAGTTTGCTATCTTTTGTGTAGTTCAGATTTTCATGCAAACTTAGAGTAATCTGAACTACACTTGCCTAAGTTGCTTCTCAAGTTTATATACCACAATTTTTTATAACAAACTTAGTAATAGATTATTCACAATAATAGCTTAGAGACTGCTCTAATATTTAAGATAAACAGTCATAATAAATATGCATATGAAAACAAATATATTTATTCATCATATAAATTTAAAATAAATGAAAGAATAAATCTCATATTTTTTGAAATCCGAAGGTTTCGTGTGTCTTTCCAACTAAAAAACATAGTTTAGCCTTGTTTATCTATTGAACAACTACTACAAAAAAAATTAAAGGATTTGTAATTCTTTATTCTAAATGCCCTCTGGCTCTCTTATTCTTTCCTTTTTCTTTCTTTTAATAGGCTACGAAACCTAGTCCATATTTTATAAAATAATCCTCCCTTTAAATAAATAGTTTTATATTTAAATGTTTCAATAACTATTTTTTTAAAAAGTAGAAATAGAATTGCATGAAATCTCACAATTTTCAGTAATAATGTATGATTTATTTGTGTATGGTCTTTGATATTTGAATAATTTAGTATCATAATAATAATTCACTGGGTAACTTATAAAATCTAGAATATGTATAAATTTTGTGGAAAAAATTACGTGACATGTATTTTTGAAGAAAAAAAATCATAACTATTTAGGCATAACTACTTTTTTTGTTTGTATATTATTTTTTTTCAAGACCATTTTGAATTGAAGAACTAATTAAATAAGATAATCTAAGTCTTTAAATTAAATTTTCATCCCTTAGTCCTACCACTACCGGATGAGGTGAATGTGGGCTGTGGGACATCAGAAATGGACTCCTGACTGTTACCTTCAAATGGCGGGCACCGTCCCATGACAACCTTTCGACCTTTGGATTTAACAACCATAACCAAAACACTATCTTCTCATAAACTGATGACATAAAGTTATCAAGAGTTTGGATCGAGAGGAATGAGATGGGCAAAATTGACATGGTTGAGAAGATTTGATTCTTCAATTTACATCATTATGGTTAATGGAGGATGAGTGATCCTGATAAAATAAAAAAAACAACAATCCTTCCCTCCCTGTTTCTCCCTTCTCTTTACTTGAGGGTGAAAACGTGAACATCAGCAACGCAAGGGATCATTTTCATGGAGTCTAGACCTTTCCCCGTCGGGCTGGACCACCATTTTCTCAGCCTATAAAAACACACCTTCCACCAAAAGTATTTCTGTAGCCAAGGGTGATCTTATATAAAGCTGCAGGAATCTGAAAGTAGAGATGGTAAGATTCCGGCACTCCCTCTTCCTTTCCGTCGTCGTAGCTTCCCGACACAGTTTATTAATTCCTTTTACCCGCCGCCGTTGTAGGATGAAGCACACAAGTTGAACACTTGGGAAGGCTACGTGGACTGGAGGAACAGGCCCGCCGTGAGAGGTCGGCACGGTGGCACACTTGCTGCCACCTTTGTCCTGGGTAGTTAATTACCTCATGCTTCTTTTTGTTACCTAGCTAATAAGAACACGACTTACAGTTTGCATTAATCCATATATATATATATATATATGAAAATCACAGTTGTGGAGGTTCTGGAGAATCTAGCATTCCTGGCCAATGCGAGCAACCTTGTTCTTTACCTCTCCAAGTTCATGCATTTTTCCCCATCCAGCTCGGCCAACATTGTCACCAATTTCATGGGCACAGCCTTTCTCCTTGCTCTACTTGGTGGGTTTCTAGCAGATGCTTTTCTTACCACCTATTACATCTATTTGATCAGCGCTTCGATAGAATTCATGGTAAGATTCCTTAAAAGCTTCTACCTCTTTATATTTGTATTAAGATGAGTTTCATTTTTCAGTAGAAACTAGCCATCCATTACGCAACGTAAATGTTATCAGTGGAAACTATATATATTTACAGCCGACATTTTTGTTACCAATGAGTGTCGTCGCGAGCAGGGAACTGGTTGAGACAGTATCTGTTAATTTCCCTTTCAAGGTTACCATCTCCGTAGTTATTCAAGGACAGGCCGGCCATAAAACGACCTGACGATGCCCCAAACATGTGCTCCTGCCAATCGTATTGCTTCGATCTCGTAAGCTTTATAGATGGTACTGGAACAAATCTAAGCCCTACCGGATGATGTCCGGACCCACCGTTGAAAAACATGTCCATGTTCGCCGGCGGTAGGGACACAAGAAAGCTAGAATCGTCTAATGATCATGCACCTACAACTACAAGGCAAAATGGCAGCTTGTACAATTTGATTGATTTCTAGAAACGACGTCCGTATGTAATATTTTGTGTGGTAATCTGATTATTAGAGCAGAAATTAAAGACGTTACCAGTTATCCTAACACTCTCGTTTTGAATGTAGTAAACCGTAAAACCTAGTGAAAATAAGCCCTAAATCTCTTAAACTTCAGCCAACAAGTTGTTCGTATCCAGTGTGTTGCAGCAACAAACAATCTTTTCATAGCCTGGCTAGTTTTTCGTATCAATCCTCACTCGTGAGTGCGTTTAATTAATGACTCTACGACAATTCAGGATCTTGAACTAACTATGATTTGCGGAACAGGGTCTGCTGGTGCTTACAATTCAAGCTCGTGTGACCTCGTTGAAACCACCAGCATGCTTTTCAGCGAGCACCAGAATCTCATGCGAGCAAGTTGATGGCAGGAAAGCAGTGGTGCTGTTCGCAGGCCTCTACCTGGTGGCACTTGGTGTCGGAGGGATAAAGGGTTCACTTCCGCCGCATGGTGCGGAGCAGTTCGATGAGAAAACTCTGCAGGGAAGAAAGCAGAGATCTGCATTCTTTAACTACTATGTGTTCTGCCTCTCCTGCGGAGCTTTGATAGCAGTGACTCTGGTGGTATGGGTGGAGGACAACAAAGGATGGCAGTGGGGATTTGGTGTTTCCACCGCAACAATACTTCTCTCCATCCCGATCTTCCTCGTCGGCTCCCCAGTTTACAGGACCAAAGTTCCGATAGGAAGTCCCATCACAACTATATTCAAGGTAAGAACACAGTATAAATTAAACCCTTTCATGCAGCAAAAATAAGACCTCGGCTCGAAGGGGCCATCTTAACCTTAATCTCCCCTTAGGTTCTCGCTGCAGCGGCTTACAACACCTACAGATTCAGGAATTCTAGCAATTCTGCCATTGGAATGGACACGAGCAGGACATCCGATACCACAGAAACCAGGGATCAGGGAGAGGGTGGCAATACGAAACGAATGGAACTTTGTCACACTCCAGCAGAAAGTATCAGGTTTCTTAACAGAGCAGTCAAGAATAAAACAGCAAATCCAATGCTAGAATGTACAGCGGAGCAGGTGGAAGAAGTTAAGATAGTGCTAAGAATCCTCCCCATCTTCGTGTCTACTATAATGCTAAACTGCTGCCTGGCTCAGCTTTCCACATTTTCCGTCCAGCAAGCATCAACCATGAACACCGATCTTGGCTCCTTAAGAGTCCCACCAGCATCTCTTCCTGTCTTCCCTGTTATCTTCATCATGGTCCTGGCACCAATCTATAACCACGCCATCATTCCATTTGCGAGGAGAGTGACAAAATCCGAAATGGGGATAACTCACCTGCAAAGAATAGGGACAGGGCTGGCCCTCTCCGTCGTGGCGATGGCAGTGGCAGCCCTGGTGGAAACGAAGCGGAAGAGAGTAGCAGCCGATTCTGGATTAGTAAACTCAACAGAACCTCTTCCCATCACATTCCTTTGGATCGCATTGCAGTACCTGTTCCTGGGATCAGCTGATGTTTTCACATTAGCGGGGATGATGGAATTCTTCTTCACAGAGGCCCCAAAAAGCATGAGATCTTTGGCCACTTCTCTGTCATGGGCCTCCCTCGCCATGGGATACTACCTCAGCTCGGTGCTTGTGTCTCTAATCAACACAATCACAAGCAGGTACGGAGACACGCCATGGCTCTTTGGCAGCAACTTGAACAAGTATCACCTGGAGAGGTTTTACTGGTTGATGTGCGTTCTAAGTGGGTTAAACATGCTTCATTATCTCTTCTGGGCGAACCGCTACAAGTACAGTTCCACGAGAAAATCCCTTTCCCAGCCCAGCAGTTAATTTAAATAATCAGACTTTCTGTTCTTGTCAGCTATTTTAGACAGACGAGAGTTTGCCTTCCTGGAATTCTATTAATTAGTAATTTATCTCCTTTTGTAGTCTTATTTATTTAGCCCCTATCCTACTTTGACCGTCAGTTTGAAAATCCTCAGTCCAAAAATATATCAATATTTGTATAATTGGGAATTTCAAGCTTTAGGGTTCTTTATTTGTAAAATCTATTTTTTTTATATAAAAAATGCCATTTATTTACCTAGTCCTAACAATCAATAGCATAAATTGTTAATTAATTTATTTTCATTTTCAAATATTTCAGATGAATAATTTCGAAGATTAACAAAAGGTTAGATGTGGGATAGTTGTCTAAAGAATATTTATACATAGCCACATCTACGATGCATTAAGGAAATATCAAACAAGATGTAAAAATTACATTTTTTTCATGAAGGTGGTGTCTATATATAAACATGGAGGGGTTACTACATACTTGGGAGGAATTCATCAACATGAGAGCAATCCTTTATTAAAGAATTAATATTTTTTTTATAAAAAGGATAAATATTTTGATGTTTTATTTTGCATATACGAGCACATGACCTTTATTGGTACTACACTCCCCGATATTAAAGAGAAAAACTATGAGAGAAAGGAAATACTACATTTTAGAGAGGTATCATTACTTTTCGGGATCTACACTTTATGCTAGTGATAGATCCACTACAAGTAATCACTATTATTCTTATGAGTCGTACAAGTATTATTTTATAGTTATTCAATTATAATTTTTTCAAAGTATTTTTTTCTATTAACCACTATAATTTTATTGTTGTAGGTTGTGTTTGATGTGTTTTCCATCACCATCTCATGTTAATATTGAAAAAATGTGATGTTTAATATATGAATGTAATTTCATGTGTAGTCAAGATTGATTGGATAGTTGTTATTGCCATATAACACCATTTGGCCTATAAAAATAAAAAGCTTATAGGTATTTATAAACCTTACATGCCTATATGTGGTTGTGGTGATGCATTATTAGGGAAAATGCAAATATGAGAGACTTAATGGGTATATTAGGGTTATGTCTAAAGGTAATTTTGTATTGTATGGATGGGTTATGCAATGAAGATCTCTCTTATGACATTTCTAATATTGGTTATTCTAAGGAGATACATGTTGATGGTGAATCGTTAGGTTCTTAATGGCCAAGAAACAAGCCACTCTTATTGTTTACGATATGGGATATCATCACACTTTTTTAACTCTCTCAATGGCCAAAAAAACAAGCCCCTCTCTTATTGGTTGTATTTTTTTATGGAATAATTTCTAGTTAATGAAATCGATATTGAATCTTGTTTTACCAAGTATGTCAATTGATAATGAAATCAATATTGAATATTCTCTATATGTGGGATTGATTATGATTTCTAATTATCAGATGATCTATTTATATCATTACACTTTTTTAACTCCATCTAAACATGTAATTCTAATCCTACACAAGTAACCTTTGGCATATTAAATAATCACATGAATCCTAACTTAGACAAATTACTTTGTTAGTTTAACCCTTTAAGGATTCCTTTCCTTATTACAACTAAACCTTTTGATCAAAATTCAAACTCCAATGGTTAATTATTCTTAGTTAATCATGACTGTTAATAATCTTGTTGACTAATTTCTAGTTCCCTTAATAGATTAGGACATATGAATATATATATATATATATATATATATATATATATATATATATATATATATATGTGTGTGTGTGTGTGTGTGTGTGTGTGTGTGTGTGATGCATACAAGCATGTATGTCCGCAAAGGGGTTCACTATAGGGATGTGGGTTGACGAGTATGTGTGTGTGTGTGTGTGTGTGTGTGTATAGTAGAAAATAATGTAACTATATCAAAAATATTTATATTTGTTTTTATTCAAAAATACCTCAACAAGAGAGTAAAAAATTACATACAAAATTAATAATTATATTGTTGAAGAGTTTTTTAAAAGCAATTATTTAATTATATAACTTACTCCTATTAATTGTATAATTAAACCACATATAAAATAATTGCACTATATTTAAAATAATATAAAAAAATAGTTCTCTAAAATGGCTTTTACCATTGGAATATACATCAACAAAAAATCATATATACACTATTCAAAATGCCATTTTAGAGATTTGACTCTCCAAAATAGCTTTTGTCATTGGACTTGCTCTAATATATAATAAAATAAAATAAAAATTATATATGTTAATAATATAAAAAGCGTTTTTAAAACATTACCCGCATACATAATCTGAAGTTAATTTTTAACGTAGTAAAAAAAATGAGAAGCTTCTCAGTGCATTTTAACAAATAAATTATATTTTTATAAATATATTTTTTTAAAAATTATTTATATAAAACTTGAAAAAATTATAAATGAATTACAATAATCTCTTCAAAAAAATCAAATACATATAAAATACTTACAGAAATAGTCGCTATTGAAAAAAAATCTAAAAAAATTAGAGGGATGTATTAATTTAAATATAAATTAAACAATAATTTCTAACAATTAAAAAATAAATAAAAAAGATTAGCTAATGTTGGGATTGGAAAGTCAGGTCATGCGTCTAATCTATTTTAAAAAGAGCATGAACACGGCTTGTAAGGAAAGCCTGTATGTTGGTCATTCTTTAATATTTTTGAAATAGAGCAAATGATATGTCGTTTACTCTCTCTCTCTCTCTCTCTCTATATATATATATATATATATTTTTTA
>CM055437.1:5515272-5532087 GCA_029228465.1 Salix viminalis
GGCTCGCCTGTTGAAAACTAGAAGTGTGATTCCGTGTCCGCTAAACAGGGATCATGAAGAACCCGAAGAATTGAAGATCAAGTTTAAGTGTTTTTAGTTTTGAATTCATATTGTAATTTGGATTATTAATATCCTTAATGTATTTAGTCAATTACTGCATTGTTTAGCTAAATTCAGCTAATAGTCAAACATTAAGGAAAAAGTCAATCAGTAATCGAAATTTTTTGAAAGAAACTAGTCGTTGTAATCGCTTTTGTTTCTTATAAATAAAATTTATGGGATGGCAATGAACCATACTGAAGCTATTCTCGCCAATGTGTGATTGTTCTCTCTGCTCAAAACAATCAAATTCAGTAAAGTTCTTATTTTCTCGGAAAAAATCCATTCCCAGCTCTTGATCTCTACAAGAATAGCTTTTTTTCCGAGATTTAAGTGTTCGTCCGCATACAAATCTCTACGATGTACTGCTTTTTTCACTGAAATTCTCGTAATTCTTTCTTAAAATCCAACATGGTATCAGAGCAGACTAGGTCTTAGAAAAGGGATTGATAAGAGAAACACGAGTGAGTAGAAAAAGTGAGTTTTTTTCAAGATTGAATAAAATCTTGAAAGGGAAAGAAGGATTTCTTGAAATTGGCAGATTTTTAAAATCAAGAATTTAGTCTTGATTTGTTCTTTAAAAGGATAAACAATTGACAAGAATTATCAATTGGTATCCTTGTTGTCCATTCGGTGAAGTCTTGATCAAGAAGTGCAAGACTAAGAGAAGAAACACCAACTGACAGACATGGACTCGTTTTCTTCAAAATCTCCAGTATTCACAGGTGAGAATTATGGAGTATGGGCTGTGAAGATGAGGATGTATCTGAAGGCATTTGATTTGTGGGATGATGTTGAGAATGAAAGGGAACTGAATCCCTTGAACGAAGATCCAACAATGGCCCAACTAAGATACTACAATGAGCAAAGAACAAAGAAGTTCAAAGCCCTTACCTGCATTCACAATGCAGTGAATGAGGAAATTTTTTCAAGGATTATGGCATGCGAAACAGCCAAGGAAGCTTGGGACAAGTTGAAGGTCGAAGTTCCAAGGAGATGAGAAATCCAAGAGGATGCAGATTATGAACTTAAGAAGACAATTCGAAGGCATAAAGATGAAAGAATCAGAAAATGTCAAAGAGTTCTCATCAAGAGTGTCAAAAATTGTGAACCAAATGACTTTGCTTGGAGAAGACATTCAAGAATCAAGAGTGGTGGAGAAAATTCTGGTCAGTTTACCAGAAAAATTCGAGAACAAGATTTGTTCATTGGGAGAGTCTAAAGATTTGACTACAATAAGTCTTCAAGAACTCATCAATGCACTGCAAACTGTGGAGCAAAGGCAGGCATTGAGACAAGAGAATACCAGTGAGGAAGCATTCACTGCTGGATTCAAAGGAAGAACAAGGGCTCAAAATTCCCAGGTGTTCTTCAGAAATCCAGAAAACAGGCCAAAATCTGGAAAACCTTGGCAAGGAAAAGGTTGGCAAAATAACCAAAATCAGTCCAATAGATTCAACACAAAAGGAAAAGAGAAAAGAGATCAATTCCCTACCTGCAGATATTGTCAAAAGACCAATCACCTAGAGGCATGGTGTTACCTCAAAAATGCACAATGCAGAAAGTGCAAGCAGTTCGGCCACATTGAGAAATTCTGCAAAAATGGCAATGCAAACCAAGCTCATGTTGCTGAAGTGGAGGAGACTAAAGATGAGGTATTATTCACAACCACTACAACTCAAAGTTGCAGTAAAACAGAGGTAAGTAATCAAACTTGGTTAATAGACAGTGGTTGTTCAAACCACATGTCTGCTGAATTATGTTTATTTGAAAACCTAGACTTGAGCTATAAATCTAGGGTCAAAGTTGTAAATGGACAATATGTAAGTGTTGAGGGTAAAGGGGAAGTTGAAATTGATACTCTAAGTGGTACAAAGAAGTTTGACAGCATCTTATATGTACCTGAAATTGATCAAAACCTCATTAGTGTAGGTCAACTACTTGAGGATAAGTTCTCATTACTGTTCTTAAATGGAATTTGCACGATCAAAGATGATCAAGGTGTCACTTTATTTACTGCAAAAATGTCTAATAGGTGTTTTAGTATAGAAAAACAACTTGAACATCTAAGCATGAACACTAGCATAACTGGAAATTCTGTTCTATGGCATAAACGCATGGGACATGTTAATTATGTGTCCCTAAAGAAAATGGCAGAATTAAAACTAGTAGATGGTTTTTTTTTCATATCAAATATAAGTGTATTATACAGATAAAAAAGGCCATCTAGAAGACCCAACAAGCCTAACAGGGGAACAACAAAATATGCATATATACAGGCATAAGTAACAACAAGCAGGAACATGCTCCCAGAAGAAAGAAAAAGGACATTTCGATGGTTATCATAAGGACCTAAATATAGAGGTACCTAGGATAACCAGACAAAAAAAAAGTGAACAAAATCTATACATATACAACCCGTCCATCCAGTAGCTAGGAGAGAAGACACCCACGCTACTTGATAAAACAAACAAGAATCAACATAGTTAACGCAAGTTGGGAATAGTAAACCAAGCTATAGAGAATGATGATCTTCTTATGGAAGTGAAAAACTATGAAGAATAAAAATTGGAATCGTTGAAAAATGGCAGCCTCCGACAAAGAAATACCATAAAAAATCCTCTTATTGTGCTCAGTCCAAATTAGGTAGACTACCAATCCCAAGGAAACTCGCTTCATTCAAGCAGAGACATTGCTTCTTCATCGGCGCAAGCCACAAAGGGCATTATCCAGAGCCATCATCCTTCAACCAGGATATTACCCTATTCCATAAGCTAGATGTCCAGGGGAAAGTAAAAAATAAGTGCTGATGAGTTTCATCATCCCTGCGACAGAAAACACGTGGCGCACTCACTGTTAGGAAATGCAGGCGATCTTTAGTTTTGAGCTTTACCATAAAACAAAACTACATTTTAGGCATGCCCAACTCTCCCAAACCACTCCATACCAACCAATAAAGGAGCCTTTCACTTGGAAGTAGGCATAGGCATTGGCTGAAAACTGAGTTGTATTTGTAATCCAGGATCCTAGTAAGGAAACCACAACCTCTTGTCCACCAGTGTGATCTAAAAGCTGGTTTTTGATGGAAATAATGAACTTCCATAAGAGGGATGCTGTTTTGTGGGCTTGCTCTTCCCGATGTTGCCATTTGGTAAGTAGAAATGGTGAATCCAGATAGAGTCTGCGTTCGTTCTGATGGATATTCCAGAGGTGTTTAGCTATAAAGCTATGATTTCTGACTTTTATGTCAAGAAGACCCAAATCTCCTTCCTCCTTCGGAAGGCATAAGGACACCCACACAGCTTGTGCTAAGGAGCTTCTAGTCACATTACCTGTCCACAGAAAGTTTCGACAAACTTTGACAATCTGGAAGATAATAGACTCTATGACTGGAAATATGTATGCCCAGAATTGAACCATCCCAAACAAGACTAACCTAAAAAGCTTAAGCCTCCCAGCATAAGTGAGGTGTTTTCCCATCCAAGATTGAATCGTGGATTCAAGCTTGTGAATAAAAGGGGAGGGCTAAGAGGAATCCGAAGATAGGTGAAAGGAAAACAACCTTCCTGAAAGCCAGTTTCCCCAACTCCTCCAAAATAAATGAAGGTCTTGGTAGCATTAATGTCCAGCCCCAAAACTTTCCCAAACATATTTAGCTGCTTCAACAAATTTTTCACAGATGAAGAGTCACCTCTAGCGAAAAGAAGAACATCATCCACAAAAGCTAAGTGACTGATCTGATGGGCCGCACATTTCACATGGAAATGAAAGTAGGTGTGCATAGATGAGGCCATGAACATCCATGAGAAATACTCTGCAAATGATAAATAAATATGGAGACAGGGGATCACCCTGCTGAATGCCTCCTTTTCCAAGAAAGAAACCATAGATATTGCCATTGACAGTCACAAAAAGAAAAGCCATTTCAACACAGGTCATAACCAGATGAACGAACCAGCCAGGAAAACCGAGCTGCAGAGGAGCTGTCTTAGGAAGTCCCACTGAACAGAGTCAAAAGCTTTCCAAAAATAAACCCTTATATGACATCTTGGAGAGGTGCGCTTCCTACCATATTATCGAAGAAGCTATTGCACCAGGTTGATATTATCAGACATAAACTGACCCCCTAGGAAGGCATTCTATATGAGGTTGACAATAGAGGGAAGAACCAAAGCTAGCCGAGCAAAAAGAATCTTTGAAATCACCTTGTAGACAACATTGCAGCAGGAGATAGGCTTGTAATCATTGACCATGGATGCAAAAGTTGATTTTAGGATCAGAGCAATGATGGAATAATTGATCTGCTTTAGAAACTTTCCAGAAACAAAGAAGTCTCTTATAGCAGCATAACACCCCCCCCCCCCCAAAAAAAAAATAAATGCGCCAAGCATGTTTGAAGAAGAGAGATGAATATGTCAAATTGGCTAGAAAATATTGAATCAACTTTATTTCGTGTATCTTTCCAGTAAACACAGTACAAAATATATAGAGATACAAGAGACTATTTTAGGAAGCTAATTAATGCCTATACAATATCTTCGGCCACAATAATGTTTGACCCTTAGATGTAGGGATTTACAGCGGCTAATTGTGTAACTCACGCTAACACTCCCCCTCAAGTTGGTGAATAGATGTCTCTAACACCTAACTTGTTAAGTGAGTTGTGAAAGTCTCTATTGGATACTGCCTTGGTGAGGACGTCGGCCAACTGATCTTCAGTCTTGACAAATGGGAACTGAATAACCTTTTCTTCCAAGTTCTGTTTAATGAAGTGTCAGTCTACTTCCACGTGCTTGGTGCGGTCATGTTGAATTGGGTTGTGAGATATGTCGATGGCAGCTTTGTTATCACAATATAAATTCATCGCGCTGTCCGGAGGGAACCCAACTTATGTTAGCAAACTTCTAATCCAAATCAGTTCACATAGTCCTTTCGCCATGCCTCAAAATTCAGCCTCATCACTGGACCGTGCCACTACATTCTGCTTCTTGCTCCTCCATGTAACTAGGTTTCCTCCCACGAATGTAAAGTAGCCTGAGGTAGATTTTCTATCCAAGATATTTCCTGCCCAATCTACATCCGTGTACCCTTCAACCTTTAGGTGGGCATTCTTGGAGAACATTAGTCCTTTTCCTAGGGATGACTTTAAATAGTGAAGAATTCTATTTACAGCATTCATGTGATCTTCACTTGGATTGTGCATAAACTGGCTTACTACACTGACTGCGTAGGCAATATCTGGACGAGTGTGAGACAAGTAGATGAGTTTCCCTACTAGTCTTTGATATCTCACTTTGTTTGCTGGCACCTGGTCCAAGTATTCTCCCAGTCTATGGTTCTGCACAATTGGTGTATCCACAGGTTTACACTCAAGTAATCCCGCTTCCGTTGAGAAAGAAATATGCCCTCCTTTGATCTTGCCACCTCTATCCCCAGAAAATATTTAAGTCCACCCAAGTTCTTCATCTCAAATTCAGTAGATAATTGCTTTTGAAGCCTTGAGATTTCCTCGGCATCATCTCCTGTAATTATTATGTCATCCACGTAGACTATTAATGCTGTCACCCTGCTTTGTCGGTGTTTTAAGAAGAGAGTATGGTCTGAGTTGCTTTGATGATAACCATACTTTCTCATAGCTGAACTAAATTGGCCGAACCATGCTCGCGGTGACTGTTTTAGTCCATACAAAGCCCTTTCTAGTTTGCAAACCATCTTGGTCTCCGCATTCCCTGTACATCCTGGCGGAATCTCCATGTATACTTCCTCGTTGAGATCGCCATGTAGGAAAGCGTTCTTTATGTCTAATTGATGTAGTGGCCAATCCAAGTTCGCTGCAAGAGATAATAATACCCGGATGGTATTCAGTTTTGCTACAGGAGAGAAAGTTTCCATGTAGTCTATGCCATATGTCTGGGTGAAGCCTTTCGCCATTAGTCTCGCCTTATACCGATCAATTGATCCATCCGCCTTGTGTTTTATAGAAAACACCCATTTGCATCCCACTACCTTTTTCCCTCCCGACAATGAAACCAACTTCCAAGTATTATTTTTCTTCAAAGCCTCTAATTCTTCTTGCATTGCCGCTGCCCACTTTGGATTAGATAGTGCTTCTTCAACGCTACTGGGAATGTGATGAGAGGATAGTGTCTGAGTGAATGTTTTGAGCAGCTGGGGAAGACCTTCAGTGGACACATAGTTTGCAATTGGGTATTTGGACTTTCTTTCTTCTTCTTCTGGACAATACCTTTTCGATGGTTTCCCACGGTTATGTCTGAAAGGCAACACATAGCTAATAGGAGAATCCAAAACATTAGTATGTATAGTTGTAGTGGGGTTACTTACCTCCATGATGTTCTCAGCAGGAGGAGGAGGGTCTCTGGATACTAGAGATTGGAGGGACTGTGAGCAATTTCCTGGTTCTTCATTTCTCATTTCAACATGCTCAATTTCTGGTTGCAATTCATCATTACCATCTCCTGGTTCTTCATTTCTCATTTCAACACCCTCAATTTCTGTTTGCATTTCATTATTTCCCGCTTCTTCATTTCTCAATTCACTTTGCTCAAACTCTGGTTGTCGTTCCTCCTCTCTATTTCCAGTACTAGTTCCATGCTCGGTGTCATTTTCACAGCCATTTCCAGTCCCTTGTTCAGTGTCATGCTCTCGGTTTTCATAGCCATGACTAAAGGCCATCAACCAATTCATCTCTTCTACTCGATTACTCTCCCCCTGAAGTGGTGAATTGGGTATAGGTAAGGGAAAGAAATTTTCGGACTCAAGGAACGTAACATCCATGGTGGTATAGGTTCGGTTTGTTTTGGGATCATAACAGCGAAAGCCCTTTTTGTGCAGACCATACCCTAAAAACAAGCACCTAACAGCACATGGTTCCAGTTTTGTGCGCTGGTTTTTGTGGAGGTGGATGAAGACAACGCACCCAAAGATTTTTGGGGGTAACATCAAAATGGAAGGCAAGGATGTATAGGTAGCAAGGGTTTGTAGAGGGGTTTTAAGGTTTAGAACTTTAGATGGCATACGGTTGATTAAGTATACGGCGGTAGCCATAGCATCTCCCCAATATCGCACGGGCACCATTGCTCCAATGAGTAGAGCACGGGCTGTTTCTAGTATATGCCGATTTTTCCTTTCGGCAATACCATTTTGCTGTGGTGTTTGAGAGCATGAGGTCTCATGGAGAAGACCATGTTGCTGAAAATAGGCTTGGAATCTGTGGTTGATGAATTCACCACCATTATCGGAACGCAAAATTTTTATCTTGGAAGAGAATTGGGTCTGAACCATGGCATGGAATGCTTGGAAAACCGAGAAAACTTCATCTTTGGTTTTAAGTTGATAGAGCCACGTCATTCGGGTGCAATCATCGACAAAAATTACAAACCAACGATGTCCAGAAGAAGTAGTAATTGGGGATGGTCCCCACACATCCGAGTGTACCAACACAAATGGAGTATTAGTTTTATTGAAGCTAACTGGATAAGAAGCTCGATGGCTTTTAGCTTTGATACATGTGTCGCAGATAAAGTTGGTATGCTGCAACTGTGAAAATAAGGATGGTAGTAAATATTGGAGATAGCCAAAGGTGGGTGCCCCAAATGCATATGCCAAAGCCAAATTTGCCGTTCACTGCTACTGGTTTGTCGATGGACATAATTTGCTTTGCCTATGCTGAAGTCGTCCAGGTAATACAGTCCCCCCCTCTTAGTACCACGCCCAATAATCTCCTTGCTGAGAAGGTCCTGGAGGAGACAAAAAGTAGAATATATCAATACAACACAGTTAAGTTCCTCGGTTACTTGGCTTACAGACATCAACTTATTTGACAGTGAGGGAACAAGAAGTGTGTGTGATAAAAAAAGAGATGGAGACAGAGGCACGGTTCCAGCCCCTGTGACCGGGTATGTTTCCCCATTTGCATTGGCAATGCAAGTCCTCCCTGGCTGAGTTATGTCAGAGAAGTCATGGGGATCATTTGTCATATGATCCGTCGCTCCGGAGTCGATAATCCAAGCATCATCCTGTTTGGTACTGGAGCTGAGAAAACCATGACCACATTTACCTTGATCTGATGCAGATGGCTCGGCTGGTGGAATAAGGGACAAGTGATTGTCCTGTAAATCAAGCAATTGGGAATCAGTATTAGTTGTGGCTATGGCTGCCATTCCGGGGACACCAGCAGGTTGTGGTTTCTTGCGGGCTTGTAGTTCATGCAACCAGTTTGGATAGCCATGTAGTTTGAAGCAAGTGTTTTGGGTATGTTTTGTACTCCCACAGTGAGTACATTTGTTCCCATGAGCATGGTCTTTGGGTCGTGAAGATGACCCAGATTTCAGTGAAATTAAGTGCTGTGGCTGACTAGATCTCACGCCTTTGATAGCCATAACAACCCCACCAGCTATTCCCTCTGCTCCCGACACCATCACAGATTGCCTGATATCTTCCCTTCGAATGTGAGCATATGCCTGCTCAATTGAAGGGAAGGGCTTCATGCGAAGAACATCGCTTCGAACATGATCTAGCCGATCGTCTAGTCCATCAAGAAACATGTACACTCGTTCCTCCTGTAAGATAGAATTGTATTTATGAATATCGGTAATGCACTCCATCGGATTTGGTCGGCGAAAGTCAATCTCACGCCACAGACCCTGTAGGTTGTAGTATTTCTCTATAGATCCACCTGCTTGCTTCAATCGAGAGACATGGCGTCTGAGATCGTATACCTGCGAGGTATCCGATCCATCAAAGTATGTTGTGGCAGCACAGTCGCACACTTGCTTCGCGGTGGGATAGCGAATAAAGTTCACCACCAAGGACTGGTTCATGGATGTAACGATCCGGGTTTTTATATATATATATATATATATATATATATATATATATATATATCTAACACATGGTACCAGAAAAACAACGAACCTGATACCTCACATCATCAGAATACCATCCATACAATCAACATTTCATTAGAAGTGGATCTTACATAAACATGTAGTATCATGGTTGCATAATTAGAAATTCATATTAAAATTATACATATTGCATTCCTATACTACTAATAGCCATTACGAATTTACACAAAAGGGTCTAATAAAAGTTATGTGTTTTGTACATCGATTCACACAAAATACATTGTGATTTAGAATGCATCTACATGGTTCCTTGCAAAAGTTGGTTCTCGTGTATCGGGTTCCTTAGACATCTCGTGGATGTGACGTCCCTACAGCAATACAAAACATTTAAGACAATGTAATTACTTAATGACAATTATGATGGTAACTAAACAGTCTGGCAATTACAGGAGGCATTAACATTTATAATTTCTTCATGTACTTGGTACAATGGCATTTAATGCATGTAAATGCATCAATTTCACAGTAACATGTCCCGAGACAATAACATGTCTCAAGCACTAACAGTAACAGGTTGACCATTAACAGTTCCAAACGGTAACAGGTATGGAGACAGTAATAGAACCCTTAAAATCAATCTCGATCCAATCCTCCTGGGTCTACAAAATCTTAAACATTGTTCTCAACACAACTATAATTAATAACCCGTCTATCCTCTTAAGGCATATTTACTGAGGTTAATCATTCATTCACCCCGGTCATCCTTTTCAAATGCCATTAGCCAAAGGTAGTCAATCATTCATTCCGGTCATCCATTCGGATGCCATTAGCCGTAGCTAATCAATCATTCATTCCGGTCATCCATTCGGATGCCATTAGCCAAAGGTAGTCAATCATTCATTCCGGTCATCCATTTGGATGCCATTAGCCGTAGCTAATCAATCATTCATTCCGGTCATCCATTCGGATGCCATTAGCCGTAGCTAATCAATCATTCATTCCGGCCATCCATTTGGATGCCATTAGCCGAAGCTAATCAATCATTTATGCCGGTCATCCATTGGGATGCCATTAGCCGAAGCTAATCAATCATTCGTCAACATTTACACTTTCAACAATCTGATATAGGTTCTTACACAATAGAGTAATATTCATGTGCTTGTCTTGCCGATGATCCAGTCCCAACCGCACCACCTGCGACATCAAGGGTCATAAATTAGTACACTTGCATTTCGACCTACATTCGTCACTGCACTCATTTTAAGAGTTCATATATTCATAATGCAGCTTCGACAGCGAGTCGCAATTTGCCGCAAAATACACAATTTGGCACACAATACTTTAACCGAATTCCAGTCCAAACACTCATGCAAATTCTCAGAAAAATACCCATGCATTTCAGCATAAATTTTCAGTTCAACACACAAAATCTTCCATTATAATTCACAAGCTGAAAACATACATTTTCTACCCGACCTTTTCAACAAGTTTCGGCCTAAACCCATATTAAACTTTCAACCAAATATACACCAATTTAAGCATAAAGACAGCATGCATTGCTGGTTCAAAACACACAATCTTCCATCATAATTCACAAGCTGAAAACATACATTTTCTACCCGAACTTTTCAACAAGTTTCGGCCTCAACCCATATTAAACTTTCAACCAAATATACATCAATTCAAGCATAAAAACAACATGCATTTCTGGTTCAAAACACCCAAAAACAATGTTGCCAAGACAGCACCCAACAGTAATTGTAATAGCAATAAATCACAATTCACTCAGACAATGTCAAATCCCAACGGTGAAATTGCATATCAACAACGCATGCAACACATACCCAAATTTCAGATCATTTTAACGGTTAGATCTACCAATATTGGAGTTAAACCGAGACCCGACCTTAAAAGCTGGAGAGCTACTTGTTCAACATACATATCTCCTTGCTGGACTGTCAATTCCTCATCTCCACCGTTCAGAACATTAATCATACTCAGTAGCACCACATACCCAAATTTCAGCTTCATCCAACGGTGATACATGCAAATAGCAGTGACTCGACTGGAAGAAGAAAGCGATTTTGCTATTTTCTTCAAAAGAATACTCACCAGTAACGGAGAAAAAACCAGGAGAATCCCTTCGGTGAATATGTAGTAACAACCAAGGCAAACACAATACTCAAAAAATAAGCTTTATCCAACGGTATGAAAACTCTAAACTTCGATCGGTGCATAACACATTTGAAAAGAGTCTCAACAAATTCCGAAATTCATTCAAAATGCAATATCTCTCAAATGGTAAGAGATATTTAAAAATCCCTACGTTCATCGTGTAGGTAGTATAATGAAATACAACTTACCAAAAAAATCAGAGAAATCCAACGGTGGATGGTGGAGGAAGCTGTCCGGCGACTCGGCGGGTTTGAGGGGGTTTCGTAAATCTTCGGATGATCGGGGTTTCTCAAAGCGGAGGCAGATAATTACAATCCCTCCTGTAAGATGCTAGACAATAGTGAGCTGCCCAACATATCCAAAACTCAGCCTAATCCAACGGTGGACGGCAGAGATATGGCTGTCGGAGCACAACCCCCTTCTTCTCTTTTTCTCTCTAACCCCCCCTAACTTATCTCCGCCCATTTTAAATGTCTCTTTTCTTTTCTTTTCTTTCTTCTTTATATTTATTTATATTTCACCCTCCCCTCAACTTATTTTATTTCTCTTTTAATTTAACACTTACATTTATTTTTCCCGGGGTTTACAATGGAGCTGATTAGCCAGCCCTTCACCATGGCATTCTCAGTGCGCCACTTCCGAAAAATTGGGTCTGTTTCTGGTGGTTGAGGATAGTCTCCATTGATGTATCCTAGCTTGTCTTTTCCGGAGATGTACATCTCCATAACCTGGGACCATAATCCATAGTTTGATCCATCTAGTCTGATGTTGATTGGAACTGATGGGGAGTCATTAGGAGAGGTCTGGACTCTTGTCAAGACTTCTGTCATCCTTGATGTTAGATTATCAAGGATAGTTTCAGTAGAGGAGGTTTGAATAGGTTTGGTAGGGTAGGTTTGAGTAGTTTCAGTAGAATCAGCCATGGAGGCCAAACAAAAATTAACCCTTGCCTGGTCAATAAACAGGAAGCCCAAGATCCTGCTCTGATACAATGTCAAATTGGCTAGAAAAGATTGAATCAACTTTATTTCGTGTATCTTTCCAGTAAACACAGTACAAAATATATAGAGAGACAAGAGACTATTTTAGGAAGCTAATTAATGCCTATACAATATCTTCGGCCACAATAATGTTTGACCCTTAGATGTAGGGATTTACAGCGGCTAATTGTGTAACTCACGCTAACAGAATAGTCGTCCGACCACGGGGCTTTCCTATTTCCAATGCTAAATAAGGATGAATTGATCTCCTCATTAGAAACTACGGCCAAGAGAGAGGTAATTGAATGTGCTCCAAGACAAGATCCCTTGGTAGCAAGCTCTAGATCAAAGGCAATGGTGGCCTTAGAGGTTCCTAGCAACTGTTGGAAGAAAGACAAACTCACCTCCTACTTTCTCATTTAAAGGGTATGAAGACCATTACTACACAAGATGACAGAAATGAAGTTTTGCTTGTAGTTCTACTTGATATACAGATTCTTGCTTTCAGCCAAAAGTTGTTGGTTATCTCTTTCACAGTGAAGAGCAAATTGGAGCTGACTAAGAGCCTATTTTTTACTTCAAATTCATAGATGTGGTTGAAGTGCAAGATAATCTCTTTCACAGTGAAGAGTAGATTGGAGCTGACTAAAAGCCTCCTTTTCCTCGAAATACTCTTTCATAGATGTGGCTAAAGTGCAACTTATTTAGCTCCTTCATAGGCCTTTTTAGTTGCTTGATTCGCTTGTAGAGACGGTACATAAGAGAACCATGAACAAGTTATAGACAACTATCTCAACTAAATCTAGGAAGCTAACATGGTTAGTCCACATGTTAAAGAATTTAAAGCACTTTTTGTTCACTGAGTGCTGGGGAAGAAAGGATATTGTGGCAGGGAATAATCAGAAAAAGCTCCAGGGTTTTCAAAATGAACATGAGCTGAAGTATAGCTGAGAGACCATAGGTGATTTACTAACACTCTATTTATTTTACACCAAGTAGTGCCATTGGATGAGGTAAAGTGGTTGCTCGAGTAGTTAAGATCTACCAAGCCAAGATCAGAGCAACATTGCCCAAAATCCGTCATCTCATGGGAGGAAACTGTTGCTCCATTGTATTTATCATTGTAAGAGAGAAGGAAATTGAAATATCCTATGAGAAGCTATGATCCATATGGGCTTTAATTTCTTAGGTCATCCCAAAGACCTCCTAGCAACAATGGTGTGCAACTCATAGACAAAGGTAACATAAAAGATAAGTTGGCAAACCAAATCAGTAACAAGGGCATGGAGACCTTGATCTGAGAAAGGATGCGAGCCGAGGGACTTCTAGTCACATTAGACAGAAACTGCCAATTCTTGAGATGATTTTTTTGCAATTTTACAACCTTCAGAGGAGTTAGTTTGGTCTTCAGAAGGCAACAAATATCCAACTTATTCTTCTTCATAAGGCTAGCAACCTCATGTTGCTTTAAGGACTCTTAAGTCCTCTGATATTCCATTTGTAGATTAACATAATATAGGAGGGGGGTAAGTAACCCCTCTCCCTTACTAGCAACAACCATAATATGTTGCTTAACCCTGTTACTCGTGAGCACACCTTTGGGGCCTAGAGTGGGATGCCCTGTAACCACTGTTACTGATAGATTTACCCTTATCAAGGTGGCCATCATAAGGCACATGATTGGACTGGAAGTTGGTGTTAGTTACTATACTGGAGTTAGCTGTAGGTTGAGCATGTGGTTTTCAATGATGAGATTTTCGTCCTTTAACTAATTTCCAGTCACCTGAAAGAGGAGTAGTGACTCCTTGTAAGACTAGTTCTAACCCTACTTGAGGATAGGGTTAGCAACAATAGTAGACAAAGAATCTTCTTGGAGGGCAATTTTTCAGCATAGCTCCCATGAGGCCCCAATTGGGTAAAAATAGTAGCTCTAAAAGTGGTGGTAGCGATAGTAGGAGTTGGAGACTGCTACTCAGGCCATGGTTGTCAAAATCGCGATTTTGACACGACACGGAAGGGGCTTCTAAAACTCAGATCGTAAAATCATAAAATTGCACCTGAATTTTTCCGTACAAAAATCTTAAAATCACAGCTAAAATAGTGTAAGTAGAAAAATCGTAAGTAAAATATTTTCGAATACAATACATCATAATTATGGACATAAAACTTCATTAGTTAAGGTTCCTACATAATTTAAAATAACTTAAAAATAGATTACAAAAAAATTATATCCATATAATTTCATTAGGTAAAAACTAACAAATTTAAAACAAATATTCTGTTGGCATGCTATGTAAACTAAAATCAACCTCATTAGTCATTACTATCATCTTCCTCGCTA
Organism: Salix viminalis; assembly: GCA_029228465.1. NCBI lineage: Eukaryota > Viridiplantae > Streptophyta > Magnoliopsida > Malpighiales > Salicaceae > Salix > Salix viminalis. The sequence goes on from CM055437.1 coordinate 5,529,735, forward strand.
TATTTATATATTTACGTGTTTTAAATTATTAAATTAATAATTTTGTAATGTTTTTTTTATGGTTTTAATATGCTCATGTCAAACTAGAATAAATTAGTTTAGTGTAATCTCAAATAAAATATATTTTCAAATCTCCGTCTAGTATCTATTGTTTTTGCAGGGTTTTTCTTAAACTATATATTTAAAATTTTTTGTTTTATCAAAACACTTAGCAGTTTTGTATGTATTTCACTAATAGCATTAATTAAAAAACTATATTCAATAATTGTCTTTAAAATTTATTTTGATTATAGTTATAAAAACCACCACAATATTAATCACACCCTTACTTTGCCTGTTTGTTTTTATATTTTCAGTTCTGTATTTTGCAGATAAATTCATAATAATAATAATAATAAAATTTTACTCTAAAGACTTCAATTTTTGTTTTTTTGATAGGGGAGAGAGGCATTGATACGTCTTTTGATGTGTGAGTGGGTGGTGCTCTTCTCTCTCATTTTACCCCCCCTCTCTCTCTTCTTCTCCAAATCACTTTACTATTTCTCTCCTTTCCCTTCTCTCGTGTACAGAAACTACTTGAAAAGGCCTAATTTTTCTCTTTCTTTCTTCCACTTTCTGCTCTTCAATACCATACCATCTCAAAGCTTGTTAAGGTCTGTTTAACTTATCAATGATTATTTTTTCTCTCTTCAATTTAATGCTTTGCTCGATTATGTCTCAAAGTTGAAGTCTTTTCTTGTTTTTGCCTTCAAGCTCCTATATGGGTTCGTGTGATTTCATGATTTCTCTGTCTTTCATTTTTCTCTCCCTTTGATTTTCCGGGTTGTTACAGTCTCAATATTTCGAGAGAGAGGTCTGTGTTAGAAATCAGAATGTAAAAATTAGAATAGCTTGTGATTGTAAAATCGAACTGATCCGGTTCGATTTTACGATTCCGTATGATTTTACTATATTTTGACGGAGTTTGACCCAAATCGATTTTTCCACCTGAGTTAACAAGGTTTGATGAGTTGTCTCGTAAAATCAGACGATTTTGCAATTCAACTCGCGAGTTTAACAACCATGGCTCAGGCAAAACATTAGCAGCAGTAGAGTGCTGCTAATGTGGTGCATGTAGAGGTATTGTGCCTACGAGTCTGACAATGTCGATAAAACCAGGGAAGAGTTTCATATATGCCTTGTTGATGAAGGGTACTGCCATTGGGCAATGTAACTTCAATTGATTAGGGCAAATCTGAGAGGAGGTTCACTTCAACCAAGACTCTAGAATATGAAAGTCTAGACATAGATGAAGTGAGCATGTCACTCTAGATAGGCTTGTTAAGGACTCTGACTATTTTGGATAAACATTTGTCAAACAAACATTTAAGGGGGATGTTAGAAAACTTGATCCAAACAGGAATCACATTCATGGAAGAGGAGGAGAAGTTGAAATATTATGGCATAACCCTGAGGATTAGTGGTCTGCCATAAACTAGATAAGGCCCATTCACGAAAATTTTCAATTTTTCAGCCTCATTTGTGAATTGAAAAATCAGCCACCTTGAATCATGGATGGTAAGAGTTGCAGCAAAATGCCAAGTATTGGTAATGAGGCTTTGCAAGGCTTTGAAACTTTTTGTTATTTATAATGTTGTTTTATTTAGGGTTTATTTGGTATTGCGGTTGCTGTTGTGGTTGAGGTTGAAAAAAAACTGTTTCATAAAAAGTGCTTTTACTACGGTTCAAAATAAGTAGTGAAATGTTTGGTTAAAACTGTGGTTGAGTTTGAGGTTAAAAAAAAGCAGTTTTAAAGTATTTGGTTACCAAGCTTTTCATATTGCTTTTAACTTGTGAAATTACTTTAAAAGGCATATATGTGTATATATACAGATGTATATATATAATTTTTTAAATATTATAGATTTAATAATTATAATAATAAAATATAATTAATATTTCAAGTAAATTAGACACTTGTTTTTATTCTTTCATCAAGCTACTTGTAATTTTATCATGAATTAAATTTATCCCGGAACAATAGTAAAATATCATCTAAAATAAAATTAGAATTGCGAGACAAAAATTATATTGTGATATTCTTATAATATATATATTGTAATTCATTTTTAGATTATTTTAATATATATATATATATATATATATATATATATATATATTCACTCCCAGCTCCCACTGGTTTGCAACGCCACGGAAAGCAGGAACTTTCTGCTTTCCCTAAACCATGGTTTGCAACGTGAAAGGAGGTGGGCCCTACAAGCAAAACTTGTTTTTTCACCGTTAACCAAACGATGCTTTGTGTGCTTTTTTCATACCACCGATAGAAACGCAAAACCAAACGGACACTTAGTTT
>CM055437.1:5532587-5712307 GCA_029228465.1 Salix viminalis
AAAAGATAGGCAATAAGAATGACTAGAGCATCAGTGTTAGTGGTTTTTTGACATAGATATTCAATTTCAACCTTATATATAAAACACAATATATGCTTTGATAAACTCATATATGACATCAAATAACCTAAAATTCCGTCTAAAATAAACAAAAATAATTTTTAAATTAAAAATAAATAGTTGAAGTTTATATATGGTATAAATTAATTTATATATGCTATAAATAATTTTGATATAGTATTTTTAATTTAGGTATAATAGCTAAAATAAGTTATTAATTGAATTTATACTTGTTTATAATTTGAAATATACAAGTTAGAAAACCTCACAATAAAATAATAATTATATTCGTGAATGCTATCAAACATAAGTTATAACAATTGACATTAAATCAGACCACGAAACAAGTCGGCTGGGTCCTCGATCAACCCAACAGACCGGGTTCAACAGTGCTATAGAATAGAAAGAATAGCCGTCATTCGTCAACGGCTCTGTTTCGGCTTCCTTTCCTTTCCCTTTTCTAAAAGCCAGGTAAATTTCTCATATCTCCCTGCGATTTCAATTCAATAATAATAATAATAATAATAATACTGTATCTGAATCTCAATTCCTTAAATTTTACACTCAATCCTAAGTTAGGATTAGAAGAAAAATCTATAAACTTGTAATTTAGTATGGAAATTCCTTTGTTTCGCATCATTCTCTGATATTAAATTTCCATTTTGTTCGCTTGTTGATTTCTAAGACCCTTTCTCTAATAAATACAACAGAGGTGATTTGGGTTTTTTTTGTTTCAGATGTCTCAAATTGTTTCCTAACTTTGGACCCCAACTAGGATGTTTTTTTACTAGTTTGTGCTTGTTTCATAGTTTTATATTTTTACTTTTTAATGTTTCCTATTTCCTGTGCGATTTCCATTTTTTCTGAATCTGAGACTGTAATCAAATTTTTATTAATTTTGCCTATCTTGTTTAAATCCCTTTTGGTTGGCTTATATGTTCTCTCGGGATGTCTTTGAGTGCAGAGAAGATGGGTAATCTGTTATGTCTCGTACAAGTTGATCAGTCCACCGTAGCTATCAAGGAGACATTTGGAAAGTTTGACGAAATTCTTGATCCTGGATGTCATTTCCTTCCTTGGTTTCTTGGAAGCCAGCTCGCAGGCCATCTGTCTCTTAGGGTGCAGCAATTGGATGTTCGATGTGAGACCAAGACGAAGGTCTGTTTATTGGCTATTCGAAAACTGTTAATCCCTCTCTGTTATTTCCTTTCCTTTTTCTTTCCCTTTTATTTTAGAGTGGGCAGGACTTATCTACCGCATGAACTTAGTGAAAGCATTAGTATACATTTATATCGATACTGGCTTAACTTTGTATCCTATCTTGTCTTACTCTGTTGCCTTCAATACGCAGTTGTCCTGCTATCAACAATGAATGGTAATTTAGTTTTTATACATGTGGGTGTTTGCAACTCGAATGATTCATGGCTCTCTAGTGGTAGCTGATACATTCTGATCTTTGTTTTTAATTCTAGGACAATGTTTTTGTCAATGTTGTTGCATCTATTCAATACCGTGCCCTGGCAGACAAGGCAAGTGATGCTTTCTACAAACTAAGCAACACAAGGAGTCAAATCCAGGCCTATGTTTTTGATGGTAATAAGTGTAGTACAGTTGGATATTTGCTATTCTTGTTACATTTGATTCCTGATTCATTTATTGTTCACATTTTTAGCTGAGCTGCTCTTGTATATCTTTTTTTTTCTTTTTTTCTCTTTAGTAATAAGGGCCAGTGTCCCAAAACTTAATCTCGATGATGTGTTTGAGCAGAAGAATGAGATAGCCAAAGCTGTGGAAGATGAACTTGGAAAGGTAATCATCTGGATCAAGTATTTGGCCTTGTCATATTGTGAAAGTGAATACATAGTTAGAGATCAAGCTTTCACAAATTTTGGCATTTTCCCCAATAGTCTAATGTCATCATCTTAATGATTTCATGCAGGCTATGTCTGCTTATGGATATGAGATTGTGCAAACGCTCATTGTTGATATAGAACCAGATGAACATGTGAAGCGGGCAATGAATGAGATCAATGCAGGTAAAGTATTTTTATCTCTACACTGAGTTGATTAGTGCAGAACCCCTTCAAATGACTTCTGTTACTGGGATAGGTGTACAGTTTAATTGCACGTTTTGAACAGTTCTATTTGCAGACAGACAGCGTGCATTTCTGCAGTTTGAGATTTGTTCAACTGGTTCTTGTAATTAGCACCTTTCTAACTTGCCCCCTATTATTTTGAATGCAGATTTTTCCCATCATCATTTTTTTTTAGTTTGTGTGTTTGGTATTAATCTTACACTGCATTTCTTTGGTCCAAATGATATCCTACCCATGTGAATTCATATCTCCTGCAGTGAATAATGGCTATTAACTCCAGTCACTTTCATAATCTATGCATGTGCTACTCAACATCATTTCCCTGATAATTCTGTCTCTTTCTCAGCTGCAAGAATGAGGTTAGCTGCTAATGAGAAGGCAGAGGCTGAGAAGATTCTACAAATCAAGAGAGCTGAGGGTGAGGCTGAATCAAAGTATCTCTCTGGACTTGGTATTGCTCGCCAGCGACAAGCAATTGTGGATGGCTTGAGAGATAGCGTGCTGGGCTTCTCTGAGAATGTGCCAGGGACTTCTGCAAAGGATGTCATGGACATGGTACTAGTCACCCAGTACTTTGACACAATGAAGGAAATTGGTGCTTCCTCGAAATCCTCTGCTGTGTTTATTCCTCATGGACCTGGTGCTATTCGTGATGTTGCTACTCAGATTCGAAGTGGACTTCTTCAGGCTTCAGCCCACCAGTAACTGTGCAAACTCTCAAAGCTTTTACAGGGTTTGTGTTGGAGAGGATCATATTCCTCTCTTATGCTTGCTCTATATTTCTGTGAAAGATTTCGTATGTTGAATTCTGGGTTTTGATGAGTTTTGTTTTGCTGTATATGACACTCTAAAAGTCATGTGACAGTTGCATGCATTTGATATTTTCTCAATTTCTGGAGTTGTGGATGATACAATTCAATGACTCTTTATATTGTACAAGTGGATACAGTGGAAGGAAAACATTAAATAGTACATACGAAAAAGTGCTGCTGTGGTTAATTTAGTAATGTAATTTTTTTCCCCACGATGCTTGCTGTAGCGTATTCCTGATTTTCTACTTGCAGTGTTTAGCTCGCTACATGTCTCTGTCACTCTGGTTTGTTGATGAAAGTTGATCCTTAAAAGTCTTAAATCAGCAAGTAAAACCAGTCAGAGTGCAGCAGGGCAAGGAAAGAAAAGAGTGGCGACTCTCTCTTGATCTTATTGTGGTAAGTTCTCATTGTCCCCATTGCTTTGTCGATTAAAAATTCACCCTAATATCATGCAGCTTCTGTCTGTGAAGGTATGAAAAAAATGCAAATCATGTATCTTTTCAAATTCTGTTGATCAGGTCTTGCAGTCATGTTCATGGGTTGAAAGATAAATTCTTTCTACGTAAATGTGTGCAAATTCTATAGTTATTGACAAAAAAAGAGTTGTAAAAGTAGCATCTTGATAGTATCCTGTGTAAGTCGAAGCTAACTATGTATGCTTGGCATGATCTGTTAGGAAAATATGTAACAATATTCTTAGATGTTATGCGTGCTCTAAGTAAGAACTAGAATACACTAAGATATCATAATTAAATACAACTATATTCTAATCTAGGAAGGGCTAAAAAACCTGGTTCATCAAGTCCATGAATGTGAATAGGGTATTGGTTAACCTAAATAATATCACAAAAAAAACTCAAAGTGACAATAACAAGTCAGAATACAGTCTGTTGTATATCCTGCTCTTTAATCCTTAATTAGTACTAATCTGACCATAAATCTATCTTGGAAAACCCTTTCTCCTTTCATTTGATCAAATAAATCATATTTTCTAGGTAAAGAATACTTGTTCTTCATCCTAATCTAGTTTAGTTGATGATAATCGTCAATACACAATCTTATTATAGTTTTGTTTCTTCATGAATAGTACTAGAGCTCTCTAGGCAGAGTTACTTGAGTAAATAAATTTTTTAGCAAGCAGGTCCTGAAGTTGCACCTTCAATTTTACTAAATATGTGGAGACCATTCTAGAGGGAGACTGTAATATAAGTTGTTCCTAGCAAAGTCTCAATAGAGACTTCAATCTCTCACTAGAGGTAACTCAAATTCCTTTACAATGGAGATTTGTTATAACTCTATACTTTCTTTTTTCAAATCCCACATATATGCTAAATAAGTCATATTTTTTTTGTACTCGCCTCCTTTTGTCATTATTGAAACAATATTATTTGGTATTTCTCCTCTCCCTTCTAAATATTATTTTTCTAATCCCTTGAATAATTAATGTTTTAATATAACAATCCATTTATGCCTTATATATGCAAAATCAAGTCATCCCTATAATTAATTCAAAATCATATAGCTCTAAAAGAACTTATAAATTCATTTTCATGTCAATATCCTTTAATATAGTTGTCTTCATCTTATATGCATCATTAATGTTATTAGTTTCACCTAGGGATGTACTAACTATCAATCTTTTTTTATTTATTTATTTACTAGGTAACAAACTTCATATGACATAAGTGAGTGTGTTGCTCCATAATAAAACAAGGTATAAACTTGTTGTAAATTTAAAAGTATTGTACCTGCCCTTTACCTCTAACGCAACACCAATATCCTTCTAGGTCATATGATAAATTATAAGTCTATGGATTTTTTATATAAATGTTTTTTTGGAAAAATAAGAAATCATGAGGACTTATTCTAGCAAAAATAAATAATGATTAAAATGATTGTTTTTTATTATTAAAAATAAATAAATTTGGACCAAGTTAGCATAAATAAGAGTGTTATATATTAGAGAGAATTTAGGAAAATAACAAAATAACAAGAGAACACTAAGATTATTGAGAAGTTGTAACGAGAGATATACATGTTGTTTATAGGTGAAAATGAAGAACGAAAAAGAGAATGAAAATGACTAGTAGAAAACCTAAATTGGTTAGTGTTCAAAACTCAAATTATGACTCGGTAGGATGTTTAGAATATGCTTATGTCAATATGAATATATATATATATATATATATTTCTTTTTTATAAGTCTTACACATTAAATTAGGGGCTTTTGAGATGGAAATTTAAGGGAAAAGTAAATTATCTTGAGTTTAGGATTATTATAAGATGTGGAATGAATGAATTTATGATCAATTGATGAAGAAATCAGAAGGTTATCAACCCTAAATGCCTGCCAAGTGTAGAGTAATGAATAGTAACTTTTCTTGATAGTTTTTATAAATTTTGTTATAATTATGTTATGAATGATGATTTTTTAGTATTTGATGTTATTTCACTTGATGATGATGATGAGTTTAATAAATTAAGAGTTTAATGTAGTTGAAGAAATTATTAGATAAAAGTATAAGGAAATATGGTTCCTAAATAAGAAAAATTACAGAATCAATGAGTTAATATTTTCTTCATTAGGTGTTGGCCAACAATAATGAAAGGAGAGTCAAATTAATCATGTTTTAAGTTAGTATGGGGATTTTGATTTTTAATATATGATATCTTGTGTAATAAGATTATAAATGAACAAGGGAAGATATATATATAATTATGATAAAATGGTTATGTGTGATTAATTCTTTAGATTTTTAATAAGAAATTTAAATGATGAAGTTATATGTAAAAACATATAATTCCATTAGAAATCAAAATGGAACATTGAGAATAAAAAGACATAACAATGATTTTTTTATTAATATTATTGAGTTTGTTAAGGGTAGTGCTGATCAATGAGAGAATTGATTAGTAGGGATACCTTGGCATTTGTGCCATTAACATAAGCTGGAAGAGAAGATTCTAACATAACAAGTAGGTGTCTAGTACTTATAACATTGATAAGTTATATTAATGTTGTTATTGCAAAATTTATTCATTTATTTTGATATTGTTGTGTAAGTAAGTAAACAAATGAACGATATATATATAAAAGAAAAAGAAAAGTACATAAAAGAAATATTGATTAACTACTCTTGAAGGGAGGCTAATGATGTCAAAGAACTATTGGCATCAGCATTAGAAAAGAACACAATTGAAAATAAATTAAGAGTTTAATGTAGCTGAAGAAATTATTAGATAAAAGTATAAGGAAATATGGTTCCTAAATAAGAAAAATTACAGAATCAATGAGTTAATATTTTCTTCATTAGGTGTTGGCCAACAATAATGAAAGGAGAGTCAAATTAATCATGTTTTAAGTTAGTATGGGGATTTTGATTTTTAATATATGATATCTTGTGTAATAAGATTATAAATGAACAAGGGAAGATATATATATAACTATGATAAAATGGTTATGTGTGATTAATTCTTTAGATTTTTAATAAGAAATTTAAATGATGAAGTTATATGTAAAAACATATAATTCCATTAGAAATCAAAATGGAACATTGAGAATAAAAAGACATAACAATGATTTTTTTATTAATATTATTGAGTTTGTTAAGGGTAGTGCTGATCAATGAGAGAATTGATTAGTAGGGATACCTTGGCATTTGTGCCATTAACATAAGCTGGAAGAGAAGATTCTAACATAACAAGTAGGTGTCTAGTACTTATAACATTGATAAGTTATATTAATGTTGTTATTGCAAAATTTATTCATTTATTTTGATATTGTTGTGTAAGTAAGTAAACAAATGAACGATATATATATATATATATATATATATATATATAAAAGAAAAAGAAAAGTACATAAAAGAAATATTGATTAACTACTCTTGAAGGGAGGCTAATGATGTCAAAGAACTATTGGCATCGGCATTAGAAAAGAACACAATTGAAAACATTCAAAAGAACTTGATTAGTTATTTGAAGTATTTGGATAGCTAATAATATTAATACATTATATTGAAAATTGATTAGTTGCTCCTAAAGAGAGGCTAATGATGTCAACTCGATTTTCTTAACATTGACATTTTTTAAATATATAAAACTATGATACCTAAAAAGGGGTTGATTAGTTATCTAGACCATGATAACTAATGATATTAATAAGATATTGATATTAGTATAAAATTGTAATTATGTTTAGTCGATCATGTGTAAAGAAGGAGACTAATGATGATGGTAAGTTTATTAGAATCTACAAGATCCTAAGTATGGAGAAAACCAAAAAAAAACTTTGTTAATTATATTTAGGAATTGAGGAAAGTAATAATATAAAGAGAACACTTGGAGGTTGTAAATTTCCAAAGAAATAATGTAAAGTAGATGTCAAATAAGGTGTAATAATATGATAATATTAATTAAAAAATGATTATTTTGAAATAAAACAAGAATGTATAACTAATAATATAAAGGATTAAACATTATCATAATTAATGTATTTTTAAAATAATTATATTTATCTTATAGGGCCTTCTCAACTGCATTAGGAGTAGTCTTTTGTTTATCATAGTTTTTATTATTATAGACTAAAATAATATGTACTGTTTTGATATGGATTGTAATATTATTTAATTATGTTTTAATGACTTTTTTAATCTACTTTGATGTATGGACATGAACACACAAAATGATTAATATGATGTTTGTATGACTTGGATGGTTATGTTTTAAATTTTAAATTTTCTTAGGTTGCATAATTAATTATGAATACAATTATAAATGTTAAAGTGAAATTATGAATATCATTAATGTGAGGTGAAATCCAAGATGATTGAGTCATAATTTGAAATTGTGTATAAAAATATGACAAGACATAGTCAATAACATGTGATCTCCAGGTATAGGAGAAACTTTGACAAAATCTTGGTAGATAAAAAAAATATTAAATTTGAATAATTATAAATATTTGTTTTTATTCAATTATTTTGGAGTTGTTACATAAACCCTCTTCTAAGTCCTATCCTTCAAAGTTCGAGATCAAATTGTATTCAAATTGGTCATAGACCATATGGGTTCAACTAGCCTAACAATCATGGTTATCAAAAATCAATTTTTCTACCCGAGTTGACAAGGTTTAATGAGTTGACCCGCAAAATCGTACGATTTTACGAGTCAACTCATCAAACCTTGTCAAATCGGGTAGAAAAATCGATTTTGGTCAAACTCGGTTAATTCAAAATTTCAAAGGGAGCCAAGAAAAAGAAATGGAGAAGAGGATGAGGAGATGAGGAGGAAGAGAGTAGCGGCGCAAGGAGATGGAGGGAGGAAGGGAGATGGGCGGGTGGCAGCACAAGCAAAGGGAGGGAGATGAGTGGGCGGCGGCACAAGACAAGGCAAACTGGCAAAGGGATTAAGGGAAACTGAGAAAGGCAAAGGGATTAAGGGAAACTGGGAAAGGGAATTAGGGTTGGGAGGGGGGCTTTTATACTACTACTACTAATAATAATAATAATAAAGTAGGTTTCTACGGCCCCACCATGGTAATAATAATAATAAAGTAGGTTTCTACGGCCCCACCGTGGTTATAATAATAATAATAATAATAATAATAATAATAATAATAATAGGTTTCTGGGGGGTATAATAATAATAATAATAATAATAATAATAATAATAATAATAATAATAAAAGTAGGTTTCTTGGGGGGGGGGGGGTTATAATAATAATAATTAATAATAATAATAATAATTATTATTAATTATTATTATTATTATTATTATTAATTAGCATAAAAAATAGTTAGCATAAAAAAATAATTTTAAAAAAATCCTATTAATTTAAGACAATAAACAACATTAATTAACTTCAAATACAACAACCATAAAAAAAACATACAATTACTTGAAAAACATACAATAAGTAGCTTAAATTTCAAATCTCAAATATTATGGGTCTTTTAATTATATTTATATTCTTTTTTTAATTTAAATATAATTAAAAAAATAATTCTATTGTTGAAGGGTTTTTCAAAAGCAATTATTTAATTATATAACTTTACTCCTATTAATTATATAATTAATTGCATAATTAAACTATATATAAAATAATTGAACTTTATTTAAAATAAGATAAAAAAAATAGTTCTCCAAAATAGCTTTTACCATTGGAGAACACATCAACAAAAAAAACCATATATACACTATTCAACAAAAAAACCTTAACTAATGAAGTTTTATGGCCATGATTATGTTATATTGTATTCAAAAATATTTTACTTACGATTTTACGATTTTTCTACCTACACGATTTTAGTTGTGATTTTACGATTTTTGTACGGAAAAATTCAGGTACGATTTTACGATCCTATCTTATATCCGAGTTTTTGAAGCCCCTTCCGTGTCGTGTCAAAATTCGCGATTTTGACAACCATGCTAACAATAGTTATGAGCTATTGTTTACTCTACAACACTATTTTCTACCCCTTGTCCTTGTTAGCACAAACTAAGTTAGCACTACATATTTATAAGGATATTATTTCTTCTTATGCCCCTTGTCCTTGTTGTAGTAACATTATATCCCAAACTAAGGATCTTATATCCCAAGTTCTAGTTCCTTGTTAAGTCACAACCATCATGTAAGGAGAGTTTAAATTTTTTAGTTCAACATCTCTTTTCTTCTCTACACTATAACTAGAGCTTTGATACCAATTGCAACATCCTTAGTTTTGTTTTTGTAAATTTTGGTAGCATTTCTCTTATTTGGTAATGCTACAAAGTTCTTGATATTCAATGTTATCATTAATCATTTTTTTTCATGTGTTTTAAATGTTAATAAGTTTTTTTTATTAATGCTGGTTTTTTTTCTTAATTAGAGATAAGGTTGGATTTACATTAGTATAAATCAATTTACATATTATTAATTTTATATATATAATAATAGTAATAATAATATTTTAGTATAATCATGTTAATAATCTAAAAGTTGTTTAAAAAGTGCATATGATTTTAGATATAAATGACTTTTTTTTTAAAAAACAATTTGCAAACAAATTCTGTCACTATAACTAGAAATTGATTTTCATAACTCCCTAGAATGTCACTATTGTATGGAAAAAATATTTTTATTATATAAAAAAAATTAAAAGCCATTAGTAAGACAATATTTATTACACTATAAATTGCTACAATGTAATGATATTCTTTTAATCCATAGTACAATCCAAGATACCACGAATTGGAGAGCAAAATGATTTTTTTCATTAGGTTTAATTGACATTACAAAATTGAATAAGGCTTAATTTGTCTCTACTGTTGTTTTCACAATAAAATTATAAATTTACTTTTAAAATAAAAATATTATCTAGGAGGAAATTATTTTTTGGACTTTTCTTCTTTTTTGTATAGTATAATTACTTAACTACCATAGAATATATATTTTTTGACATGTGTCTAGGGTGTTTTAGTCATTTCATTATAACTTCTTTTTGTAATTGTCAAATAAACTTAATGGTTTTAACATATATTAAATATAATTTAAAAGAAAAAATGGATGGTATTTCGTGTAGGTGGCAAAAGCCTACTCCTTTTAGGCTCACGTGAGGGATCTCTTGATGGTAAAACATTCTTTTCAATGTTGGTATTAAGGGTGTGTTTGGCATTGCGATTGCGATTGCGATTGCGGTTGAAAAAAAACAGTTTCAAAAAAAGCGCTTTTGCTGTGGTGCAAAATAAGCGATGAAGTGTTTAGTTAAAAGCGTGGTTGAGTTGGAGGTTGAAAAAAAAAGCAGTTTTGGGTGTTTGGTTACCAAACTTTTCATATTGCTTTTAACTTGTGAAATTACTTTAAAGGGTATATATATATATATATTATAAATTTAATAATTATAATAATATAATGTAATTAATAATTAATGAAAAAACAAATATTATGTTTCAAAAATAATATATATATATATAATATATATACATATAAATATTATATATAAATAATTTATAGATTAGACTACAAACCACGCTCTTACAATTTAAATAATTTATCATAAACTAAATATAATATAAAAATAATTATTTTATTTTATATATCATTAACAAACACGATTCTATGCATCTATATTTTTCTTTTTCATTCTCCAAGTAAACGCGGTTATTCTCAAAAAAGAAAAATAAAGAGTAATCCCTTACAGATGAAATTACAATTACTTAAATATAATTTAAAAATATTTTTATATGTTTTTATATTTTTACATATTATTTTTGATATTTATATGAAAATATCTAAAAATATATATATAAATTATTTTAATATAAAAAAAATATCGTTTTTTAAAATTTTCCAAAAACTCTTTTGGAAAGCAATAAAAAACAATCCCATAATATCTAATCATCAAAAGCCAGAATACATTTTTTTTCATCCATCCATTTAGCTCCTCGGCCTCCTTTTCTCCTTTCTTTGAACAAAAACACCATAAGAAAACAAACCTAAAAAATAAAACAACAATTTCGTCCTCTCATCTCTCCAATTTCTATGGCAACCAACAAAACCCTAAACACCAGTAGCAACCAGAGCCTCTGTCCCTGTGTGATAAGAAACCTTAAAAACAAAAGGAAATCTGGACCGTGAAACATAAAAAAAAGGAAGTTGCCCCTCTCCTCTGTGTTTTTTTCTTTCTTTTGCAGCTCTCCACGTTCCCTCTCCTCTCCTCTCATCTCCTGTTTGTTTGTTTGGTTGACTGATTTATACCCCCATCTTCCTTCCATTTTAGATCTGAAACCCAGCAGCAAGCAGACGAGAGGATAAGAAGGGTAAAGATTTTCAACGGTTATATTTTTAATAAGCAGGTATAATCGCAGATCGCACCTTTTACAAATCGGCAATAAATAAGCACCATTTCACAGCTTTTTTCCAAACGCCGATTTAGATAAAAATAGGCGTGGGGCCCACCTCTCAAACCGGTGGTTATTTCTTTACCAAACGGCAAATTGTGGTGCGATCTGCGAATCGCAGATCGCACCACAATGCCAAACACGCACTAAGAGCGACACAATGAGATCTTACCGATGGTGGTGTGGGTGCCGATGGTGGATCAACGGTGTAGCTTTAATTGGTTTTTTTCTCCTCCTCCCCCATTTTCTCTCTCTTCTCCTTGGTAAAATATAAAATTTCCTCTCATTTTGTTTATTGTATACAATTCGGTCCTTACCCTTTTGATTGCTATTTTTTTTGTTTTTATAGATTAATTTATTTTTTCAATTCCATCCCTCATCATTTGATTTCATTTAATTTATATATCAAATTTGGTCTTTTATTATTTTAATTGATAAAAATTTTAACTTTTTCCTAATTGAATTCTATTTTTAATTTCATCCCTTTCTTTCACCATTTTCGTAATTGGATTTTATTTTCAATTTCATCCTCCAGGATTTGATTTTGATTTATTTTTATGTCAAATTTAGTCCCTTTTCTTTTTATTTCTATTTCTTTTTATCTTTTTTTATTGTTTTTTTTTTCAATTTCATCCCTTCTTATTTTATAATTGAGAATTTTACTTTGTTATATTTTTAGGGGTTTGCCTTTTATGGTATTAGTTTCAAACTCATGACCAAGGTCTTAGGTCTCAAATATTAACATAGGTTGATTTTATTTTTTTTCTTAATTCTTTATTAAATCTGATTTTGTTTTTCAAATCTCATATTTCAATTGTTGGATTTATAGGGAATTAGTCTAAGCATTTCTTTCCTTTTTTTTTTCTTTCTATATGATTATCTTAATATTATCCCTATAATTGTGAGGTCAGTCGGTCAATCCGGGTTGAGTAAAAAAAATATCATTTTCTTTAATTGATGTTTTTTTAGTTTTGTCAATTAACATTGTGTTGTTTGATGTCTCTAAGAGGCATGACATGATGACAAAAGACTTGAAATCTGCACAACAGGTCTCTAGTTCGAGTCAGGGACATGCACTTATTGTAAGAACCTAGGATAATCAGGATTTTATTTGTTCACTTGTGCCCACAAAGTGTGTTTTTTCGAGGGAGTGAGGGTTTCCTCAATCCAAAAAAAAAGCAATTGTTTTGTTTGATAATTGAGCTTTATTAGTTTATTGAATTTGTTTTTGACATACCCTAGTATCATGACTAGGTTATATATTTGGAATGTTAACATAGATGAGCTTAGGTTGTTTTTATTTTGCTAGTTTCTTTTTCGTTGTTATATTTTTATTACTTATATTATTGAAATTATATGAGTTTATTTTTATGTTAATTTCTTTGGAAACACTTGCATGGTCTTACAATAGGAAAAAAAATTGGGTTGACCCTATGTAGTTAATTTGGTAAAGCCGGACACAGCATGAGAGAGGAGTCATCTTGAAGCTCAAACAATCTATCAGACGTGCTCGAATAGAGAAGCTTTTTGAAGTGATTCGTGGAAAAATCCTTTATAATTTATATATAAAAAAAAATTATATCTTCCCACCATTTGATTCCAAGAAAAAGTCCAAACAAATATCTTGAAATCTATAAAATGTGAAATATCTCATAGTAATGAGATGTCAGAACATTATCGGAAAATCTGGATGTCGCCTTTCTCTTTCGCTCATTTATTTCAAATCAAAGTATGAAGTAGTAGTTTGAATAATCCATCTGCTTATCATCCCCACCGGAGACTCTTGGAAATTCATCTTCAACGTACAAGCTGCTCGAAAATTTCAGGCCCTGAGAGCCACAGAAAGTCCAATCTTAGAAATCTTGTTTGTGGCCCAGCAATCAACCTCTCCGTTCATAGATACGAGGACTTTTTCCCACAATTCTAGCCGAATAAGTGTGTTTATTTTGGCATCTGTGTTTGCACGAGCCTTGATCAATGTAAATGGAAACAACGCGTGCTGCGCTCCAATTGTCAGTGTCGTTGACCCATTTAACAACGGGCTATGCTTCAATTCTGCAGCAATGGCGGTCCTGGTGAGAGGGTTCAATTCGCGATAGCAGGAAGCTTTTACAGTGTCAAATTTATCATCCCTGCAGTATAAGAAATGTTTAGACAGCAAAAATAGAACCCTTTTTTCCTTCCCTCAATTTTGGCACAAGATTTCTCACAATGTCAAGGAAGCAATAAGGAAGGGACCGTTGAAGCTCAAGCCGGCAGTGAATTGGTCAAACGTCTTCGTTGATATGTCAAAGCTGATGTCAGTCCCAAGGGAGAAAAGAGTTCTTCCAATCACACCAGAGAAATTTACGATTGGGTTGTATCCATTTCCTTTGAAGGATCCTTGTTGGTATGCCTTCACGCCAACGCCTGATGTAATCCCAAAATAGTTCTGCATGAATCTCACCTCCACCTGTTATTGAAGTCACCATTATTGCTTTTAGAGGACATTAAACATGATGACTACATCTTGGAATGTCGTGCTTTAATATGGTAAGAAAATAAGTCGGAAAAGAGCGAGATAATTCACTGTCAAAAGTCTCAGGACGTTAGAAGATGTTCAGAAGAGTAACTAAAGGTGCCTCAACCTCTTACTTACGTTGCTAGAATCAGGGATTAGAAATCTGAAAACTGTTGTGAGTCCTGGCAAAATTTCTTGAGCTGCAAGAATAACGACAATCAACAAGGTGACAGTCATTAGATAATTAGCTCAATATTTTGTTTTTCTAAATCCAAATTCAGATGGAAAACATGTTCAGATTCCAGGGTTGAAGGAAAAAAAGACAGACAGATCCATTTATCAGTGATCCGGTTATATGCATTCTTCCAAACTCATTTGAGCTACTAAAATGCCCGTATACTGTACCCATCTGGCTGCCTATACAGAGCGATGAAGCCTATGCATCACACAATCGAATGCAGATCTCTGAGGGGGAGAGAAACCTAGGACAATAGAGTGTAAGTGTGAAAACTATTGAGATAATCTATCTGCTGATCTCAAAGTCAAAAAGGAACCTTATTATAATTAACTGTATATGGTTTGATCTCCATCAATGTTCACAAAATGCAGGAATATCGAGGATGGGAAGTTAGAAACTAGATTTGAGATATGCAGGGTGTAGTTTCTACACTCTTGACACCATTTCTAATTACTCTGTTCCGCAGTCATGCAAATTGAAGCAACAAACACGCATAAGGCACACATCCAGCTCTTCAGAAGACAGCAATGAAGGCACGAAACAATGCAAGAAAAGGAAAGATTAAATTTATAATATATGAAGATTTTAATGCAGAGGGGGGCAGATTACTTTCACAGGAAAGATCGAAATTCCACTTGAAGCAATGGTAATTGAAGTATGTTGGTGGCTGCTTGGCATAATCTTTGTAGAGAACATCTGATTCAGAGAAACAAAAATGAAACAAGCATTATAAAATCAAGAGGCTCAGAAATGAAGGTGGTGATTCGCTATACCTCTGGCTTTCTTGCCAATATCGAAGTATAAGCCAGGACACCTTCCCATTTGGTGGTTAACAATTAAGGATTCTTTCATCTAACCTGTTCTGTCGTTGGCAAGAAAAGAATATATCGAGAATGGACAGAGAAAGCCAAAGGGGAAGTTTCCTCATGTACTGATTGACACAACATTTAAAAAATGTGAAATTTCCAAGAACTTCAAGTCACACTGCAACAGGTTCTGTCACAGGTGGCCTAATCAAGTCGATTAATCCCTTCACTTTTCACCAACTTTAAAGGGAATATTCTGTGAAGAAACAGATTATCTTTCATGGATATGGTTAGAAATCATGCATTGCCCTATTCGGCCCTAACCTCTTCTTCTCTTAAGAATTTCAGTTTCGCAAACTGGAAGCGGCACATGCACAACCTGCTCACAGTACTGGCAACTCAGTGATTACGACCGAGCACCAACAACTCGATGTTCTTCCCGTGGGAATCAAACACTTTCGCATGAATCATCAAAATTTGCCTTCACCAACTCTGGTTATTTGATTTGCTGTACATTACAATCGCAGAGGTGATCTCGTTAACCCCGTCCAATTGCATGGGATTTCATTGAGGGTGCTTCAAGCACATTCAGCAAATTACATCATGACACTCACAATAACAAATTTAATATATCAAACCCTTCTATAAATGATTGTTTATTTCTAAATTGATACAAGCAGTGTCGTAAAAGGCATAAATGACTAGCAATAACAGTATTGAAGTTTGATGAATGAGTATTTATAATCAATTAACAAGTACCTGCAGCAATTATATTATATAAAAAGGGAAAAGTTCACTAACTTTCTGTTCAGTTGTTTTTATACTTGAACACTTTTTTTTTTGGAAATTATAATTCAAGCTGTATAATACTTTATATCATCATTGAACATGCATAAAAAAACCAATCAAAAAAGTTTAGATTATATAAATAGAGATATAATCATATCAAGAATAGATCTCAACCACCCATAACCCATAAACCTTTTCATCATTACTAAGACAGAAAAAACCTACTCTTTATTCTATAACAGTGTACAAGGATTCAAGGTTTTTATTATTTATAAGTAAATTGAAGGAAAAAAGAAAATTGAAAGAGCGTTTAGTAAATGATTAGCTCCACTGAAAGTAAGAGCTCCACCTTCCTTCAAATTAAGAACCCCATCTTCAACAATAATACATACCTCCTTAACTTCACTCCTAGCCCAGCTAGCTGATCACTCAAATCCAACTCACATCTAATTGCCTTAGTAAAATCCTTATTCCTATTAGACGAATGCACACTCTGTCACTATCTTTCATATGCTCTCATCACAAACACATCATTCAGTAATATACATGCAATTACATCAACCCTTTTTGACTTGAACTTTGTTAATTTCTCCAAGGAGCTTGGAGGGTGTTTTTGAGAGCATATTAGGGCTGAAGGCGCCTGTGACAGTGAAAAGGATTGTTTCTTTTGTTGGGACTTAGGGAAGAGATTGTGGTGGTTTGGAGTTTTTTTTTCATAATCAAAGCAAGAGAGGGGTGGCTTTAAGATTTTATCTCTTAACGAAAATGGTGGTAGAGATACCAGAGAATTTTGTAGTGGTGGTTTTGAGGGGAAGAGAGAAAACACAAGATTTTTTAGCAACAATGGTAGTAGAGATTCGGGTTGGAGAAGATAAAAGTCTAGAAATAAAGAGGGTGGTAGGGTTTTTTGTTCGTGTGGTTTTGATTTGACTTTGAATCCCAAATCAGATCCATGTTTTGATTTTTTTTTTCAACATTTTAAAATAATTATTTTTTGTAATGTAACAAGGGAAAAAAGAGAGGTTAAAACTAATCTTGAATAATGATAATTGACTATGCTGGAAGAGTCTTTGATCGCCCAGGACAGTTAACAAGCAAAGGCATTGTGATGATTCTAATGAAAAATATGTTTACTAGTATTAATGCTTAAATCTATTGAGATCCTACTTGTTATGAAAACATACTTTAGTAATGAAATCTGGTAGGTGGATGTCAAAACTTCTTTCTTTAATAGAAATCTAGCTAAGGATGTGTAAATGACACATCTTTATGGTTTTGATACCAGTGTATCATATTGTGATGTCGTGATCATACAAATTAATTACCGTAGCTTTAAACAAACTAAAATAGTATTGAGCAAGAAAAGGTTGATTCCATAAAAAAAAGCTACAGTCTAAGTCTCTATGCTAATTGATCCAAAATTGAAGGGAGTTTTGAGATTATTTAAGCTATGTTATGACAAATAAAATAAGTTAATCAATAAAATCAAATAAAAACCAAAACTTGTGAAGAGAAAAATATTGGTCTCAAGTAAGCATCTATCTACAGAAATTTTAACTAATCATCACTGTCATAACTCAATTTCTAAATTACTCCCCAAAATCTACCAAAAAATAACAAAAATAAAATAAAAAGGGCTGGTGTTGCTAGAAAAATCAATGTGGACATAATTATATTTTTATAGGCCAATTTGATTTAATTATCGGTCAATTTAAAGTGTAATTATGTTTAGGGATTAATTGGGAGTCCACTTGAATGATTTAATTAAGCCAAGGGCTTAATTATACTTTAAATGAGTAAAATTAATGTTATTAAGGGTTAATTGATGAGAAATTAAGTTTGGAAGCTTGATTTGGGTTTAATTGAGAAGATTGGAATTTTATATTTTTGGGTGAAATTGGAAGCCAAAATTGAAAAGAAAAACATCATTCTTCCCGTCGAAAAAACTTTTTTTTGTAACAACCTATTTTTGTCATTCTATTTTATATTATTAAAAAACAAAAATTACATGCCGACAGAGCCATGCTGCACCATGCTGGCAGCCATGCTTGCCACCCACTACCCCTCCTGCAACACCCAACACCCTCATTCCTAGACACCTCTCCCATGCTTTTAAACTGCAAATTTGGTTTATAAAAGGGGAGGAAAATTTCTGACAAAAGGGGAAGGGAAAACTGAGGAGAAAATTTTGAAATTGGGGGATTGAACACAGGGGAGACCATCGTTAACTGGGAAGAACACAAACACTGGGAATTTGCAGGGACGACGAGCACTGGGAAATTGTCAGGGACACTGCGACTAAAAGCTTGCACACAACAGCCACCCCTTCGTCTCCCTCAGCTCTTCTCCTCCATCTCCGTTAGGACACCATCACCGGCGACCATACCTCAATCGCTCGCAGCAGTCAGTTATTTCTCTCTCTCCCCGATGGTGGTTCTTTCTTTCTAAAAGCTAGCAACTTGACAACTCCCTCTCCTCCACCAGCATAGCCGACCACCACCACCTAGTCTCCCTCCTCAGCTCTGCAGCACCTGCAACAGCCTAAGCCTCCTTCTCCAGTGTCGGCGACGAGGAGCAGCAACAACTCTGGAACAGACCGAGCAGCTTCCAGCACCTCCTCTGACCACCACCACAGGGACAACCACCTTGACCTCTTCTATCCAGCAACAATGGCAGGTGAGCCTCTCCTCGTGGTGGGTCGAACACCTTATTATTGTTCACGTGCATGAATTAATTCTGCAGTGTGTGTGTGTGTGTGTGTGTGTGTGTGTGTGTGTGTGTGTGTGTGTGTGTGTGTGTATTATTTTTGGCTAGGACGGCCCACTTGGTTAGGCCAGGCCCAGCCCGAATTGTTTTCTATTTTATTTATAAAAAAATTGTATTTAAAAAAAAAAAAAATATGTTGTTTTTGTGCATATGGCCGAATTCCAAGGTTTTCCAAGCATATTTTTTGTACAAAAAAAACATGTTGCATCTTTCTCATATTTTGAACAAAAATTGGATATCGTAACCAGTTTATGATTATCCGTTGAAATTTGGCCAAACATATTAGAATAATTTAACAATTATGTTGTTTTAGCTATCGTCAGTGTAAAATTAGATTGTAAAGTGCACTCGTAGATAGTTATATTTTTTTTTAAATGCAGTATAAAATTCTTTTCGTTAGTCTTTCAACTCCTAACAAGGTAGAGATTCTCTCATGAAGAGAGATATACGTCAAAATTTAAAAAAGACAAAGAAAAAATCAAGCTTAGAAAAACAATCAAACAACAATGCAGCTTGCCTTAGGGTAGGGTGCACTGAGGGGTGATGCGTCTTTCCCTTTGTACAACAAGTCCCCTTGCCCAGACTCTCGTAGACCACTAGGTTCCCTAGTGACCTCAATACTAGGTGGCAACTTTTGATAATTATAGTTATAATTTTTACGACTATAAAACACACACTCATTTCACCATGTGTTGTTGTCTCCCCAAACAGGGGATAGTGGGGCGCGAAGCATGAAAAATCATCTTCGCGACAATCACAATGGTTCATAAATTTATATTCTGAATGTTTATATTTCCATAATATTAGTTAGTTAATTTGATTGCAAGATAACTAACTTTTGACCATTAAACAACTATAGTGTTCACATTAATAATTTTAGTTTAATAGCAACCTTAAGAAAACTAGATATGTTGATAAATCTATACAACATAAGTGTTTGCGATTTATGTTTGATTTATTTGAATGTTTTTCTTAAAATTAACAACATGGATCCACCATAATTATTAAAACTAGTCTCTTGACAAGTTCAATATCACAACTAATATCACAACTCTAGTTTTGATAACAAACTTGATAATATAATCATTAGAATAATATTTGAGTTTCGCTCTAACAATAAAACTAAAACAATCATAAGATATAAACATAGAAAAATATTCATATTCATCATATAAATTTAAAAGAAAAGATCAAATAGATCTCACAGTTTCTTAAAATATGAAGGTTTCTATATCCTTTCAACCAAGAAAAATCATTTATCCCTCTATGAAACTAATGAAACATACTATAAAATTAGGGAGGAAAGAAGGATATAAGGAAGAGAGAGATATTTGATCTTCCTCACTTTTTTACAACCTTTTCTTTTTCTATTTTGAAACCTACAAAATAGCCTAAAAGTTCTCTTAAAGACAAGAAATATAACAAGCAAAGTATCTTTAATAATAATAATAATAATAATAAATCTTAATATATCAAGCAAAGTAGTGTCTTTAGTTGCAACTCATACTCTAAGGCTCAAAATTTTCTGAAATTACATCATATGACATGCTAAAATTATTTCCAGTACATGTACAACAACTTTGTAAGGCCCAACCTCGACCTCAATGTATTCAGTATCTCTCCAAACTCAAAACATGAAAGTTATAGAAATATCTTTTTAGGGTCCCATATCAATTTAAACCGCCTCAATCAGAGTTTGTATGAGATAGTTATGCCTAAATTATGAAATTGCATCAAAATTGTCTAATTAGCTTTTTCTCTCAAATTTCTTCTTTTCGAATCCAACATCCAAAAATAACTTCAAAATGTATACAAAAAAGATTATAAAGGAATTATGTGTGTGTGTGTGTGTGTGTGTGTAGCATGGGGAAAAATACTAAGTAAAATGGATACAAACTATCAAGTAATATGGTTGCATCAAATATCCCCACATTAAGTTGTTTACTTGTTCATGAGAAAAAAGAGATAAAATCAGACTTAAGAAAATCCATAGTACAAAAAAAAACCCTACAAGATTTAATGACTATGATTAATCTCATAATCTTTTCATCAAAGTCCAAGAGTACATACATTATAAGCACAAATACTGATACAACCATATTACTCGATAGTTTTACCCATATTTATGTAGTGTTTTGCCTATGTTTTATATATAAAATGCCTTGATATTTTCTCTTTTATATTTTGAAGGTATTTCTGGATGAAAGATTCAAAAAGATAGAAATTGGAGGAAATTGACATATTTAATATTTAGTCAATATTTTGTGCAAAACTTAAGCTATAGAGGTCAAAATAAAGTAATTTTAGTGGCATTAGAACATCCATACCATTTTTGAAATCAAAGCCTTCAAAATCAAATCTTGCATTTTGCTAGTATTGCCTTTGGCCATTATGAATTCAATATCTTGAGCTATAGAAGTTCCTTTGTTGCAAACTCAATTTTGTTTGATTCCTTACTCAAACAACTATTAATATTCCAAACTTAGCATAAACAAGCTCATATAAGAGAGATTATTTTTCTAAGATGACATATGAATTTTGCCAATATACAAGTTTTGTGAAAAAACAAGTCCAACTTACATCCCAAAGCATCCAAACCGACGTCCAAGTCTTTGTATTTGGCAATTTAGATCCTTTATGTCAAAGATTGAAGATTTATTGCAAGACTATTTCTCCTTTTAGAAAAATAGTTATCAAAGTATTTAAATGTAAAACTATATACTTAAAAAAGGATCGTTTTGTAAAGTAGGAAATAGGATTTCCTAGGGTATAAAAAAAGAGAAAGAAAGGAAAGAATAAGAGAGAGAGAGGGGTGATCTAGAATAAAAAAACACAAATACTCTCTTCCAAAAACCTGAATTCAAGCATTCTTTTATTTTTTGAGTAGTTTTTCAATAGATATGCAAGGTTAAACTATTTTTCTTTGTTGCAAGGAGATAAAAACCTTCAAATTTTAAGAATTTCAAACAAAAATGTTACTTTATGGTAGAACAAGAAATTGTCTTACCCCCATGCATGAGGGAAGTTAGCTTAGCTAGCTTTTTTTTTGGCCATGCAGGTTTTTATTCATGCTTTATCAAATATTTCTAAAAAATAACAACACCCATATACGAATTATTAGCCAAAAAAATAGATTTTATGTTTGATCAAGCATGTAAAGATGCTCATGACGAGCTTAAAAGACGTGTTACATCTACCCCTATTATCCAATTACCAAATTGAGATGAAAATTTTGAGATGATGGGTGATGCAAGTGACTAAGTGGTAGGGGTTATACTTGGGCAAAAAATAGAGAAGAATTTGTATTTTATGAATAATATATATATATATATCTAAAACTCGTTTTATATCTTATTGAGATTACATTTGTATGACATACGTACAAGAAGATGATAAAAACATTAGGAATTTTAACCATTTCAACCAAAAACCCAACCTAAAGAATATTATCCTAGTGAGCCCTCTTTGAGCTAGTTTATCTTTTATTTGCTTTATCCATGTGTAAGGCTTGACTTTTTATATGTTTTTGTTTTTTCCTAGCTAAGGATTAATATAGCATATACTTGTTGATATCTCATGGGATTATGGTTGAGAGTAATGTGAAAAGAGAAAAAAAAAAAAAAAAGCTCATATGAGAGAGATATGATTTTTCTAAGATGACACATGAATTCTATCAACAAACAGGTTTTAAGAAGAAATAAATCCAACTTACATCCCAAAGCATCCAAACCGACATTCAAGTCTTTATATTTCAGAAATTTAGCTCCTTTAAGTCAAAGATTGAAGATTTAATGTAAAGTTATTTCTCCTTCTTAAGAAAATAGTTGTTGAAGTATTTAAATGTAAAACTATCTACTTAAGGGAGGATTGTTTTATAAAGTAGGGACTAGGGTTCCTAAATTGTAAAAAAAAGAGAAAGGAAAGAATAAGATAAAGGGGGCGACTAATAGAGAAACATGAATACTCTCTCCCAAAAACCTGAATTCAAGCATTCTTCTATTTTTTTAGTTGTTTTTCAATAGATATACAATGCAAAACTATATTTTTTGGATGTAAGGACATAAAAACCTTTAGATTTCAAGAATTGTGAGATTTATTCTTCTATTTATTTTCAGTTTTATGATGAATGAATATGTTTGTTTTTCTATACATATTTTCTATGATTATTTATCTTAATTGCTAGAGCAGTCTCTAAGTTATTATTGTGAACAATTTATTACTAAATTTGTTATCAAAAGCGGAGTTGTGGTATATAAACTTGTGAAGCAACTAAGTTTAATGGATATATGTTATTAATCATAGGGAGAACATTCTAATGAATCAACATGAATTACGAACAATTTTGTTGTATAAATCAATCAATTGATCTAGTTCTTAAGGCTATCATTGAATTAAATTATTAGTATAGACACTGTGATTGTTGGTTGGTTAAATTAGTTATTCAGCGGATCTATTAACAAACTAACATTAAGAGAAACAAAATTCAGAATATAAATTGAAGTATCATTTCAAGGATTGGTTTTGATTTTCGCATATAGATGTTAACTTGGACTAAAGTTTGTTTTCTTGATAAATTGAAATTTTATTTAATTTTTCTTGATTGTTTAATTCTATCTTAGTCTAGATAATCACAAACCAAACCGGGGAATTGCATGAAAATCTAAACTAAACCCTCTTTGTGGGATCGATCCCTTGCTGTATAAAATCATGTGTGTCTTAGGCTAGGGTAATTAATTAGTGCGACCATGATATTGCATTAAATTAAGAATGATAAAAACATATATTTTTATTAATTTATTCACATGTGAATCTTCAAAATTCAATAAATCATTTAGATTCAAATAAAATTTATTCAATGTCAAAATCAAAAGGCTCTATCATTAATATACACTTTAACACTCGTGTTTAGGGCTTATGCATTTAAATCTCTCAAATTCAATTAATGACTATATTTTACCGTAAGTTTGTTCGTCAATATCATCTAAATTACTAAAATATTGAATTGAAACAAGATATATCATCAAAACATATAAATTCATGATTTTTATGCATCAATACTTGACTTCTTGATTTCAAACTCCATCAACCATCAATATAAAACTTTGAAAACACAATGGAGTAACTTTTGTTTGTTTTTTTTAATTTTAATGGTGTACCTATGTTAACTTTGCCCATTTTTTTCATCAAGTACCACTTTTTTACATAATTTCCAACCATAATCACATGAAATGTCAAGAAGTTATATGTTCTACTATTCTTTGGCTAAGAGAAAAGGAAAACATATAAAAAGTTAAGGCTTATAACATGGCTAAATCAAAGCAAAGATAAATAAGCTCAAAAGGTCACTAAGGATAATTTTCTTTGGATTGGCTATTTAACTTAAGTGATTAAAAATTCTAGTGCCTTTATCATGTTCATGTATAGGTGTAATTTGAGTATAATCTCAACAATATATGAAACAAGTTCTTGAAATACATATCATTGAAAAAATATACACATCAAATAGTATAATGTTAAAGGCTTAAAAGTTTACATTGGCACACCACTATTAAGTTAACATGACATATTTTGAAAGTCAATCCCTAAACTAATTAAGCTTTAAAACTCACATGCATATTCATTCATTCAATTTATATTTTCATTTGTCTTAACTAGTTCTATTTCATAATACTCATATTCTCATAAAATAATGGGAGTTCAAGAGATATATCTGAGTACTTTAAGCTTGAAAACATCGAGAACATTTTTTTAATTAAGACACATAAAAATCAAAGATAACCAAAATTCCCACATCACACACACAAACACAATGTTATCATTAATGTTGAAATTAAAAAATGAGTAAAATAGAACGACAAACATAAAGTAAATTCACATACTCACATCTCATAGAATAATTCAGCTAACTCTATAAAAAGTGATGAGTTTTGTCATCCATCCTTCATAAAAATGTTTCAATCGATGCTCATTGACCTTAAATACTTTGTTTATTTCTACACTTTTAGTTTCAATTACACCATAAGGAAAACATTAAAAAATAACAAAAGATCCAATCCGACAAGAATGCAACTTACGAGGAAAAAGTTGTAAACATTAATGTTGAAAAATAGTTTTGTCTCTGACATGAAATTCCTTTCTCGAAATCATTTCTTCATGAAGACTCTTATTCCTTTATTTATAAATCCTTGCATTCTCATAGACATGAGTTTGTATTTCTTCCAACTCTTGCAATTGGAACTTCCTTACAATACCAATAACATCATGATTAAAGTTGTGTTATTAATGGCCCCAAAATATTTGTGCTCAACCTCTACTGTTAGATGAAATCTTTTTCTGTAAATTATCCTATAAGGTGACATTCCTATAGGTGATTTATAAACAATATGATAGGCCCAAAGTGCATCTCCAAGTTGTAAAATATAATCTTGTCAATTTGGTTGCATTGTCTTGTCCAAAATAAACTTGATTTCTTTATTTGAAATTTCAACTTGGTTGTTCATTTGGGGGTGATAGGATGTAGAAGTCTGATGAGTCACATGGTACTTGCATAATAATACCTATATTGAACAACTGCAGATATGAGTGTCATGATCACTAATGATACCTTTTGGGATTCGAAACCTGTCAAATATGAGTCCTAACAAAACTTAAACAACCTTAGCTTTGTTAGTTCATGTGTATTTCACCTCAATCTATTTGGACATATAATCAACAATAAGAAGGGTATAGATATTACCAAAAGAAGAAGGAAATGGACTTATAAAATCAATATCTCAAACATAAAAAAAATTGCTTAGAATAATATCAGTTAAAAAAATTTGATTCTTATGAGTGATATTACTTGTTCGTTGGCATTTTTCACATGATTAAAAATAATATGCATCTTTAAAAATATAAGGCCAACACAGGCAGCTTTCAAATACCTTGTGGGCTATTGTTTTGCTCTAAAATGTCTACCACAAGAATAATAATGACAAAAAGTGAGAATGAAATGAATTTCATTCAGTCACATATTGTATAACTACTTGATCCACATAAAAGTTCCATAAATAAAGGGTTTTCCAAAAATAATACTTAGCATTAGCTCAAAACTTATCTTTTTGGGATTTAGACAAACCTGAAAAAGATTCTTTGGTGACTAAATAGTTCACCAAATCAGCATACTAAGGTTGTAGATAAATGTAACACATACAACTTCTTGTTAGGGAATGTCTTTCTTACAATTTTAGGTTTTGTTTCTTTGGTTCAAGTGACCAGCTACATTGTTTTCAACACTTTTTTACTTTTATTTTAAGATCCAATTCTTGTAAAAGTAAGATCCACCTAATCAATCTCAGTTTTGATTTTGTTTTCTTCAAACGATATCTCAAAGTTGCATGGACAATAAAAATAACAACTTTTATACCATGTAAGGAGGTGTTTGAGAATGCATTTGGAAAACGCTTTTGAAAAAACTTGAAAATTTTTTATTTTTATTTTTTACTTTAAGTTAAATTTTGTTCTTAGATCAATTAAGAAATTGAAGGAATACATATATTTGGAATTTGATCTACTCTAATGTTTCGAGTTGCTTAGTAATTAGGGGTATTCATCACAAATGTTTGCTTTTACGTCAAATGGCAACTTGAAATGAGTATGCAAAGCACTTTTAGTTTGTGACCTGTTAAGAAACCGGGTGCATTCATCACAAATGTTTGTATTCACGTCAAAAGACAAGTGACAACTTGAAGAAAACTTGAAAATTTCAAAAAAAAAAGAAAAAAAAGAAGAATTTATCGCTTTAGTTTGTTATCTTGTTTGTAGTAGTAAGAAGGAGTAATTGCAGGACAAATATTGCATTA
The DNA here is from genome assembly GCA_029228465.1 of Salix viminalis. NCBI lineage: Eukaryota > Viridiplantae > Streptophyta > Magnoliopsida > Malpighiales > Salicaceae > Salix > Salix viminalis. Next base: position 5,559,376 of record CM055437.1, read on the forward strand.
TTCAATTATGTTGGTTACATGATACATATGACTGAGTTTGGAAGTATGTACAGAGATTTAAACTAGAGAAAATAGGTATACTTAATTTTCCTTTATTTGATATTGCGTATAAAAGTTTAGTTAATGTTTGCATAATGGACTCCTTGGGTGTTGAAAGTTGAACCTAGATAAAATCTCTGCTCTCCGTTTTAATGTTTTTCTTTTGCTTGAGGACAAGCAAACATTCAAGTTTGGGGGTATTTGATAAGGAAATATATTGCATATATATTTTGAGTTATTCCTACTCTATTTTAGAGAATTTTGTTGGATTTTTAGCAAATTGTCTAGATCTTTGAGAATTATTCACATCCTGAAAATTCAATGTATTTTGAGGTACTAGATTATTGGAATATGCTGAAATTGAGATTATATGAAGAAGCAAACAATGGGATGAACTTAGAATTCAAACACTGGTTGGTCTGCCTAGACAAGCCTGAGCATTGATTGGTTTTTGAGGTATAAAGGGAGATATACAACTCTGTTTCATGTGTTCTTTACCTTTATGGAAATAGGATACACAAGCCTACAACTCTTATGCAATGATAAGAACCCAGTTTTTCTAGTTTGAAGTCCAAGAATGGAGTCAAATGCAGAGTCTGAATCAGACCAGGAATCCATGCGACCCAGACACTGTCTCGGGTTTTGGAGCATAATCCGCGTTTTCTTTTGGAGGAAAAACTCAGCATATATATATATATATATATATATATATATATATATATATATATATATATATATATATATATATATATATCGTAAGGCAGCAGCTAAAGAGAGTCTTTTGGAGAGGAGAAAACCCTAAACACATTACAAAAGAGAAGAGGCAGACATTTGGGATAAGAGGCGAGCAAATCGGAAAGAAAGAAGTCAAGAACAACAGCCCCTTCAAGATGTCCAACTCTCCAATTCTCCACTCCAATACTCTTGAGTGATGTTCATTGTATCAAGTTTATTTCTTTTTAAAATTTTTCTATGGAGTAGTTTTTTTTTTGGAGATTTTTTATGTAGCCTAGATATGAATATGTGAACAATTTCTTTGATTGAATTAATCTAATACATGTTAAGTGTTTTATTCTATGCTTAATGCTTGTGTACGCCTGATCACCGCTTGCATGATTTGGGATTCAATTTGATACTGAGAAGTGATAATTGTTTCAACCATTGTTTGAAATACCTTAAGAAATCTATAGAATAAAGATATCTATGGAACTTGTGTAATCATGCAAGTTTTTATCATTCTTAATGTATTTTGACGAGTTTAGAAGTTTCACCAAGAGGTAGGAAATTTGCTTGTTAAAATAATTCATTGATGCTCAAGAGAGACTAGTGATTAAATTAGTAAAACCTGATTATCAACAATAAGAAACAAATTTTGAGAGGATTAATTCAATTGAGAAAATTCACGTATAATTAGTTACGGTGAAATCAAAAAATCCTAGGATCCGTTAAACTTGATTTCAACACCATTTAATTTCTTGCTTGTTTGTTTTAATTATTCTTAGTTTCATAAACCTTTATAATTGAATCATCAAATAGATAGAGATTTAATAATTTTAGTACTTATTGATAATTTTTGCAAATCCTCAGTGGGGACGATACTCTACTCATCACTTTATTACTTGTTATGATTCATGCACTTGTAATTTTTACCAACACCACTTGAGATGCGAGTAGGAATGAGTTTATCAAAAAAAAACAATTCTATACCATCATAATTCTTGTATTTTTAGGCACCACATAAATTAGCCACACCTATTTATTGTTCGTGATGGAGTAAATAACTTTTGGCATCCAATAGTTTTAAAATTTTAGCTTTCATTACCTTCATCATAGGTGAATTCAACTTTTTTTTGCATTTGTCCTTATTTGTTTGCATTATGCTTCAATATATTATGATGCATATATATTAAGAGAATAATACCTTGGATGTTGACTAAAGTCCATACAATGATTGTTTTGCAATAGTGTAATAATTTCACAAACTTGTCCCTCTTGCACACTTGTCAAACTTTTTACTATGATAACTGGAAGTGCAATATTTTATCCAATAAATATATACTTTGAATTGTCCAACAAAGGTTCAATTCTAACTCGGGTGCCTATAAACTAAATGGTTAAAACCAATAAAATCAATTAAGTCAAGGCTGATTTTTGCACGTTTAGAGGGAACATATATGTTCTTCTCCACCTTTTTTCTATCTTGTTGCATATACTCATCAATTTGTTCATGACATGTGATAGAATAAAAATTGCTATACAAAATATTTCATTACATAATTGAAATTAAATTCAATCACTCACCTCTTATTTCCATAGACAAAATATTCTTACCACAATTAATATTAGTGCCTGTAGTTTTCAAGAATTGTCTTCCAAAAAAAAAGGTGTGTTTGGTGTTTGAAGGATCACCTTCCATATTAAGAATATAAGTCACATAGAGTAATCAAACTATCAATCTTGACTAGGAAATCTTTTATCATACCAAGTGGATAAACAAAACTACAGTTTGTAAGTTGTATTACAAAACTAGTCTTTATTCAAAGGTTCAATACTAACGAATTATAAACATGTTTAGGTATAACACTAATGGATGCATCCAAATCACATAAAGCCTTTTCAAAGCTAGCATTACTAATAACACAAGAGATCAGTAAATGCACCTAAATCATTTTTTAAAGGCAAATTCTTTTGAACAACAACATATACAACTTCACTCATACTTCTAATTTTGTAGCCTTTTAGCTTTTATGTTTTTTTGGTAGTACACATCTCCTTCAAGAAAGTTTTGTATATTTAGGAATTTTTTTAATAGCATCAATTAAAAAAAAAGTGTTATGTTCCACTATCTTTGAAAACCTCTAAAATCATTTTCTTTTTATCCCTTTTCTTAGACCTAGAAGAATTCAAAGAAAAAAAAAGGATTACTTGAAACTAAAATCCATTGAGTTAGGACTTACCTTTGCTAATTATTAATGGCTATTTTGGTTTGTGGAGGAAAAGGTTGTTTCTTATTTATGCTCAATTATATTTCTATCTCATTTTCTTCATTTTTCTCAATATATTTCTACCTTTGTACATATGAAACTAATTACCCCATTTGCTTCTTTAAGTTATAAATACCTAACCTTGTATCCTATTGAAAAGACATGGGTTTTTTTTTTGCAAAGTTATTGTGTTAGAAAGCTAAAATTTTCATCATCTCACAAGATCATCATTCGATGACCCCATAACACTGGAATTTAAGAGTGTAAGGGGTTGTCTCGCTTGATAATTCTACTAGGGCTAAAATCCATGGGAGTGGAACTGTCAGCCTTAATTGCCTTGTTACGCCAAGTTCTCATAACATAAGTTTAGGTGATCTCTATATCTAGAATTATATGTGTTAGAAAAAGAGATCATATAGGAAGAGATTGTCATTGAATGCTTCATTAGTTGTATTAATTTGTTCAATGTAGTCTTTTTTTGCATTATTGGGATATATATCCAAAGCATGGCCTTATGACAAGTATATGCTACAAACTTTCACCTACTATAAACTTCCACAAGCCCAACAACACATAATGGAAGTCAAATCACTAACTTTATTCTTAAGATTAGCAATACTTACCTTGTTTACTTGTTTGCTTAGAAAGTCTCCACGCGTGCCAAATTATTTTGAGTTGGCTATCATAATTGAGATAAATTGGCATGCAACCTTAGATGTTTTATTCATCAATGCTCCTTCATTTTCAGCATCATTGAATTAGTTAATCGGGTATTTGATGATAAAGATATTGAATGAACAACTATTTAAATCTTTTCCTAGTATTCTGATAGTGTTTCACTATGAGATTGTCAAATCCAATATAACTTTTTTCTTATATTGACAACTTAAGAATCTAAAAAAAATACCTCTTAAGGAAAATATTATTCATGTCATTCCAAGTTTCAATTGAACTAGAGAGGATGAAGCAAATGACATCTTTACTGCCTCTTTTAAAAAGAAAGGGAAAGCTTTCAACTTAAGTTTTTCTTCGTCAACTCCATGCATTTTTATTACAATGCAAACCATATGGAAATTCCTTAAGATGAGTATGAAGGTAGTAGGTGTGGTTATTTATGATTACGCACAAAGGTTCATTTTCCATGTTAGGAGCAATAAGTCTTTGAGTGTTCATTGTTGTGCAATGACTATGATGTTGATATAAACTTCTTTTTATAATCTGCATAAAGTGATTTCTATTTTTGGTAACTACCTGCACTTTTTTTTTTATTGAAAAAGCAGGTTGCAAGCATAAATAGTCAAGAAAAAATACTAATAAATAGAAAATCAATCAATCAAGAGAAAAATTAAAGTCATGAATAAATTAAAAATGCTAAAAAGAAATATTTTTATTAAAATCCCTAGAAAACGGTAAAACTAGACTAAAAATTTAAGAAGGAAAGAGTGAAACAAGAAAGATGAAAATCTGATGTCCATCTCCCTCTTACACATTTTCCTTTTTTATATTGTGAAGCCTACCAAAATAACCTAAAAGTCTTCTTAAAACAAGAAATAGTATCCTTCTAAAAAATTGAATAGTTAATGAAATTCTTAAATAATAAAATATAATCCTAATATAATAAGGAAAGTAGTCTCTTCAACTGCAATTCATGCTTTCAAGGTTGGAAATATTTGAAATTAAATCATATCACATGCCAAAAATGTTCTTGTAGAGGTACGACAACTTTAAGCCAATTTTAACCTTTAAATTTGCTTATGGGTTCCATTGATGAACTATGATATTCAAAGACTTAGAAGTTGTGAAACTCATTTATTGTTTGAAAAACAAATAGTAGTGGAACAATCTCTTTCTTCCTTTGCTTCCACACTTAAGACTTGTAAACCAAGAAAAAAATCAAAACCAAGACCCTAATTCCCTTTTGGTTTTCATTTTTCTCTGTCTTCAACCTCGATATATATCCTTACCCTTTATTGTTACTGTCTAATGCTCCCTTTGTCAAAATCTAAGATCATTATTTGTAAGGGGAAATGGCCAAATCTATATCACAAGATTTCTAAGCATGAAATATGCATCATTATGGGGTTAAAATAAAAAAGGAATATAGGTTGCAATGCAAAAGCTTGAAAATGCTCTCTCATAAGGGTTTAACAATAAAACCATTGTGAAAAGTCAGAGTAGGAACATAAAACTCTTACTTATATAAGAAAAGGAAAACCATAATAAATGTTGCCAAAATTAGATTATAAGAGGATGATATTTAAAATTAGGCAAAACAATGCTAAGATTATTAAAAAAAAACAATGGTGGTTTGTAAGGGTTTGGTCAAGAAAATGGCAAGCTGGTGGCTAGGGTTTGGATATTTGTGTATGAAGAAAAAAAAAGCATTTGGTATTTATATCCACAACTTAGAAATGATAGTGTTTTGCAGCCAAAGTTCAAGTTAGTTTATGAATATCAACACCTTTTTGGTTTTAATCCTTCCCAATTTTAAATATGCATTAAGGGGGAAATCAAAACCAAATAAAAAAAAATCAATTGTTATGGTTTTTAAAATTTTCCAATTAAAGTTTAAATTATCCATAAAGGTCATAAATTTAATGGACTGCCCTAATTTTTCAACATTAAATATACACATTTTATATAGAGATTGCTATGAAATTTTTTATTTCTATTTATTTTACTAAAATCTAGTAGTTTTTCCCCCTATTTGATAACATTTCCAAGTTATCAATATCATTACTTTTCACATTAATCATCATGGATATTTTTCAATGGTTACCACAATCTCAAATAAACTACATTGATTATTGTATTATAGTTATACTCATCACATAGCACAAATAGTCATATTATAATATTTTTCTTAAGATTAACGAAAATATTAAAACAAGGTTAAAGGAAAATATAAATGCATTACATCTTATTGAACTAGATAGTGTTAACTAATGCATTACATGTCATATTATATAAACTAGAAAGTTGTCCATAGGTTAATTATTATGCATTGTCCTTAATCTACTAAGTTTAAGAAAAAGATAGGGAAAAAAAATTCCTTACATTAAAAACTATTTTGCTTTGTCAAAGCCAAATGATGGTGGTAGATTTATTAGACATCTAAGGGATGTCTTAAGGAATGGTGAGGACCCTCTCTAGCTTCCTCACAACCTTTAAACCCATCTCACCAAGCATGGACCTTCTACCTACAACAACCTTTATGACTCGCCTCTTCTTTTCAACTAGGGCAAGAAAGTTAAATAGAGTGCGATGAAGCACAAGATAGGAATATTTGTCATTGAACTCTTAGCTCTGAGTTGTTGACTTTGAAATAAAATAAAGAGGTGATTTTTAGTTAAAAAAGACATATGAATGTAAGTATATAAAATACCAAAAAGAAACCATGCGAGAAAACTAGCAAGTCAAAGGATATACAGAGACAAAAGAAGAAAAAAAAACCCTCTGAGAGAGCAAAAAAGCATAAAAATACACACGATGAAGGGAACATGCTTCCCTGAAAACCAAACAAAAACTAAGAGGAAGCAACCAAACAGCAAAAACCAAGCCCATCCGGAGGATCACATCATCAGGCCCATAACCCAAGAAGACCAACAAGCCCCGCCCAAGCCCTAAGAGAAAGGCAGCCTGAACCAAAACCAAAGAGAGAGAACCAAGACCGACCAAAGCCCAAGCTCACCACAGCAGCCCAAGAAGAGAACGGCCCACCACAGCAGCCCAAGAAGAGAACAGCCCAACGTGGAGCAGAAAAGGGGGAGAGGGGCTGCGAAAGATAGAAGAAAAGGGATACTCGTGACCCCTCCTTTCTGCCACACAGACCGAGAACAAGGCACCTGGCAGCCAGAAGAAGAAAGGATCCTGCAAAAAAAAAATACATATGTTACAATAGGTTTGGGTATTCCTTTTTAGCCATCATATTGATGTTGTACTCTTTTGAGGTAGGAGCCGATATCACGAAACTCTCCCCTCATCAAGACTCAAATAGGATTTAGTGATCACCTTATACAGTGGTACCTTCTAGTGATAGTAATAACCCTATATTTGGTACATACCTATATAAGGGATAATTGTCCTAGTGTTCCTCATAATTAGCCACCTTTCTTTTCTTTTGTTTAGATACACAAGTGTGCCTTTGAGAGTTTTTCTCATGACTTCACCAAGCCTATTAGTAAAAGTAAAGAATCATTGGATATCGTTACCACCATCGATACCCCCAACCAGTTGATAACAAAATTTGAAGAGGTTTATGGTAGGGTTCTACATCGACAAACCTAGAAAACTTGTTAAATGTTAACAAGATCACTCGCCACACTTGGGTGCAGTTATATCGGGTCTAACTATAATATCTAAAAAGATCGCTAATAAACCTTTAAAGATGGAAGGAATGTCAAAACTCATATATGTATAAGGGGGTTGTAATTTCAAAACACCCCCAAGTATAAGCTAAGGTCTCCTAACTAATTCTCTCTCATAAAAGGAAATCAACCCTTATAAAAGTCTATTTTTTCTCTTAAAAAGAAAAAAGGATGTACAAGATGAAAATACAACTTTACAATGATTATAAAAAGTAAGAGAAAGTTGGAGGTAAACAACTAAGTTTATAAAAGAGACAACTTATCATCCTAGTTGTTGGATGAATGACCTATCATAATATCTTATATCCCTAGAAATATGCTTAAATATTATATTATAAGTGAGTTTTCTTTTTGTTTCTTAAGGAAACCTCCTCCAATAAGGATGTGATGTCTAATCAAGAGGACCCTGGCAGTTTAACATTAGAAAGAAAAAAAACATTGGGAAGGTAAAAGAGATCTCTTGATTAATGAGGATGGCCTTTTTAAGATATTTGCTTATTAAATATATAAAAACTTGGAGGATACTAATAGATCAATGTATTTCATAATGAAAACCCTTGTTTTCTCATAAAAAACTATAACTAGAAGGGAACAAGAATAAAGGACATATGTAAAATAAAAACATTTGGCAGGTGCCTAGGAAAAAAAACAAAGAAAAGACTAAAAATTGGTTAAAAAAAATAACATTTTTGCAAAGTTAACAGCCAACATATAATTACAAAATTAACATTTCACTAGTAGTGAATGAATGTTTCCTTTTAAGTTCTTTTATTATTTTTCTTAAAAAAGAATATAAAATAAATGAATAAGGGAATGTCTAACATAAAGACTAGCCATGTTTAACACTAGAAAGTAGTCCTGGCCCACGCGTTTGGATTTTTTTTTTCAACAAGTTGATGGCACATTGTTTGCTTTATTTTTCTAATAAACTAGACAACACATCCCTATTTTGATCGACCTTTTTAGCCACCTTCAATGGCTGAAAAGTTGGGGATCACGGTTTGAGACATCAAAAACTCATTTTTAAAACTTGTTAATACCTAAAAATACTCCAAATACATTTTAGGAGCCTCTCTAAATTCATGTTTTAACTAATAAAATCTATAATCACTCTTAAAACGCCAGGATCCAATCGAGTCAAAGAAACTTCCAAGAGAAATGTCAAGTTCATTAAACTTCCATTTCCAAGATGAACACATTAGTTAGCACTAAGATTTTGGTCTTTTTAATGGCAAAAAATGTGGCAGACAAAACACTTTTTCGACCACTTTTTCTTCTCTCTCAAAATCTAAAGACTAAAACATAAAACAAATAAATTTTAGGGTTGAAATGTGAATTCAAAAAAGAACCAAACATGAAAAATTGTTAAAGAATATTGCACCTTCTCAAATTGGTCAAAAATTAAAGTAAAAAAGAAAAAGAAATTCTTTCATAAAAAAATAAAATAAAGAGTACCAACCCAGTTCCCTATCTGGGGAAAAAAATCAGACGGTACAATTTAAGTGCTGCTATCTGAACATACTATAAACTCCTGGTGCTGCTCCTGCCAACTAAGCTCTGCTTAGATTCCAAAATCCATCAGGCCAATAGCTACCAGGTCATAGTTTGAAAGTTGTAGCTAGGTTGCATCACAAATGCCTTCTAGAAACCAATGGGTGCAAACTGATGGCTCCAATTCAGGAGTCTAGAAATTACACTTACGGAACTTATGCTCTTTCTTGCTTGTATTCTGAACACAACACATCGTGTAGTGATGTTATGAACTCAGGAGCTAGTTGTTTGTTCATTTTTTGTTTTATTTATGAGTAGAAATCAACAAGAGAAACTAACCTTCTCAGTTGATGATTCCTGAGTTCTCTATTTTTGTCTTGATGGGTCCTCAAGTTTAAGAAGCTTCGTGAACTGCAAATAAATCAACAACTTGAATAAATCTTCGACCATTATTGTTCTGGTTCTTATGAAAGGCGAAAAGATTTCACCCTATACTCAAGGGATGACTTCTGAGTTGTTAGGCAAGAGATGGAGAGGAGCTGCAAGAATATGTATGTGAAATCACATGAATATATTCAAGGATGGAAACATACCTGAGATGTCTTTAATTCCAGTTCATCCCATTCCAAAGATGGGTTGCTTCCCTTTACTATTCCCGTCCCAGCATAGATCAATGCACCAAGACCCTAGAATCCAAAATGGCCAGCACCAAAATTTTGTCATGGCATAACAACAGATGAGATGGATAGTAAGAAAAATATTTGCATGATTATGAGACTCTTTTCTTCTATTTCTAGGGGTTCAAATTGCAGTCAGTGAGGAACTTAGCTGACCTTTTCTACCAATGCTGATCTAATGCCAACTGCAAACTCACTTTCTCCTCCTCCAAACCAACCAACAGGCCCAGCATACATCCCTCGATCAAATACTTCTGGACAACATATTTGGAAATTCACAAGTTTTTTTGAGTTCCAATCAAACCTTAATCATGCAAAGTCAGTTATACCTCACCCAGAAGTGATTAGTTACAGCATGTGTAGCCATGTAAATAGTGAGCTTTCTTGTTATGAGAAGAACAATCAATGGGTAATTCAGAATGACAAATTGCCAAAAACATTTAGTATGGTTCTGGGTTCTTTTTATTAAAATAAGAGAGTAAAAAAGCAATTCAATCCAAATACAACAATAGGAATGACACATGCATATACCACTTTCTGTGATTAAAAGTCGAGCCTCTTCTGTTGGAAATCCACAAACTGCTGGAGTAGGGTGAAGAGAAGACAAGATATTAAACTGGAAAACAAATAAAAAATGGATTTATGGTATATCCATATAGTAAGGATAATAAATATAGGCAATCAATCTGGAACCATAAATATCTTCATAATTTGTTTTAATAATCAAACTTCATATTAATGAAAAAGTCAAGTCCAGAAACCAAGCAGAAGAATGTGCACCATAAATCTGACCATCAATCAAATACATTTGCTTATCCAAGACAGGGATAGATAGAACTGTGTTAGTTGTACCTCATCATCTTCGCTTCTTAACTCGCCTGCCAATCGTGCATACAAGTGTTGAAGTATAGGGAGTTTTCTTATAGTTTTGTTTGGTTCAACAACTATTCTGTCACATACAGCCTGCAATAGAATAAGGTAGGAGTCATAGGATTTTGATAGGGATTTCAAGAATTGTAAAGAAGACCTACTCCAAGCACCAAGTTGGAAATGAAAAGGGCACAGCAGCACTTCTTCATAATGCACTCTCTATAAGAGAGGTGATCAGTTGGACTTGACACAGCCATTAACTCTCCTTTAATACTATAATTTAACACTTCTTATTTTTATTCGATAGAGGAAGAGAGTATAAAATTCAAATAATAGCAATTTCATTCACTTCCTCTTTCATGCTTTACAAAATTAATTTCCTCCTGTGACCTTTCCCTGTGGAAGCTTTCTCCCCATTTCTCCAGCTTTCAGAAGTCCAGCATATCCAGACTGATATCAGTGAAGAACATACTTTCTCTTTGATGCATCTGATTTACATCAGTAGGTGTGTGTCACTGATAACTGGAGCAGCCTTGATCAACTATAATAATCGGCACAAAAATTCACTATATTGCTTCTCTCCATACCTGGTAAAGTTCTGACTACTTGAAAATTACAAGCATCACAGAAACATTTCCAATTTTATCTCACTTATACGATGGATTTTCACTTGCACTTAATAATCAATATAAGCGGAACATTTATCAAATAATAGTTCCTTGGTGGAAACCCTCAAGGACTAGATAAGCTTGACAGTAACATAAGAAACATATTCTCATTATGGGAGGTGGCAAAAATAAATCTTTGTTTCCACCAAATGAGCTCCAAAAACACAAGGAAAGATGCAAGAGATGATTGAGTTATAGATAAATGTCCTGCAATCTTCCAGTGTCTTAAAATAAAATGATGGTGATAAGAGACCTAGAAAGTAAACTCACCTCAAGTTTTTTTCTTATGTTCTCTCTAACTATCGTAAACTCAAGATGGTCCTTGGGACTGCAGAATGAATGATGAAACATGCATCAGAACCTACAGATTGCCTGCTAGTTGGCCTCATAACATAATGTTGTACAAAATAATGACAGATAAATTTTATTAACAGCCTGGCCAATAAAATTACCTGGAAAGTAAATCAAGTTGTATTTGAAGATCTAAGGCCATGGATCCACCTCTAGCACGGGTTCCAGCGATAGCCTCACTACTGATTCCTAGGAATTTTCTGTGATATAGTTGCTCTGGCTGTTCATAAAGTTTGTTCAAGTCAAGACTAGAAGAGAGTCACTTCATTATAGAATTGTTTATGGAAAGTTAATAAGTTAGAAGAATGATGAAGAAATTTGATCAGTTACAGTAGAGGATTCAAAAGACATAACTATAACTTTTAAATACATTTTTTTGGAACTTGATACTTTCATCTAGGATTTTTATTTTTGGGGGGGAGTTTGTTATGGTTTGCCTTTTTCATCTAGAATAGAAGATCACATCAAGTGACCTCCTGTTATTCAAATAACAAAAATCAAAACTTTTATTTAACAGTAATAGCAGAAAGCCTAAGGATTATTAAATGCAAAACTGTCAGCCAGCACTCACTTATTAGGGGTACGAGCCACCCAGTCAATTCCACTATAACAAGCCAATTTTAACAGGAATAGTTCTGCAAATTAATAACTTACAAGCGGGTCTGCCTTAAATTTACATAGAAGACATAGTTTATATGCTCTGTCCAGTGAAGCTGACAGTAAGTGTGAAAAGAAGGGAGAAGCTATCTAAGACTACTCTCCAGGTCGGTTTGAACTTTGAACATCAATCCATATAAATTCATCCTCGAACTATATATTAAATAAAGAATTTTTTTGAAAAATGTGGTTTCCAGAAGGAAAACAAAGGGCCTAACAAACGCCAACCATACATGCAGATTCTGCAAAGAGAAAGCATAAACAAATGAGATCCTATTTACTATATCAAGATTCAAGATCACACTTGCCGTGTTCCCAATAAATGCAGGGGCATTGGGTGGCTGAAGACAAAATTGATAAGCATTTTCCCCTTTGACCTGTGAGTACATTTCAAGCACTATAGTTAATAATTAATTCCTTTTTAGAATACATTGTAGAGTGATGATTCAATTAATATATAGAATAGTATAAGGATAAGAGTACCTGCAGATAAGCCAACCATGATATAGGATTAATATCATTAGCAATTACAATTTTGCTACTACGTGCGAGTACAACCTGATTTTCTAGTCAAAAGTCATTGATCAGACAACAAGCTAGGATTATATACAGTCAAAGGGAGAATTATACATAAGATAAATTACAAAAAAAAATACAAAAAAAAAAAACATCAAGAGACTCAATTAATATTATAGATGATCAATTAATGCCTGAAAAAAAGTAGAATATATATGAAGTAGGTTCGTTCAAATACCTTAATAAGTGGCGAGCTGCTTCGACTAATGATTTGCAAAGCTCTCTCAACAGCAAGATCCCAATGCATCTTGCAGGGAGTGTGACTATTCCTTATAATGAATGATCTAGTTACTTCTTTACTTAACTTCTTCACATTTGAAGAGATCTGTATTATTTCAGACAGGTTTCATTATTTGATATTGTGTAGTTTAGTTGAAGAAAGAAGAAACTAAGCATGCAAATGTAAGGCAATGGTACGCAGCAGAGACCTGAGTCATAGTAGCTTCAACTGCATCCACAGCTTGTTCCCATGTCCATGAAAGTGCATTATCCCATGCAATAGTTGTGGCAAGCATGGAACACCCATCTAGCTCATCCAACTCAACCTGTCATTTTTAGCACCAAGTCTTATAACTACTGACAAGGAGGGGAAAAGAAAGACTCGTGAGGCCGCATATATATATATAACAATTGCTGGCTCTACCTGAGGGATAATGAAGTAAAATGAGCCAAAAGCTTCCCATTCAGATGATATGTTAGCCCTTGCATCAAAGCGGATAGCTCCATAGGCACGAATCAGCGGACAACTGGCAGAGAGGAACCTTCATTTTTAAGAAAACAAACTAATTAGCAGTCTTCAGTTTATTTATAGAAAGAGTTCATGTCATCGTGATTGTAAAAACTCTCTTAGGAAATATATCACATATGATCTATCATTACATACATACATACCTCTTTATGGATTTCCAGTCATTGTATTGAAATGGATGGACATTCCTAAAAAGGACAGCAGAGCCCACACCAGCCACACTGATCAAATTATTGTAATTTTGGTAACCATTTCCATTGGTTACCTCCGTGAAGTCTTTGCTTTGTCTTCGACCAGAGAAGTAACAACGTGGAAGAATCTGGTGCTGACAGTGTAGCCAATCAATTGCTTCAATTTGCTCTTGGATTGGCACCTTTTTTTCATTCACATCATAGGATATTATCTCTAGGAAGAAAAATTTCCATCTACCTCCTTTCAAATCAAGTTTATCTCAAGTATGTCATCTTAATTTACACACACACACACACACGAACACGAATGATGTCCAACGAACTGAATGTGAGCGATAAAATTCTAACCTTTTGTATTCTCATAAGAAAATAATGTTATCTATGTATCAGTCCAAATAGGAATGGCAACTGATTAGAAAGAGTGGTTCATATAATTTAGACTTAGAACGGGCGTGTTGTTAAATAATTAAATTACCCAGTCCTTTTAATCTATAATCTACAATATAGTGTGTTGGTGAGTGTCAATCAAAGTGATGGCTACTTCCATAACAACCAAACTAGCATTCTAATTAAATTTCTATCATCAGTATCAAGTCATATAACAACAAGGTTCCCTTACCATTCCCTTCCTCTGCTTCCTGGCTTGTCACTCATATCATATCAGGTGGAAAACAAACGCTAGTGTTGCCCTCATTCTTTAAGCTTATTATTCTCTCTTCTATTTCTTTTTTAATTTAAGTTTATTTATTTAAAGTCTTTGCCTCTCTTGGAGGAGTGCAGGTAGCTAGTAGGTACCAATCCAATACTTCTAAATTTCGAAATACAACACAGGATAAGAAGCAGTGGCAGTCAAGTCAACGTATCATCACCCCTGACTCTATCCCATAAGCCCATGTTCATTCAGATAAGAAAACACGCACCTTAATTTCCATTGAAGAACTACTACTATTCTCTACTCTCTATATATATATATATATATATGCTGAAGTAGAGTTGATGTAGAGAGTTAATGGGTAGAGTATACCTGGAGACGTAGAATTCCTGAAGAGAAAAGAGGAGGATTGGCTTTCAATTCAGAAATTGCCAAATTGAGGGTGGCCGTAGCCAAAGCAGGAGATTGAACCGCTGGAAATGTACGAGTTTCGATGCTGCCAATGGGGACTCTGTCTCTGGAGTTTCCTTGACAACCATTCATGGAAGCAACCACTGGACATGGCTTATGATAATAGTATCTCTGTCCAGTTAAAATAATATATTAAGTACCAACATTTCGAAAACTTATCTTGAAATAAGCTTGCAAACAACGTGGCAGCATTATCATTCCATGAATAACAACAAATCATGTTTTAGCTATGAAGAAATGATAGTGGCCGGGTGGCTTACGTGGTTGAAAAGATGAAGAGATTGCCTTCTGGAAACTGGTTGGGCTGCGATACTGTTCTTGATTAATTCCAAATCCATGAAATGTGCAAGGCCGTGCCTTGCTACAGTAGCGGTTGCCATGAGATGGGAGAGCGAGAGAGGAATGCTTTGTTGCTTTGGGTAAGATAGTAGTTTATACTCGACTTTATATATACATAGAAATACACAAGATAATTAACCCGTGACTCCGTTAATTTTTTTCTCAACATGAAAATAAATATATATTATTACCTATAATATAAAAGACCTGGGAAAAAGCACTATAGTAATCCACAATATATATATATATATATATATATATATATATATATATATATATATATATATATATATTCTTATGGTGTTTTTGTTCCTTTTTGGACAAAAATTGTCCTTATTTTATGTATTTGTGTTTTTAGATTTTGTTTTCATTTTTTGTCATTTTATTTTTTATACGTATTGTTCTAAAATTTTAATTTATATTGGTTACACTATATTTTGTTTTTAAAATTTCTTTATTATTTTTCGATTCCAGGGTTTTGATTTGTTGCAGTTTTGTCATTTAATTGGAATTAATTATATAAATTGATTTTCATTTTGGCACTTATTCTTTTAATTTTTTATTTAGTATCGATTCCTTTCTTTTTTTTCTATCTTTCTTAAAGAGTGTTTTTTTTTGTCCATATGCATTCATTTAAACTTCTGATTTTTGTTTTGAATTTTTGTCATTTTATTTTTTTATTGACGTTTTATTTTTATTCAGTTCAATTCTGAAATTTTAATTTATATTGGTAATCATTTTAAAATTAAATATTGCTCTATTTTTCTCTTTGTTCTTTTTTTTTATTTTCTATTATTTTTATCTTATTTTTCGATCAGACAATTTTATGATTTTATTGTTTGCACAATAATAATTATAATTTTAGTGATTATTTTTTTTATTGTTTTTTGACAAAATATTCTACTTTTTTTTTAATTATTCAGGTCAATTTAATGATTTCCACTATTTGGGCAGTAATATTGATAATAATTTTTATTATTATTTTTTGACAAAATATTCTACTTTTTTTTTTAATTATTCGGGTCAATTTAATGATTTCCACTATTTGGGCAGTAATATTGATAATAATTTTAACTGTTATAGTGATGATAATGAAAGTAACTTGGGGATGAATTTTCAATTTATATGTTCTTCTTTTTGAAGATAGAAAATTAACTACTTATTTTTGTTTTTTGATTAATGCAGGTTCTTTCACAATTTATATTTTGTTTGTTGTGTTTAATTTAAATTGAATTATAAAATGAATTAATCTTAATACAATGTATTCAATAATTCAGATATCCGATTATTATTGCTTTTTTTAATTATAATGATAATTTTATACTGGTTATTTCATTGAAATCTACCAAACATATAAATTTATATTCATTTAAAATTCATATATTTTATAAAAAAAAACCTGCACTTCACAAGATTTCTGCACAGATTTATTATTTTATCCAAATTTATATTATAAAAAAAATCACACATAATTAATATTTTTTTGAGTTCAAAAAAAAGTATGGTTCCGGCCGCGACGAGGCGCGGGTGCCATGGCTAGTATATATATATATATATATATATATATATATATATATAAAGTACAAAAATAATAATTATTAACTCTTAAAATTTAATTCATATATTTAATAAAATAAATTAAAAATTATATTTTGTAAACTCTTGAAGTTGGGTAATAAATTAAAAATTATATTTAATAAAGATATTTGATAATACGTTCTAAAAGATCATTTAGAAAACTATTAACTTAACTATAGGCCATTATATTTTATAAAAAGAGTAATAATTTAAATTTTATTGAAATATAATATTTTTTATTAATATATATTTATTTTAAAAAACATATAATAACTTTTTCTATGTCATTGATTTATTAAGAACCAAAAGTAAACATACAACACATCTAAAAAAAATCAAGATAATTTAAAATAAAGATTAAGAAACTATTTCTTGTAACTAAAATTTTTTTTGTCTCATTAATGTGCTTCATTTTTATATATTATATTAAAAAAAAAACAAGTCTTGATAATTTCTATACTAATATACTAAAAAAACATGTATTAATACAACACTTGATTTATTATGGGAACTTTTTTTAAGTATCATTAAACTCAACTTAGTTAATCACCACTGAAATTTTTTGACCTTAATATTTATTTAGCTCAAGTTTCAAATTAAACCAAATAAGGTTTGACTTGATGTGACCTGATTGACTTAGTAGGTTTAAAAGCAACCCGAAAGATTGGTAAAATTGTGTCTTATGTAAACCCCCGGTTAAACTAATTGAAACATTTAAAAATCTTGACCCAATAATGAAATGGGTTAAATAAAAAATCAGAAAATTTTATTTTAAAGAATAGTGATGAAATTGAATGAAATGAGAAGATGTAGTAGCATTAAATTTTAGGAGGACTAGTTGGAAATTGGTAGGGTTAAAAATCAAAATATAAAATAAAATGGGTCAAGGTGTAAAATTCAAAAAATCTACATATAAATACAAATCTATCTTTTTTTTCCCAAAAAACATTACACCCTAAAATAAGGGCTTTATTTTTCCTCTTCATTTCATAATGATATCACTTGGAAAAGGTTAGCAAAGAGTGACTAAAAAAGTTGACTTACCAAAAAATAGAATTAGGGGTTCATCTGGTTTTTAAGTAGTTAAAATATTAGGGTTATGATCTTAAGAGAGAGCAATGAGGAGGGAAGGAAACTTGGCTTGATTTTGCAATTTTCCACTTGGATTAGCAATCATATTAGACTTAAATATGAAAGCCTAAATAAATTTGATTAGGGATTTTTATGCCTAAATTGTATGTTTTAAATTAGAGTTTTATGATGAAATGTGAGGAAAATAAGAGATTTATTTTGTTTAATGTAAGTATACAAATGAATGAAGATAACTTAGAATATATACAAATAAAGATGAAAATCCTAGTGTTATTGAAAGGGGAATTGACGGCTATAAAAAGGAAGAGTTAGGGAAATTATAATGATGTATAAATGTTGTTTGTTTATATTCATTATAACATGTATTGAGATGTAGATAACGAATTGAAGATAGATGAAAATCTTGTGTTTAAAACTATATTCCATTTGTTATTCTTTTACGCAACTATTTTCTCGTAGAATCTTATCATCTCAATGACTCTTGTTTTTAGCTCGGTTAACCTAAAATTCTACATTTTCAATGATTCTCTTCAGCTAAAATTTTGGTTTTGCAAGCATTAAAAGAATTGTATTGTCACAACTATTCTCTTGTGCAACTATTTTCAGGTAAATCTTGTCATCTTAGAGTCTCTTTTCTTCAACTTAGTTAACATGAAATCAGGCATCTCAATAATGCATGTCAACTATAGCTTTTTCTTTATAGTTACTAGGAGAATCGATTCTCACGACTATTCTCTTGAGAAACTATTTTCTTAGCTTAGTTAACCTAAAATTCTATATCTCAACAATTTACTTTAAGTAAAACCTTCTAAAAGCATATTAATTATTATGACTTAATCCAAAACATTTTGATTTCAAGGTCAATTCCTTTCCTTCTTCTAGATTTCCATCTCAAGAATTTCTTCTTTATCAATCTTTTGACTCATCTAAGTCTAATTTTGAGTTTTTTTTTACCTATAAAACAAAGATATTGTTTTCAGCTCTCAAAAGGTTCTAACCATTTACTTGAAAATTAATATAGAATCAAAGTTTGCATCATGTTAGAATTCAAATATTACTTTCATGAATAATAACAAACACTATTCACTTTATTATTTTGCTTGAGAAGTAGGATCATCATTTATTAACCCAAGTTGTTTGTGCTTGATTAGAAAGGATCTATAAAGGCATGTAACGTAGACTATGACTATAGACCGTGTGTGTGTATAAGGATAATTTAAGGACTCGAACATGTTTAAGAGCTCAAAGACTTTGAATTTTTTAACTTTTTTTTTCTCATACGAAGCCATCTAAATTCACTTTATTATTTTGCTTGAGAAGTAGGATCATCATTTATTAACCCAAGTTGTATGTGCTTGATTAGAAAGGACTTATAAAGGCATGTAACGCAGACTATGACTATAGACCATGTGTGTGTGATTGACAGATTTGATATTCAATCGATGTTTTGTGCAGAGCGTAAGCTATAGAGGTGAAATGAAGTTATTTGAATATCTCAAGCTACAGAAGTTCAATTGATGAAAACTCGATTGTGTTGGATTCCTGACTCAAGCATCTATCAACTCTCCAAATTTCAGCCAAAAAAATATGTCATATGAGAGAGATATAAATTTTGAAATATAATAACTAAATTCTACCAGAAAACAGGTTTCGTGAAAAATGAGTTCCAATTACTTTCCGAAGCATCTAAATCGGCATCTAAGATTTTATTTCCACAATTCAGCTCCTCTAAGTCAAAGCTTGAAGATTTCATGTAAGACGATTTCTCTTTTCTAGCAAAATAGTTATTGAAGTATTTAAATGTAAACTGTCAATTTAAGGGAGGTCTATTTTGTAAAATAAAGACTAGGGTTGTTTATGTGGTATAAAAAGAAAGATACATTACAAGTAGGGCAACATAAAGAGGGAGGCAACCAGTAGAAGAGAGGAAACAAAAATCTTCTTCCTCCAAACTCGAAATCATGTCTTCTTCCATCTTTTGGAGTAATTGTTCCATAGATATGCAAGACTAACTTCATCTTCTTGGTTGCAAGAACACAAAAACCTTTTGATTTTAAGAACCGTGAGATTTGTTCTTCCCTTTATTTTCAGTTTTTATTGTGAATGAGTATGCTTGTTTTCCTATGATTGTTTATCTTAATTGAGCAGACTCTAAACTCTTATCGTGAACAATTGTTGCTAAGTTAGATGTCAAAACTGGAGTTGTGAGTGAAGCAACTAAGCTTAATAATGTGGTGGATATACGTTATTAACCTTAGGGACAACACTCAAATATAGAAATTACAAGCTGTGGACAACTTGGTTGTGTTAAAATTAACGAATTTATCTAGTTTTTAATGTTGCCACTAAACTAAATTATTAATGCCAACATTGTGATTGTTTATTAGTTAGAGTTAGTTATATGATAGAATTGTTAATTAACTAATGTTAAGGAAGGATAAAAATTCAGAATATGAATTGAAGTTTCGTTTCAAGGATCGATACTATTTTCCATAGGTGAATGTTACTTGCAACCAAGGATTGTTTTCTTGATAACTTGCGGTTTTAATTCATTGTTTAATTGCAGCCATAGTATAGATAATTTAGATAATCACAAACCAAAACCTCCTAATTGCATAACATATAACACAAAAATCTGAACTAAAACGTCCTCGTGAGATCGACTCTTTACTTGCTCTATAGTATCCTGTGTATTTTGTTTTAAGTTAGGATAATTAATTTGTACTGACCGTGTTATGACAACAATCGTTAATTTCATGGCCCGTAAAATTAGTAGAAATATACGCAAGCTGACCTGCACACGTTAATATAAAAGACAAACCATAATAGAGGAAGAGTAAGGTTTGTACATTTTGACATTTGAAAATGGATAAAATTCAGTCCTTTCCCATCATTTTGCATCCATGACGGCCAGAAGCAGACAGCTGTACTATCTTCTTTTGCCCAAAAACTCATGCACGTCGACATTAATGCCAAGGCACGTGCTGAATCTCGTAAGCTTGACCTGAGTCACTCCATCGTGGTCTCGCGTTAAAAATGCCATGTTCTTGTCTGTCGATGCCCTCCTATACAGCTAGTGTATTGTATGGCAGATCATTAAAATAAAACCTAATTTTTAGGGGATGCTACACCATTCACGCAAGAGACTTCAATCATTATTATTACTGAGTCAATAAAAAATTGACACGTTGATTCTGTTAGAGGGATTCGGATAAGAGTGATGAAAGAATTGTGGTTTAATTAAAGATTCTGACAAAAAAATAATTAAAGCTCAATTACATAATACAATAACCGACTGTTCTATTATTAGTCTTAGGAAAAAAAGGTATATCATTGCATAATATTTTATTGAAAATATTTTTATTAAAGAAATAAAATGTAAGTTTTATAACATGCCAGGATAAAAAATTAAAATAAACATCAATTTGTAAATAAAAATTAAATATAGAGACTAAAATAATCAAGGAATTAGGAAGATAATGATTTTGAGAAATGGGGGACCGGTACGGCCTATAGGGCAGAGGAGCACGTTGGCAGCAAACAGAGTCCCTCTGCTCTCTTGCCGCGCAGCACACCCACTCTACCCCTAAATTCCAGCGTGGCACTCGTTCATCATCCTGCAAGAAGGGGTATAGCTGTGACCCTCACGACCCACCCATCACCGTTCACCTAACCCAGGCGCCACATATCAACGGCTCCTATTTTACATTACTCTGACTGGCGCGTGAATTCAAGTCCTGTAAAGAAGGGCTATAAGTGTAATCTCGTAGAGTGCTTTGAAAATGAAGAGGCGGTGTCCTCCTGGAACTAGTCCCGAAGTAACTGCCCCGATGCAATCGATTCGAGGAATTATTCAGAGTGGCTGGCATCCGGTAAGCCCTCATTGATACTGTCAGGGATTCCAATCAATTGGTAGTCATGAGGGTATAGCGAATATTAAAATGAGGGCTACTGTAGAGGATAGGGAACCGTTATTTTATTCCTATTTGTTTTTTCCGAGTAAACTAAATTTGTGAGATTGTACTTCTACCCTTATAGTATAAATCTCACTGATATTACTACCAAATTCAGAAAACGTTTCAATTGCACCCTTTATTACTGATTTACTTGTGAAAAGACGCTTTAACTCACTTTTTTTTTGAATCAGTGTTCGGTACAGACTACAGAGTACACAGACTCGAGAGTCACAGGAGACCGAGTAAAGAGTACAGAGAGAGAGAGGGACAGGAAAATAAAAAGAAGCAGCCGCCATAGATAGATCACAGGCGCATCTGTTGTTGCTTCATTCAGAAGCTCTGTGTCTATACTCGCTGAACAGACGGGCGGTAATGTCTCTCACTTTAATTATATTTTTTTCTTAAAAAAGAAACTTAATTTAATCAAAGCTGAATTGATGCTGTTGGAAAATGGTAAAACATGTTTGGAGAAAAAGGAAGTGATAGATATGGGGTTTTAAAGAAGCACATTTGATACAGATCTGGTTCAAATCCTTTTTGTTTTCTCGCTGTTCCTTTGGAACACAACTTGTTAGTTTGGCTGGATTATTTCGAGTGTTTTCTTGCGAGTGTGTTCTAATCTGTAGGGTTACGTCTGAAAATGAAGAGCAGTTAATTAAAAGTGGAGATGGCATATTCGTGTTCATTTCATTTTCTCAAAGAAACATGGTGGGTTTCTGTTCCTGTTTGTCTGTGCAGCAATGGGGAGAAAATCACCAGCGAAATGGATAAAGACTGTTTTGTTTGGAAAGAAGTCTTCCAAATCTCTTATTGTCAAGCGAAGGGAGGTAATTACTTGAATTTAATTCCAACTTACTTCTTTCTAATACCCTTCTGTTTGGCAACCTTTCCATTTATCCATCAAGAAATGAGATTGAAAAAAGACAATGCCTTAGTTTCGTACCCTTTTTGTGTGTTTACTCTTGATCCTCACTCTGCTACCCTGTTGCCATTAAGGGAAACAGTGCTGGTAGCGCTAGGGTACTCCAAAAGTTTAACATCGTATAGAAAATAACATGCCTTCGATGGATTTCTTGTCCAGGATTTGGTTTTAATAAAACACTTTAAGCTAAACATTACATGACCACGTGGGTGTCAATATTACGCTTAGTTGGATCAATTTCATTTTGAATATGCTCACTGTTACTGTTTTGCTTGCGAGTAGTGAGCTGCTTTTCAATGTCACAAGCCCTACTTCTTGTTTTAGTTCTCTCTCTCTCTCTCTCTCTCACTCTCTTTTTCAGTCTTTTAAGCTATAAAAGACTGTCTTAACCTTAAAGCATATTCAAAAACCATTCAATCCAGAAACTTAAGTTGTGAGGTGAAGCAAAGATAAGATTTTATGTTGGAGCAAAATCATAGGTACGAAATTCTTCTTATTCTTCTTGTTTTTTAACTTTGATCATCATGTGCAGAAAACTGTGAATGAGAAAGAGACATTGGTTTCTGACAGAGCTCTGGAAGCTGATTTGAACTCAGTTCCTCCTGTTGTCACGTGGACAGCCCCTACCACCACTAATATCACTGAAAGGATGTTAGAACCAGAGAGCAGGGAAACCACAGAATTATCACATGATGGGGATATATTGTCAGCTGAAAATCAAGATGCAAATCATTCTCAATTATACACTCCTGATATTCCTCCATCTGATGCTGAAAAAATAAGGCTTGATGAAGCTGCCACAATAGCACAAGCTGCATTTCGGGGTTTCATGGTAATGTTCTCTTATTTTATTATCATTGTCATGGATATTTATCTAAGTCGTTGCAACATTATTTAAATTGCATCTCTTGCTTTTGGTGATGGTTGTGCGGTATCTGTTTTCAAGCGTTTGTGTGGGATAAGATAGATACCTGTTTCTTATAGTGGCTGTGGCAGTTTTTCCAGCTGCACAAGCACTATTGCCTTGAAATTAGATACAGTTTATATGGTTCCTTTCCTTTGGCTTATCATTTTGTTCACATGGGTCTTTGTTTTGTGAAAAAAAGGCTATTGAACCTTGTAAAGTTAGCTTGGTTGTAAAGTACTAGCTTGCAGTGTGTAGACAGGTTCACTACTGGGGCTGTTATCATGGACCTTGAGGGTCCGACTGACTTGGTACCAGGTATGCATGGTTGCTCAGTTGCAGTTTTCCTAGTCCAAGCCCAAAGGTTGATGGCTAATTGTGGCTTTCAGGGTGTTGTTGTGGGCTTAGATGCAATGGTCTCATGCCCTAATGTGCTGTATAGAAAGCATGAGGGTGGCATTAACTAAATCTCTAATTGATGTAATGATTCTCAGTTGATATCTGTTTTGCTTTTTTCTGACACAAAGCATGCATGTTTTGTGGAGGTCATGCAGTCCCTGATATAAGTTTGTTTTTGTGAAGGCTCGCCGGGCATTTCAGGCTCTTAAAGGCATAATAAGGCTTCAGGCTTTGATCCGTGGACACTTGGTTAGAAGGCAAGCTGTTGCTACTCTCTGCTGTGTGCTAGGCGTTGTCAAGTTACAGGCAGTTGCTCGAGGAAGAATGGTTAGGAATTCAGAGATTGGCTATGAGGTTCATAAAATATGCAGCCTAGTAAAACTGCCGGTAAATTCTTGAAAAACCAAACCGACTGTTGCCTCATCTGTCCCTTATGTAACTATTGGGAAAATATCTTTCTTCTTGAGCACCTCTTTTAGAATTATCTGGTATTAGGGTTTAGGGCACCCATTTGAGTACCTCTTTTAGAATTATCTGGTTTTTGATCAAGTATATGAATTTAGTTTTGCTTTTTGTTTTTGCACTTCGGGTGAACTTGTAATGCTTCTAAATGGTGCGTGTCTATAGTGTAAGCTCTGAGTTAAAACCTCTTTCTTAAAGAATGTATACGAGTAGTAATAACAAATAATCAGCCTTATTGTTTAAGAATTTAGACCATTAAATTACTGTAACTGGCAACAGTTTATTATCTCAAGGTTTCGACCATTCTCACGCCTACAAAAGTTTCAGGTTTTCAACTCTCTTTATTTCATCAAGCCTTATCATGTGGAAATCTTCTATTGTACCCATGCATTCCTTTTCAAATTTCATGAAAATATATAATGTTTTCAACTCCCTTTTTCATGACACAGTTGCGTAACATGACAAATGAATACAACTATGGATCATTTTGATTGCAGTTCTTCCAACTGTAGTAAACTTATCAAGTTTGAAAGAAACTACACAAGGTTAAGTGAATATATCATCATTTAATGACATTCTGAATCATATTGCTTACTGCATTTCTGAATAATAATTGTTGAGGCTCAATTCTTTGTATTTTCTTATTTATCCCATAACTAATCAAATTATATTGTTTATTGTTTTGCTTGTTCTACTTTTCATCATTAATTCTTCTTTCATTCATGCATTAGGAGGGCAAGCTTGCACATTCTAGTGGAGTTGGTATACAAATGGCCAAGTTGTCATCAAATGCTTTTGTTCGCAAGGTATGGATAGAATAATGATTTGATTATATTTATTGCATAGTGGCTTAGTTGTGTACAGAAGAAGCTCCTAACCTAGGACGAATTAAGAATAGCCCCATGATGTACATTCTATGTGTTTTTTATTTATATTTATTTGATTGTCATACCAGTGATAATAAAGAGCTCCTTGTGGCTACAAATAGAATAAACAAAAACCTTATTTAAAGCAGATATTGTTAGGACTTGTTTAAGTGCTTATTCTTCTTGATAACATCCGACTCTTCTCCAGGGGATGTAAGAACAACCACCTTGATATGTTAATGGAAGGAACTGTGATGTGATTTTATTTATCCACTCACTTCTGATATGTGAAACATAAATCTGCAACATAATCACCAAGGGTGCAACAGCCAGTGATGAAATGCAATAGAAAATTCCAAATTCACTTCCTACATCATATGAACTACTTCTGCCATAATTCATGCACAATACTTCAGATTTCATGAGTAGTGAAAAATTCCATAATGCCTTGGGTATACAGTAATAACTTCAACAATCCCTCAGAGTCCTTTTGCCCTCCACAAAACCCAAACTATTGCTATAAGTATAAAATCCCATTTTTCTTATTTTTCTGTAATAAAACAAAAAGGCCCAATCTTTTCTAGCATTAAGGTCATGATTCACTGAACCTTATCTATTTGTGATCTTATAAAGATACTGTAAGAAATAGTTTGCAATATTTTCCTGAGCGACTCTTTAGTCAGGGTTGATATCTCATAGTTTTTGTAATTATATCTGTTAAGCTTTGTTTTATAGGCATGAAAATATATGATAAAAGGGATACCTAACCTCAAAACTCAATTGTTTTCAAGGCTGTCACATGCAAAATTTGGGAACTTCAGACATCTTTAGTGATATAAAATGTCATTAATATCATCAATTCATCATGCAAACCTTTTTTTTTCTTTTTCGTTTTCTTTTATTTGTGAGATCTTGGAGGAACAGTTCACTTCTCTCCTCTGTACATGGAGAGGGGAAAAGGGTTGCATCTTCCATGAAACTTGATTCTATCATCACGCTGTGCTTTCTGTCATATAAAAATTGAAATAAACATGACGGGTTCAGTAAGAATATAACTGGCACTTGCACTGGGATCAGGGATATTTAGCAGTGATCAGTCAGAAAACATGCATGGATTTTAATAACACACCCTTTTCATTTGATCTCTGACTATTTTCCAGCTTCTTGCTCCATCACCTACTGTAATGCCTTTGCAACTCCCCTATGATTCCATGGAACCAAACTCAGTTGCACACTGGTTAGAGTGCTGGTCAGTATCCTGTTTCTGGAAACCAGTTCCCCAACCAAAAACAATTAATTACTCAAAAACTCAGAGAAAGCAGAGTAATGGTCAAATAGTGGAAGCTGAAACTGGTAGGCCAAAGCGCAGTGTTCGGAGGGTCCCTGTTGCAAATGTTGACAGTACCTCAGTACAAGCAGCCTCTGAATTTGAGAAACCGAAGCGCAATGTGAGGAGAGTTTCAAGCCATCCAGCTGATTCAGCAGAAAATTCACAGATTGAGCTTGAAAAGGTAAAACGCAACTTACGAAAGGTTAATAACCCTGTTATAGAAAACTCTGCATGTTCAGAGGTTGAAATTGAAAAGCCAAAGCAAGGTCTAGAAAAGGCATCCATCTCTTCAGGTGATAATGTTTTGGGATGGAGTGCAAGTAATTCAGCTGTGAAGATGAAGAAAGAAGCTACATTGACAACATCCAATGTATCTGATGCGGTGAAGAATAATCCAAACCTGATGTCCAAGTTGCCTGATGCAGAGACAGCTGATGAACCCGTAGAAATGATTAAGGCAATGGAATCATCACAAGATGATCAAGCTGAGGCTTTAGCAGATACTGGGGGTATAGTTGAGAATATGCAAACAAATGGGCACCCCAAACACCAGGATGATCCAACAATAAATGAAAATCACAAAACTGCCAAAAAACCTTCATTCACACTGAAACCAGAACGTGTCGAGAATGGGCTGCAGAGCAGTCCCTCCCTCCCTAGCTACATGGCAGCAACCGAATCTGCAAAGGCAAAACTGAGAATGCAAGGTTCCCCAAGATTTAATCAAGATCGAGTTGAGATAAATAACATCACCCGTCGCCATTCTCTGCCATCTTCAACCAATAGCAAAATCAGCTCTGAGTCCCCAAGGACACAAAGAGCAGTTCATGGTAGTGGCAAAGGAGGGAATAAGAGTGACAAGTCCTTATTGTCTTCAAGAGATGGAAATGGTATGAATTATGAAATGCTTGCTTGCCCCTAAAATTACCGAGTCTTGTTTTTTCATGGATGCACACTTGATTTAGCTGTGAAAATACTTGAGCAATTGCTGTGCAAGTCTTAGCCTCTGAGCATTAGAGTTCCTTTGTAGGGACCAATCAGCTTGTATATCCTATTCGGAGTCCCTTTAAAATCTAATGCCATCTGCACAGCATTCTGAGAAACTTCAGCTTAGCCTGAAAGCATATCTTGTCATTTTTTATATATTTAAATTTGGTAACTGTCCAATTTGTTATCAGAAGTACCAATTAACCTTCTGTTTTCTATTTGACATGAGCTATTCCCCCTTTTCTGAAAAAAAGTTTTTTTTGTTGTTATGCAGCTAATAAGGGAGCCCAACCGGAGTGGAGGAGGTAATTGTGAAACATTGGCCTTTCAAGGAAGCATAAGGTCTCTATATCATCTGCGGTTTTTATTTTTATATAGTTGGTGCACGATCATGGGTAACAGTGAAACTTGGTCTATAGCCGGATGGGGTGTGTTGG
This sequence comes from Salix viminalis, assembly GCA_029228465.1. Lineage (NCBI taxonomy): Eukaryota > Viridiplantae > Streptophyta > Magnoliopsida > Malpighiales > Salicaceae > Salix > Salix viminalis. The sequence goes on from CM055437.1 coordinate 5,587,390, forward strand.
CTCTGTTCTAGTTTTCTGCGGTGGCTGTTTGCGAGTGGATGTACATCATAGGTTTTTAATTTTCAATCCTGCTAAAATCATGCATTTAATTCTAAATTGTGCCTGATTTTAACATGATTTCTGGCAGTGCATCGTTGAATTATCCTTTTTCTATTTTTCTACTGTGTTTTCTTTGCAAAAGGCTCTCTCTGTTCAAATTTTCTGGTGGATATCTCTATGTTTAATACCTCATCAGAACTTTTCAAAGACCATTCAAATCTCTGCCCTTTGCCACTCAACCAAACTCACACATATGCTAGATGTCAAATATCCATTTTAACTTGTAAGTACAATTGTATTCGGCGTTATGGTAGGTTTTGCATGTCAGATTAATAAAAACTTATAAAATACAGCTTGTACTTTAATTTTTTCAAGAGTATGTTTTTAGCATGTGCTGATTAGCTAAAATTGTTATCAGAGCAGAATGCAATTTCAATTACACACTGCATAGACTGCTAAGTATAAGTGGTCGGGTGAGGCTTTAAAAATGATTTATAAAACTCCTTTACATGTTCTCTCAAGTTTTTTAATTTTTTGTTTTAAATTTGATACTTGCATAGATTTACTTGCTATTTTATGTTGCAATTCTTCTAATTTATTTAATTAGACAGGGATGGTGGGACTTAAATTTATAGCCATTTGATTATTAAGGCTTATCAGATAACTAACTCCCAAGTATAATTGAATAAGTAATCAAATAGTTGGGAAGTTTAGTGAAATATGCAATTGATTATTCTCTTAAAAACGAAAGATTAATGACATCCAATATTATATTTGGATGTTTTTTGAACTCTGAATAATTTGTTTTAATTTTTTCTAAGAAACCTCATTGTAGAATTATAAAAATAATAATGGAAATGTGGAGTTTAATTTGACATCCCTCAAACTTGAATTAGAAAAGTACTCGTTTTGGTACTCAGCTTTGTTGCGGTTCTGAACCTTTTTTTTCCATTAAAAAGTAATGTTCAGGAGTGGTAAGTGCATTTTAAAAAAAATTTCGTGATTCGGCTTATAAACTCAATTGAGTTAAATAAACTGATATTAAAAAATAGACAACAATATTAGTGAATCAAATTTAAAAAAAAACATGATCACAATAATGTAGGAATATGTTTTTTCAAAAGAAGACAAACAATATAGCTTAATTTCTAGCTCACCCGAGTTATCCTGCAAAATTCATGATCTAGATCATGAAATTGAAATAATCTATTATAAAAAAAATATTAACCCTTGACAACTATTTAAAGCCCGTGACCTGGATCATTAGACATGAAGTTTCATATTTGAAAAAAATCAAGAAGTTTAATTTCCAATTAATTTTGAAAAAAATAATAATTAAACAAAAGAATTAAAAAAAGAATGAAAAGAAAGAGTATCAAAATTGTAATGGAATATCGAATTTCTATTTTATCAAAGGGGAAAAAATCATTCAACAAAACAACAACAATAAAATTAAAAAAAAATGAGGATTAAAATTGACATAATTTTATTTATTTATTGAAAGATAAAAATAAAAATAAAAATAAATTTAACAAACTCAAAAGAATGAGGATCAAGATGGTAAAAATAACAAAAAAAGTCATCTCTTGAGTTGAAGTCTGACTCATCACTCCATGTTGCTTTTATTGCTAATTTGTGTTGACAGTTCTTTTTCTTGTTTTGAAAAAGAGGGACAATCAACCTTAATATGTCTTGTCTTGTTTGACTTGTAGCATCTAAGTGCCTCTTTGCTAGATTCTTTCTTATTTTCATCTTTTTTGAAGTTTACAAACTTTTTATTTCCTTGCTTTTTTCTTATCAATTTTTAGAATTGTCTTGTTAAAAGTGCAATGTCTTCCTCATTATTATCATCACTATGAACATGGTGAACGGTTTTGAATGCCAAATTCTTCTTTGGTTTCTCTTCTAGCTCTTGTTTTTTCATGGTGATTTCCATGAGTCATTAATGAATCAATAAGATTTTTCAATGAAAGTTTGGTGAAATCAATAACTTCTTGGATTATCATCACCCTTGCTTCCCAAAACTCGGGAAAAAAACCCTAAGAATTTTGCTCATAATATCAATAAGTCATACCAAGAACATCCAAACTATTAATGATAGTTGTCATTCTAGTAAATATACTAGTTATGGATTCATTTGGAAGCATTTTGAATAACTCATATTGATGTACAAGCATATCAATTTTGGGTTCTTTAATTTGATTAATACCTTCATGAGTCACTTCTAAAGCATGTCATATATCCTTTAACAATTTTACAAGATGATATCCTATTAAACTCACTGCGACTTAAGGCATAATACAAAGTGTTCATAGCTTTGGCATCCATATAAAACAACTTCTTATCATTGTCGGTATACTCACTTCTAAATTAAGGAATCACTAAATCATTTTCAATCTTAGTAGGCTTGTGAGGTTTATTTTTATTAGATAACCATAAATCATAATCAATGGATTGAAGATGGATAACCATCCTAACTTTCTAACAGGCATAATCATTGTGATCAAAGAAACATAGCCTAGAGGCTGGTGCTTCTTCATTTTGAACATCATAGTTATAGGTTATCATTCTACTCAAGTCTGAGCAAACTTATATAAATATATATCAGGTATAGCCTTTAGAATGTCTTTAACGGTTAAAGCAATCGACCGATTTAAATGACCATATCATTCGGTTGATTGACTTGTGTAAAATTTCAGGTGTTCATCATGCATGAACAATGATTGACTAGTTCACTTGGTATGCTCAAACGGTCAATTGGTTCAGCTTAAATATCAATACCTGTGATATAATTTCAAAATATTCACTCAAGATTACATATTACATACAAAAAATAAAAATGAATATGCCTACCAGCTTGTGTTACTAATCAAACACGCAGATTCAAAAATATACGGGAGTTCACAAAGTAGTGTACTAGTAAGATTGGGCAGCAATAATCTGACTGGGTTCATAGACAATTCCATAAACTGGTCCTCTCCTCTGGCCTAACACATTGCTTCTGTCCGACGATTGTGGTGCAGATGACAATGGCTGAGCATTATAAGGTACAGGGATTTCATCAGAGTGGCCAGAAATGCAGAGTGAGCCGGAATCATCTTGCTCCCAGTATACTTCAACCATAATGCCATTAGGATTCTCTGGTGATTCTGTTTCTGGGATCCCCACAAATCTAGCTCCCACAGGTATCTGCATTTTCATTCAGGAAGAAGAATTAAGCTTGATTTTTGTGTGCTTTGTTACACAAATGAAAAGCAAAAATGAGATATGAATTGTTCCTACCTGAACTGATTTCCCAGAAGTTAAGGCCAGAGTAACCATCTTCCCCTCAGCTGCAGCACTTTCTAATTCTGCTTGTTTGGCAATGTTTAGGAAAACCTCTTCAAGAGTTGCAAGGCCAAGCTGAATGTCTGAAATACAGAATTCTCTTTGTCTCTCTTGAAGCTCCGCAAAAAAGTTCTGTTGAAGATTTTAAATGTCAGAGGAAATGGAAGGTCAAACCAATGCACTTGGGTAAAATAGAGGCATGTATGATCGATCCCCCCACAAGTCTATTACCATGTTCATGTATACATCTAAATAGAAATCTGAAATTCTGAAGGAAAATATTTGGAGAATAAAGAAACAAGATAGGATTTTCAAAATTGCTCACCGTTAAAACCCTCTCTTTATCATGAGGAATGACAAAAGTCAAGAAGGATTTGGCTTCCTCTGTTGGCGTTACATCCAAATGCTGTAAGAAAAAATATTCCAAAATCAGAAAAAATGTTTCTCAACATTAAACGAATTTGTTGAATTTGACCATGTATTCGACGTACGTATTTAAAAAACTTCTTCACAGCCTCATGATGAACTGAAGTATCTACTGGCATGCGTCCAGGAGTTTGTCCACCATTTTTATCACTAAAGCTCACGTTAGCAATAAAGCCAGTGCCAAACTTTGACTTCAACCTGATCGAGTTTCCAATGCATCGGAGCCTGCCCTTGGCCATAATTCCTATACGGTCACTTAGAATGTCGGCTTCTTCCATTGAATGAGTTGTTAGAACAATTGCACGTCCTTTCTTTGCGTTCTGTATAATATCCCACACATGCCTTCTTGATATTGGATCCATTCCAGTAGTCTGCGCATCAACAGAAGTCAAACAAAATGAATCTTAACAAATAGATCAAATAAATGTATCCCATGATTCGAAGTATTTGAATCTCCATACCGGCTCATCCAAAATGACTAACTTCGGGTCACCGAGAAGGGCAATTGCAACACTCAAACGACGCCTCATTCCTCCACTGTAACTCCTGGATCTCACTCTCGCTGATTCAGTTAGTTTCACCTTTGCCAATGATTCCTGAGCAACCTGCAATCCACATAGACCAAAGAATTATTTAGAATGTTTGAGTGAGAGCAACAAGCATGGAAGCGCATAATTCTGCTGTACTTTTTGGTCAGACTGTCCAATCAACAAATTAGGATGAGTGATTAAGCTTTCAGGATCATATATCACGTACCGATTTGATTGAAGCTGGGGGTAGACCTTTGATACTTGCAAAGAGGTGGAGGTGTTCTTCACCGGACAATGCATCCCAGAGAATGTCAAACTATAAAAGGATGTGGAAATGTTAGTCTCCATAGACTAATAATTAGCAATAGCACATGGGGCATGCTTGCATAATGTTGAAAATATGCAGGCAAGCAAAAGCAAACACAGAGGGAGAATTCACCTGTGGACAAACTCCAATAATTTGCCGAATGCCTGACATGCCAATCGTGCTTCGAACTGAATGTCCATAGACCAAGGCTGTTTATACAAAATAGTTGGGAAGTCATTAAACTGATGCTTTTAAACCAATTTCAATGTATATTATAACCATGAAATGAGAGTATATTACCATCTCCACCGGTCACAGGTGTAATTCCAGTTAAACAATTCATTGTTGTAGTTTTTCCAGCACCATTGGGTCCAAGCAGACAAAATAACTGATCTTTAGTGAAGTTGACCCATAAGCCCTGCATATAGCAAATAAATAGCAAGTATCAGAATGAGAGAAATTTTCACGTATTCTCGACAAGATGAAAAAGGAACTATGTATCCATTTTATTATCATCGTTTGCCCATAATGATGTCCAATGACAATTCAAATTGATGATTAAAATGGAATATTCTACCCCAACTAGACTGGAACCCAAAACCAGCATGGTACTCAAGAGTAGGAAAGGAATTGCTTACCCTAACAGCATGGTAAGCTGAAGTCTTCTTGCATTTACAGCAACTAATCTGTGTGGCCCCTGGATATGTCTTTGACAATCCTCGTACCTGGACTGCAACATCCGGGTGGACTGTGCCTTCTTTTGAATCATTTTTTACGACATTCTCCTCTTCCAGCACATCTTCATCATCTGGAGTAAGATGATCTTGTTGTGGGATTTCACTCGTGCAGCTACAAATGCCACCCTCTGTGACAATAGAGGAAGAATATGGTTAAAACACTAATTGGATAACAATAAGACCTAGCTATGAGACGTGGACTCGAGTTAGAGTACAAGCTCATGTTCTTAATTACACATTCTTGGAACCATTAAATGAAAAAAAATGACCATTACCTTCGACCTTGTCTCCACCTTTCCCTGTCCAATACCCACGGTTCATGAAGTAAAATGGAGATTTTCTCACACCGGATGCATTTGGGAATATATTATCAAAGTAGATTGCCAAAACAAACCAGAGAAAGAACAGACATATGAGCCACGTGTAAACATCATTCTGCCAAGAAAATACGAGTTAATAGCAGCTCACACGAAGATCGAAAACAGAAAACATTGAAAGTATGAATAGAAAAGCACAAGAAGACGGGGAAATAATTAAGAAAAAACTTGTGCAAGGGCAGAAGTGAGTTCTCAGTAGAATGTATAATATTGTGTGCATTTACGTGTTGTATTTTCTGTGAGCATAGTGATTACATACAATTGTGATAGCACAGTCGTCAGCATCAGGTGGACACTTTGATCGACCTTTCCAGCTGATTCCAAGATCTTCAGGAGTGTTACTTGCATCGGAGAGAATCTTTACTGCTATTGCGAGAAGATTCGGTGGGAAGAATGACCAGATGAACCGTAAGAAACCACTAATGCTTTCCTTGTATGGAAATCCAGCTATTGTAATAATCTGCAATGACAAATGAGATCAATTACCACAACGGAATCAACCATATTCTCACATAAAAAATTTCGGAGGGATTTTCTAAGAGACGATCCTAGATTAGGGGAAAATCTCATTTATAGAACATTTCCTGTTCCATGATATGTAGCTGGGAATCTTGCCTGTGTCATAAATCCGATTATAAATATGGAAAAACCCATCGTTGTGCCTGACGAGGCCTTGCTGATGAAGGTCGAAAGCATGAAGGCAAAACCCATCTAGCATCATATATGAGGAAAGGGTTAATACGAATAAGCTTATAAAGAAAAAAAAAAAAACATAAAAAAAAATGACACCAGGAAGTAGAAGTAACCTTACCATGTTGACCTGGAAAAGGAAGAACACAAAGAACAGAACTCCGAAATTGTTTTTCTTGAAAAAATCGAACTGAAACATCATTCCGAAGAGAACCAGGAAAAGCGAGGAAATAAACGTAATGATTCCCTCCCATGAGATCCATGAGGCCCAATATGTAGATTCATAAAGGCCAGTCATATTCATTGCCTGCGAAGAGGATATAAAATGAACAAATAAATAATATATAATCATAATATAAGGAATTCATCATCAATTATAATCTTGTTTAACTCTAGACAACAGTTTTGCGCAAATACCTGGCGAAGTTTGAGCTCCTTCTCAGCAACCAAATTACTAATTTGTAACACAAATCCAAACATGGTAAATGCCAGGAAAAAAGCTGGTCCTACTGTAGCCAATGCAGAGAAAGCAGGTCTTGCAGGGTGCGCAAACTCCGTAAGTCCAACTTTCCAGTTGAAGCTTGAAGCTGAACATCCATCCAGGGTTTCAAAATAAGTGATAAGTTAAATTTTACTTGACTAAAAAGAAAAGGAAGACACTCTCACGTATCTAAAACAATTTCTACAGAAATTAAGATTTCATACCATTAAGAATAGACCGAGCAATCTCACGCTCTGCCGCAATTTGAAGTGGAATTTGAAATTTGAAGGTTGGATCTTCATATTGGCCTCGCCGAACGATTGGAGTAGAGTTAGACTGTAGGCCATAGGTTATCCAAGTGGAGCTCACAGCCTGGAAATGCAGTGCTGCTGGTGCTTGCATGGGTTCGCTTAAAAACCAAGCATCTACATCGTCTTGTGTTCTGAATGATCTCACCTGCATAAGCAAGAGGCACAACGGGATGGGTTTTTTGTTTTGCTTAATAATTTAATCACTTTCTGATTTTTCTGCTGCGGTATTAAGAGCCTAATCCATTCTTAACAATCAATTAGTCGACCTAAATAAAATCCAGAAAACACAAAAGATAGGACTCCACCCACTGGGTTGGTTCCTTTCTTTTTCTCGAAAGGATTTCCATTAATTCAAAGTAACAATAAACAACCTGGGGATTTCAGATTTGTTTCTTTTTAATTATTGTTTTTCACTACTCCCATAATGAGAACTGAAATTAAACCAAACAAATAAATAGAAACGTCCTTCTCTTTCAGTTTTCCAGAAAACCTTACTGCAGACTAGTAACACGTGATGTTTGGAATCAGAGTAAGAGTTGAATACCTTCGCAGCGGGAATCGGCCTGGTGGGGTTATTAATCATGATGGATTGAACTATAGTGCCAATTACAGCGCTGTCATTTCCACTCCAAACGAAGTCATAACAAGGCTTTCTAACGTAGAACTTTTCCTCGCAAGGAGGGATCGGAGGCTCCCACATAGGCTGTGGATTCCTCACCGTTTTGAACCCTGTCGTCGTCTTCGTTTGAGACTCTGTTGCCTTTTCGATGCAGAACAGCAAGAACATGAAAAAGAAAGAAGCAAAGAGCTGCAAGAATGTCGCGCTCTTGTTTCTCGATGACAGCAAAATGTTTTTCTTGAACAGCGCCGTGAATTGTTGGTACAGTAATGGAAATCCTTGAACCAGCTCCATGTTTCCTCTCCCTTGTGTTTCTCCCTTTTTCTTTCTGTTTTGGTTTTCCGTTCGTAGTTTCTGAAGAGGGAGGGCCTGTGCTTAAAAAAGCGCGGTTTGGAGGTGGAGCGCGGGGGCAACTTGGTCACACGAAGGGGTGTAATTCGGGCTTGCATTTCTCACAAATTACAGGCCCTGCCACTCTGACCGGACTCCTCTACAGGGGTTCGAGGGCAAGGTGGGAAAACGAGAAGGGTGAGTGCATTTGGGCTGCAATTACCAGATGTGCCCCCGCATTTCCCTTGGAAAAGCCGTCGTATCTAGAAGCTCTGACATCAGATGTGAAACCGCACATTTTTAAATATAAATTACTGTTTAACACGGTATTTTAAGACTATGTTGACAAAAATCATTTATTTATTTATTTTAAATATTAAATTATTTTAACAGATAAATTTTAAAAAATAAAGAATATTATTTTAAATATTTATAAACAAAGATAAACTTAAAAAAACAATCTTAATATCGTAGACAAATAAACGAGGGGGGTGGGCACCCATTTCCAGAGTCAAGACTATGGTGATACATAAAAAAGATTATATTATTATAAGGTTCATCTGGATTTTAATCTTAAAGTGGAGCTATCATAATGGCGTTCGCTGAATGGACTCCCCTTCTAGAAGACGAGAATCTCATGGTGAAAAAGGACGACGACTTTTATGAGCCAATAGCGCAATAGCCACCGGTGCTGGGAATCAGGCACCACGGATCTGTTCAGCCAAACAAGACTTTGAATTGGACAGCTCCGTATTAATTAATTCAGCCAAAAAGATCGGAGATATATTCGTTTCATTTCATTTTCATAGTCACGCCCGCCAGTCAACATATATTATAATAATAATAATCAACTAGGCAGGCCTAATTATTAACAGTTTTTTATTATTATTTTAATTTGTTTCTGACCATGAGTGATTTTAGGGCCAAGTATATTTTATTACTTTTTAATTGTTTCGGATTTCATTTCGAGAAATCAAACAATTGGTCAAAGAGATCATCCTATGAATATGTTGTCGGATGTTTTATTATAACAAGTCGAGCCCTTGTTCGTTTTATTAATTCAAGACCGATTGCTTATTTTATATGTTAAAGAATCATCTCATCTAAAAGCTTAAGCTTGTAGGTGAGGTCCCTAGAATATGATTTATATTATTCTCTAACACACATCCTCAAGTGAAAGCCCTTTGAGCTTGAAACTTGCACACAAGCCCACTTTACCTTGTGCTTGATTTTTATCAAATAGAATGAGGGGGTGGTGAGATTCGAACTCGTGACCGCTGGGTCAACCAGGCTCTGATACCATGTTAAGGAACCATCTCACCTAAAAGCTTTAAGCTTGTAGGTGAGACCCCAGAATATGATTTATATTATTCTCTAACATTATACTCTATGAGTAGTCTTGATGAGCCATTTCCCCACGTGTGAAAAATAATATATATATTATTTGTAGTAAAGAGAATGTCTTTGGTGAGCTTATGTAGCTGTACAAGAATTAGGTTCTTTAGTATAATATAAGAGCATTATGATAAATAAATCAACCATGAAAATAATTGTTACAGGGGAACAGCCATATCGATCAAATACTAAAATTTGAATGCAACCTCTTTTAAAATTTTCCCAAGCCTCCTCTTCCTTCCTCTATTTCCCTCATTTTCTCTCTCTAAAACAAAATTTCCCTATATTTGAACTTTCTTAATTTCTAATATGGATGAGTTCTTCCCTCTTCTGCCACTCTCTTTTCACTCCTACACATTATTCTATGGGACTTTAAGGTGAAAAAAGAAGAAGAAAAAATGAAAATGTTTATTTTTTTAATAAGTGTACATCATGAGCTTTAAAAAAATCTATGTAGCCAAAATGATCTAGCCATTTAAAAAATGATTAACGTGACATAATTAAACTTGAATAAGTCAACACCTAAAGAAAATAATTTTTTTTAAAAAATAAAGTACTATTATTATTTTAGCAAAATAATGTGACTTGTATTCTCTTATGCGTACAATTATAGTTTAAAGAATTTGAGTTATATAATTAATGCAGTAAGGCGAACACGAAAGCTGACTTGGACTGTAATTAGCTCACATCCTTTCATCAGCTTTCAACCAAAAAATTACAGCAAAGAATTCATAACACTCATTTGCACCGACGTTATAATAAAATGAACTCCCTGCTATTTCGTTTCTTTCCCAACGGCTACTTTATTTTGTTAACCATGCTCACGAGGTGTTTGATCAAAATCCTCAACCATTTCAAAACTCTCTTAGCATAAAGATGCTGTTCAGTTTTTCATTCCATGCATGTCCGGTGGTTATATCGTTTTACGGCTCCACCTGTTATCACTTCTACTTTATTGGCTATTGGTTTTGATGGGGGTTGATAAGACGACAACCACAACTGCTATTGAGCCAAGGAGGTTCAAACATGCGCCTATCAAAAATTCTAAGTTCACGGACAATTGATAAATGCAGAGTAAGGGATGAGTTCGTGAGCAGTGAAGGTGCAAGTGTTTGAAGACCAGTCTGCCAGTATTAGTGATCGTGGGGAGTGTTAGGAGTCAGTTTATTAGTGGAAACCCATCGTGGGTAGTTCGTGTGGGAGTCAGTTTATTTCTTTCAGTTATTTCCCTGTATTCAGTTATTTCCCTTCTGTATTTATAATTCGTAATTATGCAGTAAATGGTAGACAATTATTCAGTTCAATCACTGGTTCATTCTTATCACAAAAGAATTATCTTGCAAATTATTTATTGCTTTGACTGGGACCTATCATTGGTATCAGAGCAAGGTTACTATGACAACAAACAAGGAAAGAATCGAGAATTTGGAAGCTGGGCTTGTTGGGATGCAAGGTGGATTCCAACGAATGGAGCTGGATGTAGGGAACAAACTGCATCAATTGGAAGAGGTAATTTCCAAGCTATCTGACATCCTACGGGCTAACAAAGGATCTGTTGACAACGCCAATCAATTTCAAGAAATGGGTTCACGACCATTCTTTGAAGAAGGTGATTGTTCACGCCAGATGGTACCCTCGCAATTGGCCAAACTGGTGTTCCCAAAATATTCGAGTGATGACCTGACCGAGTGGTTCAACCGGGTTGCCCAGTTCTTTGAGTATCAAGGGACTCCAGACAACCAGAAAGTGTCGTTAGCTTCATTTCACCTTGAAAGGGAAGCTAATCAATGGTGGCAATAGATGCAGAGAACCCACAAATTTGAAAATACTGTGGTAACATGGAAAATCTTTGAGGAAGAATTGTGGGCACGTTTCGTCCCTACAGACTGCGATGACTTTGACGAGGCATTGTCGAGACTCAGACAGACTGGGTCATTACGTGAATATCAGAAAGAATTTGAAAGATTGGGGAATCAGGTGTATGGGTGGACCCAAAAGGCAATGGTGGGCACGTTCATGGGAGGGCTGAAACCTGAAATTTCTAAAGCCATACGAATGTTCAAACCACAAAATCTGAAGGAAGCCATCAGTCTGGCAAGGATGAAGGAGGAGCAGCTGCTGCGACAAAGAAGATTCAATCGACCATCCCTACCAATTCGGGCACTACTTGCTCTACCATCTCCAACAAAGAACACTACTGTTCCTTTTAAAAGGCTGTCGTGGGATGAAATGCAACGACGACGAGCACATGGTCTTTGTTTTAATTGCAATGAGAAATTCACAGTCGAGCACAAATGCCAGGGTCCTCAACTATTATTAATGGAGAATTATGGGGAATTTGAAGAAGGGGATTGTGAAGAGTTTGATGGCAAAGATGCAGTTGACGAATCACCTGAGATATCGTTGCATGCTCTCACTGGGTGGACCACCTCGCGAACAATGAGGCTGAAGGCAAAAATTGGGAATCAGGAGTTAATTGTCTTGATTGACAGTGGATCGACACACAACTTCATTAGTGAACGAATGGCAAATTGGCTGCAACTTCCCGTGATTCCCACTGAATCTTTCAGTGTAAAGGTTGCAAACGGGCAACCATTAAAATGCCAAGGAAGATTCGAAAATATCCATGTCCTACTGCAAGGTATTCCATTCTTCCTGACCCTCTATGCTCTGCCACTTATTGGGTTAGATTTGGTGCTAGGAGTTCAATGGTTGGAGCAACTGGGAACCGTGGCTTGTGATTGGAAAAGGTTAACGATGGAGTTTCGATGGAATAATCAAGCTCATAAGCTACAGGGAATTGATGCTCCTTCAATTCATTCGGCAACATTGAAGGCATTGACAAAGAACTTACGCTACCAAAATTCCATGTTTGCTATTTGTGTCCAAACTGCCAATGAAGCACCAAAGAATGGGATTGGAGCCGAAATGCAACAACTGTTAGATCAATTTTCAGACATCTTTCAAGAACCGAATCAAGTACCTCTTGAAAGGGAACTGGATCATCGCATTGCCTTGAAAGAGGGAGCTAAACCGGTCAATGTGAGACCCTACAGGTATGCCTACTTTCAAAAAGCTGAAATTGAAAAACAAGTTCATGACATGCTACAATTGGAACTCATACGATCTAGTACTAGCTCATTTTCATCTCCTGTTTTATTGGTTAAAAAGAAAGATGGCTCATGGTGCTTTTGCACAGATTATAGGGCACTTATTGCTGTAACCTTAAAAGACCGATTTCCTAATCCCAACCGTAGACGATATGTTAGATGAGCTCCATGGAGCTAAATTTTTTACGAAATTAGATCTAACGGCCGGCTACCATCAAGTTAGAGTACATCCCCCAGATATTCATAAAATTGCTTTTCGTACCTATAATGGTCACTATGAGTATTTAGTCATGCCCTTTGGACTTTGTAATGCTCCTTCTACTTTTCAAACTATTATGAATTCCATATTCCACCCTTATCTTCACAAATTTGTATTAGTATTTTTTGACGATATCTTGATCTATAGTCCCAATTGGTCCATGCATATTGAACATGTTCAGAAAGCTTTTGAAATTTTAAGGCATCACACATTTTTTGTCAAACTAAAAAAATGTGCATTCGGTCAACAAGAATTGGAATACTTAGGTAATATCATCACTTCGGAAGGAGTCAAGGTGGACCAAGGAAAAATCCAAGCAATGGTTGATTGGCCAAGGCCTACTAATATTTCTGAATTGTGTGGATTTTTAGGTCTTACAGGTTACTACCGGAAGTTTGTCCGTAACTATGGAGTACTAGCTCGTCCCCTCACCAATCTGTTAAAAAAAGGTCAATTCGGCTGGAGTACCGAAGCTGATATGGCTTTTGAAGCTTTGAAAGCAAGCCATGACCACATCACCTACTTTGGCTATGCCTGATTTTGATGATTCTTTTATTGTTGAGACAAATGCTTCTGGTGATGGAATTGGTGCAGTCCTAACCCAAAAAGGAAAACCGATTGCCTTCATGAGTCGTTCACTAGGGGTGGCAAAATGAGCTTGGTCTACATATGCTCGCGAAATGCTGGCAATTGTAGTTGCTGTCCAGACTTGGAGGCCATATTTAATGGGACGAAAATTCTTCATTCATACAGACCAGTGCAGCCTTAAATACATCTTGGAGCAGCGCATCACTACTCCAGAACAACAAAAGTGGGTCTCAAAGCTATTTGGGTATGAGTATGAAATCCTCTACAAACCTGGCAAGGAAAACTCAGTCGCAGATGCCTTATCTCGCAGATTAGATAGCCCGTGTCTTAATGCCATCTTGGTTCCACAGGCGCAGATATGGGACTCTCTTCGGTAAGAAACGAGACAGAATCTTTATATGCAAAAAATTGGCAAATTGGCAGTTGACAATCTGGACTACCCTTACTCATGGAGACAGGGGTTGATTTGTTACAAAAATCGTGTGGTTGTGCCCTCGTAGTCTACTTTCATCAACCAACTATTACATGACTTCCATGACTCTCCAATTGGAGGTCACTCCGGCGTGCTGTGTACCTATAAACGCTTGGCCCAACAATTCTATTGGCCATCCATGCATCATATTGTTCGTGCTTATGTTGCAGCCTGTGATGTTTGTCAAAGGGCCAAATCAGAAACTCTCTCCCCAGCTGGTCTCTTGCAGCCGTTGCCCATTCCATAGCAAGTATAGGAGGACATTAGCATGGACTTTGTTGAAGGTCTGCCACCTTCAAACGGTAAAAACTCCATCCTCGTCAGTGGTCGATCGCCTCAGTAAGTCTGCACACTTTATTCCCCTAGCGCATCCATTTATTGCAAGGGTGGTGGCTGAGAAGTTTGTGGAATTTATTGTGAAATTACATGGCATGTCGAAATCCATAATCAGTGACAGGGATCCTATTTTTATCAGCAATTTTCTGGCGTGAATTTTTCAAATTGGCAGGAACTTCATTGAAGATGAGTTTCATCTTATCATCCGCAGATGGATGGTCAGACGGAGGTGGTTAATCGGTGCGTAGAGCAATATCTGTGTTGTTTTGTCCATCAGTAGCCACGAAAATGGTGTTCCATCCTTCCATGGACTGAATACTGGTATAACACAGCCTATCACTCATCAACTGGCATGACTCCATTCCAAGCTCTGTATGGCAGATTGCCACCCCCTATTCCCCACTATGACAGTGGGTCCTCTCCTGTCAATGAAGCGGATCAGCAGCTCACTACAAGGGATGAAATACTACGTCTTTTTAAGCTCAATTTACAGGCAGCAAACAACCGCATGCAGCTAGTGGCTAATTCGAGCGCGTGATCTCGAATTCCAGATAGGCGATTGGGTTTTTCTTCGATTACACCCCTATCGACAGCGTACAGTTTTTCCACGGGCTTCACAAAAATTGGCTAGTCGTTTTTATGGTCCATTTCAGGTTGAGGAACGTTTTGGACAGGTAGCTTATAAGCTCAAGCTTCCTGAAGGGTCTCGCATTCATCCCGTTTTTCATGTTTCCTTACTTAAGAGGAAATTGGGTGACTCAATTGTGCCTATTATGGAGCTGCCATCCTCCTCAGAGAATGACGGTGAAATCGTGCTGCAACCAGAGTCTATCTTGGACACCCGTTGGGTAAAGAAAGGTTCCAAGTTTGTCGCAGAAAATCCTGGTGAAATGGAAAACTCTCCCAGTAGATGATGCCACGTGGGAAAACGCTCATGAATTGCAGAGAAATTTCAGCCATTTAAACCTTGAGGACAAGGTTCCTTTTCGGTGTGTGTGGGTGGGGGGAGGGGGGGGGGGTATTGATAAGACGACAACCACAACTGCTATTGAGCCAAGGAGGTCCAAACGTGCGCCTGTCAAAAATCCTAAGTTCACGGACAATTGATAAATGCAGGAGTAGGGGATGAGTTCGTGAGCAGTGAAGGTGCAAGTGTTTGAAGACCAGTCTGCCAGTATTAGTGATCGTGGGGAGTGTTAGGAGTCAGTTTATTAGTGGAAACCCATCGTGGGTAGTACGTGTGGGAGTCAGTTTATTTCTTTCAGTTATTTCCCTGTATTCAGTTATTTCCCTTCTGTATTTATAATTCGCAATTATGCAGTAAATGACAGACAATTATTCAGTTCAATCACTGGTTCATTCTTACCACAAAAGAATTATCTTGCAAATTATTTATTGCTTTGACTGGGACCTATCATTCTCCAGGGAAAGTTTTTGGTGGGATTCATGTTATGGATCATATAACTTTTAACTTATAACACCAAGGGGCTGCTAGATTTCTTGAAACACAGAATGCTTGTCTCCGAGTTCCATGTGCATGAGAAGTGAACAAATTAGAGCTAATGATGTCACTCTTTTCAGCGTTTTATCGAATCTGGGAACCGTGTTCAAACTTGTAATGTATATGCTGGTATAGGAAGATGCCAACAAACTTGTGCTGGTCCTGAACTCGAGGAAAGGACAAGAGAGTGCAGAAAACAGCGGCATGTAGTTGGAAAAATGAAGTCGATGCCACAATATTCCATCCTTCAACTGATGAGGTGCATGGTCCTTCATGGATTGGCAATGCATGCAGTCAACCTGGGCTGGCGCCTCTGATATAGAATTAGGGTTTAGCTAGGGTTCTTATAGTAGAAAAGGGTAACTTTTATTGCATTTAATTGTTGAATACTCCTGGAGTTTATCGTAGTAACACCTAATCCATCAGCCTTCCAATTAGCCCCACTTGATGATGCCTGTGAAATATTATGATTTCAATTTAAAGGTTTATCAAAAAATAAAACGATTAATTTTTAAAAAGTAGAGACATTTTCTCACTCGACGATTACATGTTGGATATATGCTGAAGCAATGTTAAAATATTCGTCGAGTAACGGTCTGATTTCCTCGTCAACTTCTGCCATTAAAAAACTAGATCGAACAGCTAATCCACCAGCCGTCCGATCGGCCCCACAAGCTTGATTTTCTAGATGGTCTCCGGCTTATGCTTATGCCTTATTCAATCAAGATGCTATTTTCATAATATTGCCTTCCTGACTAAGCAATTCTTACCAAATTGCTGGGACGAATGTCATCGGACGAAGCCACCGAGTAATTGCAAGACTGCATGCATAAATATGAAACGACGCCGAATGGAAATTTCTCGTCTGGTTGACAGCTGCGATGATGCTGACGTATGATAAAGACAAAGGGCGCTTATCACGGGTCATGTGTCTCGACTTTAATTAATTATTAATTATTAATTATTAATTATTGTTTTCTTATCCCGGCGGCTTCAGGCAATTTCCATGACGAATGCCTATTTGAATAAATTTCTTCGAGATGGATTGACCTGTTCAAAAATGGTTACCTATCTCCGTCAATCACAAATATTCTTCCCTTCCACTTGTTTCTTAAATTTTTAACTTAATTTCTCTTGGCGCCATATCGGCTTTCCTATTCTAGGAATAAAAAAATAAGAATCAAAAAAATAATTTTTGAATAATATTAAAAATAAATTTTAAAAAATAAACAAATATTATCTTGATATATTTTTGAATAAAAATCATTTTAATTAGATCCATCAAACAAAAAGAAAAAGAAAAAAGTACGGGGTTATTAATTTTACTTACAAAAAAAAAGGATAAGATATTAAATAAAATAAATCCATGAAATTATAATCATTTGAATGGGGAAGAAAATTCCCGATCCATTCAATGGATTATATCTGACTTCGTATTCACGGATTTGACCACCTGCCCATATGACCAGGCAGCCTAGCTTGCTGTACCTGTTTTCCAAACTCCCACAGGCAAGCACTACCCGTATCAGTCAGGGGGTGGTTTCGGCATTTCATGCCAGCACCCAAAACGCGTGAGGGGTACTATGGACAATTATAATTAATTGTTTATTAATCCAAGTCAAAAAAGCTGACAAGTCAAAAGGAGCCATCTTCGTTACCAATTCCGTAAATAGAGGATGTAGTCGGGGGTAAGTTGTCAAATGAGCAAAGAAGTTGTGACTTGCTGCCAACGACACGCATAAAAGGGAGGGAGGGCTCTGCAGCTTCATCTCATTAAAAAGCTTTGCTGTTCTGCGGGTTTCATCGCGCCTTGCCATTGCTCCACCAAGAACTGATAGCTTATTCGTATAACAAAAATATACTCTACCACAGCTCGGGCTTATAACAGTCTCACTGTTTTGTTTTCGGCTAAAAAATATTAAAGGAACAACAGTTTTAGCTGTAATTAAGTTGTTTTCTGGCGGGAAATAAGGTGGTGGTGTTTTTTTCTCCGGGGAGCGGGGTTCTTTTCAATGGCGGATTCCGAGGCATCACCTCACACGGCAGCTTTCTGGGTTCAGGCTGATGCTTTGCTCAGAAAGAACTTAACTTATCAGGTATAGAAATATATACTCCTTCACTTTCCTTTTTTTTTTTCTTTTTCGTTTCCAAAACAAACAAGTGTTCTGTGGTTGCTTCCCAAATTAATGACACCTTTCATTTTGGAGGCACAGTTAATTACGAAGAAGGTGATGTAGTTTTTAGATCAATAATTAGCTAGCAGTGGAGATTAATGTTAATGCATGCCTGTTTGTGTGGTTGCAGAAACGAAACATCAGCGCGAATTGCAGGCTAATTTCATTTCCATTCGTGCTCTGTATCCTCCTTATCATCACTCAAACATTTGTTGACAATCAAATAAGCAAAGATAGTAACTTGTGCGGCTGTCAGTATATTGATGTAAATGGAGTTACTGAGAAAGTGTGTGGTTTACAGTACTCAGATTTGGATCAAGCCCCTAGTTGTCCTGTTTCTAGTCCACCCAAGTGGCCTCCTCTGTTACAGGTTCCAGGTCCTCAATATCGTGCCGTCAGAAGTGCTTCTTATCCTTATAATGATTTGCCGGACGAGTCTTGTAGACTAAACGGCAGCTGCCCTGTTTCTCTTTTTATCACCGGAGCTGATCAGACGCTTGCACAAAGTAAGTGGCTAAAATTTCTGTCACCTGCCAAGGAGATGGAAATGAATATTTCAGGTTTCATCAGGGTCTCTTAACCTCATTTTATATTTATTTCTAGGTTTGGCTGATATGATGTTCGCAATTCCTTCCATTCTTAATTCCACCTACAGTGTGCTGGTTAGTTGTTTTTCCTGCTTCATCCTTGATATATATATATATATATATATATATAGACACACACACACACACATGTGTGTGTGTGTGTGTTTCATCTTCCTCTCCTGACCATGCATCTAATACTTTGAGCTTTACAAAATGTTTCAGGGTTCAAATTCAGAAACTAAACAGGATAATTTTCTTGATCCTGCTTTCGCCGAGGGTTCTCTCTATAACATTCAAAGCAGTCCGTGCACACAGAATTCTACGCTCAATGTTAATGTAACCCTTGGCGCTACTTCCTTCCAAAATGGTAATTCTACCTACGCTTACCCCTGTAGTTTCCAAAGTCGCACGGTTGATGCTTATTAGAATAATATATATATATATATATATATATATATATATATATATATATATATATATATATTTTTTCCTGCGCATCTCATTTTCTCTATGTTCTCGAACTAGTTACACGAGACTGCTTTTCATGTTTGTTTATTGTTTTAAAATTCAGTGACCACATGTGTTCGAAGTCAAAGTTTGTGGCGCAACAGTTCTGAGGAGATAAATGATCAGATATACCGGGGGTATGAAAAAGGCAATGCAGAGAGGAAGTACAACGAGATACTAGGAGGTTAGCCTTCCAGCTTTCAACGTGTACAAATCTAGCGTGTGATTACTGTAGCTCGGCCTCAGGAGAATTCTAACTGCTTCATTTTTCTGCAGCCTATGATTTCATGAACACCAATGGCAATAATTTTAGTGTGAATGTGTGGTACAATGCCACCTATAAGGATTCTGATAATGGGGAATTCTACTTGGTGCGGTTACCACGTGCAATAAACCTGGTATGTAAAGCACCTGAAGTGCTTATTAAATCCTTTCCTCCATCCCCTCCCTCAAAAGAGCAAGGCTATGTTTCTGATCATAATCAATCCAAGTATAGGATATGTAGATTATAATCCATCCCACAACAGCTGTTATTGGATTTCATTTCTTACAAAGCCCTTGTTTGCATATTTATTTTCACTGCTTTCTTAGCTTTACATCATTCTCATCGATCAAACAGTAGTAATACAAGCTAGTGTTTCTATCTTCACAGGTATCAAATGCCTACCTTCAGTCGATTAGATCTGGATCTGGAATGATACTAGAGACTGTCAAGGAAATGCCTAAAACTTCAACAAAGCTCAAGCTGGATATCGCATCTCTTCTTGGCACTCTCTTCTTTACATGGGTTGTCATACAACTATTTCCGGTTAGTGTGTGATCCATTTCTTGTCAGCAATTGCTTATTTTGAGGCTAGTATTTTGTTGCATATGCTGTTCAAAATATATCCTAGATTCCTGATTTTGTCGTCTATGACGCCTCTATAATCGTGGATATCTGCAATTACCATGCCTCCTTGCCCTGGTCTTGCTCAGTGATAGAATGAACATATATATATATATGCATGTGTAACCCAACCTCGTGGTTTGAATTATGAAAATTTCGTGCATTTACCTACATATTTTTTCTGAAGTTATGTAATCTTGTTTCTTTTCTCTATAGGTGGTGTTGACAGCACTGGTTTATGAGAAACAAGAGAAACTACGGATCATGATGAAAATGCATGGGCTTGGAGATGGGCCTTATTGGATGATTTCTTACATGTATTTTCTTGCTATATCTGCACTATACATGTTCGTGTTTGTGATATTTGGTTCAATAGTAGGTAGGCATCACTCCAATCCTCAATGCTTTCTAATTTTTGCAGCCTTCGCTTCAAGTTACTAACATGGATAAATTGCAGGTCTGAAATTCTTCACACTGAATGACTACTTCATCCAATTCGTGTTTTATTTCCTCTATATAAACCTGCAAATTTCCTTGGCGTTCCTCGTCTCCGCATTCTTTTCGAATGTCAAGACTGCTACAGGTCTGATGTTAGCTGTTTGATCGGTCTGTTAAATGATTTTTCCTTTTAATATCACCTGGTCTTGTTCCTGACAGTTGAGTTTGATGATTACAGTTGTGGGCTATATATGTGTCTTTGGAACTGGGCTTTTAGGTGGCTTTCTTTTCCAGTCCTTCGTTGAAGACATTTCATTCCCAAGTAAGTAGAAGAATCTGTCAAACCACAGTAGTTGCTACTAATGTTCGGATTTTATGCTACTGCATGCTGTTACAGTTTTTTCATTATCTGAGATTTAACAGATGTGAGGAGGCTAGTGATTGCTTACATAATTTAATATGTGTGAATTTTGAGATACTGGTAGCAGCTCAATTGTTTGCTGGGAAACCTATTATGCAGAAGTGTTATTTTCCACCAGCTGCTGCTGCTGGTTGTCAATGCGAAATAGCTGTCTAGGTTTTATATATCGTCTGTTTCTACTTTTCGCCAGCCTTACCCTTATGGGAGTTGCTTCTCTTGTTGCAGAGGGGTGGATCATTTTTATGGAGTTATATCCTGGTTTCGCTCTATATCGTGGCTTGTACGAGTTTGCAGAGTATGCCTTACAAGGAAACTCAATGGGGACTGATGGCATGAAGTGGGGAAATTTGAGTGATAGTGAAAATGGGATGAGCGACGTGATGATCATCATGCTTCTTGAATGGTTGGCGGTGCTCTGTATAGCCTATTATGTGGATCAAATTTTTGCATCTGGAAGTGGGAAAAATCCTAAATATTTATTGCAAAAGTTTCGGAAGAAGCGTCCATCATCTTTTCGGAGGCCTAGTTTGGGCAGGCAGGGATCTAAAGTTTTTGTTGATATGGATAAACCTGATGTCATGCAGGAGGTAACATTCCCTTATCTAGTTCTGATGAGTAATCATTCCCTGCACTCCACTTTTTGATCTAGAAATACTTGTGTGCGCCAATGATATGTAGTCAACCGTGTGTGAATGTAATTTTGTGCACATCTTTTAAATGCAGAGGGAGAAGGTTGAGCAGATACTGCTGGAACCAACAACTACTCATTCAATCGTCTGTGACAACCTGAGAAAGGTGTATCCAGGAAGGGATGGAAATCCTGAAAAATTGGCAGTGAGAGGATTATCTCTTGCTATACCTCGAGGGGAGTGCTTCGGCATGCTTGGTCCAAATGGTGCTGGGAAAACCTCGTTTATTAGCATGGTCAGTACACCTGCTATGCAATTTTATAACTGTAGAGACTCCATTTTTTTTGTTAAGCTTGGTATTATCTAATTTCCTTGTTCGACACTGAAAAAATAAGTGATTAGAAATAGCTCTCAATCATTTTTAATTTTTTCTTGTTGTATACTGGAAATAGTAAATATGTTCAGGAGAGGTATTGACCAAGTAGCCAATGTGTCTAACACTTGAAGCATCTTGGGAAAGGGTTATAGGCGTGGTCATTGTTATTCCTTTGCCATATCTTGATGTAATTTTAGGCTTGATTCGTCTTCTTGAGAAAATAGAAATGAGTATACACTCACTCGTGCTCCTCCAGTATTTCTGACTTTTTATTCTGATGATTAGATGATTGGGCTGACAACACCCAGCTCGGGGACAGCATATGTCGAGGGCTTAGACATACGTACTCAAATGGATTGGGTTTATACCAGCATGGGCGTTTGCCCGCAGCACGAGTAAGTTAATTCTTGGTTCTGTTTTCTTCAAGAAACACATCTTCATCCTCAGCTGGAGCTCTGACATTTTTGTTCTGCTCATTTTTCCTGGACAACTCTTAGCTTGCTGTGGGAGACTCTGTCGGGAAGAGAACACTTGCTATTTTATGGCCGACTAAAGAACCTAAAAGGTTCCGCTTTGAAAAAAGTAAGTCATTCTCAACTCAGCTTCCAGCTTTTCACAGGTTATTTACTCTTTTGTGAAATAGGTAATTCTATTTTAGTCGGGCGAGTTTTAATTGATTCTCTCTTATTTTACCATTCTGCTTCTCTAGGCAGTGGAGGACTCTCTTAAGAGCGTCAACCTATTTAACGGAGGGGTTGCTGACAAACAAGCTGGGAAATACAGTGGAGGAATGAAGAGGAGGCTTAGCGTTGCCATATCACTGATTGGAGATCCCAAAGTACGTCACTGTCTCTCCCCTAAAAATACTTTTGCTGCACGAACTCTTGGGATTTGTTGCATTCTTCCAGTGCCCTTGCTTATCCAAATTCTTGGAAATTTTGCAGGTTGTTTATATGGATGAACCCAGTACCGGATTAGATCCAGCTTCAAGAAGCAATTTATGGAATGTGGTGAAGCGTGCAAAGCAAGACCGAGCAATTATTCTGACCAGTACTACTTTTATCTTCATCTCCAACGACTTTTAAAATGAAAATCCTCTCCTTCCAGCTTCACTCACAGTTTTTGACTCGTTGTTTTCAGCACATTCAATGGAGGAGGCAGAGTACCTGTGTGATAGGCTGGGAATTTTCGTCAGCGGAGGCTTACAGTGCGTAGGAAACCCAAAAGAGGTAACCATGAGGCGATTGTTTGAATTTGGTTAGAGATAATAGAGATGCATTGAGGAACGAAACATTGAATAGTTTTATGGTAGAATATATAAAATCTCTCTGTTCTTAATCAATTTAATTTTCTGTCAACAGCTGAAGGGTAGATATGGAGGATCCTATGTGTTCACAATGACGACATCTGTGAACGACGAGCGTGAGGTGGAGCAAATGGTCCGGCGTCTCTCCCCCAACGCCGAGAAAACATACCATATGGCCGGAACCCAGAAGTTTGAGATGCCAAAACACGAGGTCAGCATGGCGAACGTATTCCAAGCAGTAGAGGTTGCAAAAAGCCGCTTCCCGGTTTATGCATGGGGTTTGTCGGACACCACCTTGGAAGATGTCTTCATCAAGGTGGCGAATTCAGCCCAGGAATTCCACACGCTCACATGATCAGATCGATACGTGTTGATTGATTCTAAATTTTCATGCTACTTCCATACATGCATACATATATATTTTCATTTATTTATTTTTCGAAGCAAGCCCTACTGTATTGTATTGTAGTGTATGTAGATATGACATGAGATTTTGAGCATATATAATGTTGATTGTCTTTTGCGCGAGTCTGGGATTACATGGTGTAGTATAGAGAGTGATGATCCTCCCATATTATAAAATATATATTATTGAACTTCAATTAGAGTTTCCTAACGTATAAAATATTGAATTTGTGTCTTTCACTTTGTTAATTATTGCTGAGGTAGGCAGTCTTTTCTCATTAAATTGTTGTAATTAAAAAAAAATAGTAATTAAAACTCGAATATTGTTCTCCTGTGAAAAAAGTTTCAGCTAGGACAGCAGGGGGTATGACCCATGCCAGCTGCTTCACTCCTTTTTCTTCATTCTTTACAGGGGTCAGGATTAGATTTGTCTGACAGATTAGATTATGAGCAATAAATAATAGCAGGAACCAGTAAAAACACAATCCAGATGCAAAACTAGCATTGGGTTTTGATGATTGATGAAGTGAAGCAATCCATAAACACAATTACAGATAAAATCTGGAAAATTAAGGGAAAAGGAGCACTTACAGATGAGATTATCAAGAGAGAAACATACAGGATTTCTGGCAGACATCCAAGAATCACACAAGAAGATTGACTAACATTCCCATCTCACCATTTTTTTAGAATATGACTTCCAATATTTCATGGTTATTGCTATATTTTAAAAATCATTTCCCTTTTCCGTGGCCTTCTCTCTCGTGAGTGATGCTATCACATTCTGTGAAACTGTACGAGGTTATGCTCCAAATTTTTCATTCACTTCTTAAGGTTTTATTACCTGCTATACTCTGGTGTCTATTGAAAACGTCCAAATAGTACTAGTGGAATTCAAGCTTCACCCATTTATCATCTGCTCATAAGAACAATTATTTTTCAAACAAACAGAGTTCTAGGTATTAATTTTGTATGTTCCCGGGATATTTTTCTTGAGCTGCTATGACAGAGAGTTGCTGATGTAGACCGGACAGAAAACACCCGAACGGCTAGAGTTTTGTCACAAAGACAAGAGCTCTAAAGACAAGGTCTGAATTTGAGATCCCTGGAAAGAAATCATTTATTTTATTTTATCTAGGAGTATTTTTACCGACCTTTTTGTGTTTACGACAAACATATTTAATACCAGGGATTAATTGGAAGTGCACACTAAATCATGCCCAACAGGGATTGGTGTTCTTCGAAACTCCATCGATCAGTTCATGGCGATGTTTTCAATACCAGTTGGTTTAGCATATTCCCACGGGGCTGAGTTACTGGCTATCAGAAAAGATGAATTCTCATCTATCAGAAATTATTTGGTTCACTTTTAACGTAATTGTTGAATCAGATTTCAGTATACATCGAGATTTGATTATGAATATCAAGACAATGAAATATGTTGTCTTGGGCTTAGAGAGGCAGTTTCCTGTCTTGGACAAGTCGAAAAAGTGTCGACCCAGCCCCGTTTGTTGTGGGCTTATTATTTACTGTCGTTATATTACATCGATGTCGCAGGTTGTGGAATAAAAGGCTGCAAAGCATAGATTCTGATAGTTTTCCACTGGAGGACATTAGAGTTCAAAAGTATTATTAACTTATAAAATAAATCCACATATGTTTGAAACACAACACTAATTATTCTTCATAAAAACAAAAGAGTTGAAATTGATTTTTAATAAAAACAAATTTAGCTTGTATAATTTGCGAAGCTAGAGAGAGATATGGTATTCAAAGCAAGAGCATTCAACAAAATAATTAATTAGAAGGAACAAACTAGATTGGGATTCATGCGTGGATAAAGAAAAACTTAGCTTGTATTATGATTCAATAAATCATTTTCTTTGATACTTGATATTTCTATATAATTAGAATTATCCCATATAATTATACTATATACTAAAAGAGATCATGATTCAGTTACTATTTATTGTGAGACAAATCAATGTGAATTATAATAGTGTTGCTTAGTTTTTTGGTTCGGGTTAGTTCTAGCTAGTTCGATTCGCTAGTATACTAATATTTTATTATTTTTGTACAATAAGATATGAAGAAGAGCCTGTAGCCTCAGTGGATAAAGCACTTGTTTACTAACCAAGAAGTCATGGTTTGACCCATGGCGCATAGCATAGTTCTTACTCTTCCCAGTTACACTTTTTTTTTGTTTTTTTCCCCATATGTGTTTTTCTTCCTCTCTGAATGATTTTTTTTCCTACTATAATATTTTTTTCTTTTTTCACTTATATATTTTTTTTCGTTGTTCTTTCTTTAGTTTTTTTTTTTATTATTATTTTCACGTCAAATGATTTTTTTTAGCTAATAATTTTTTTTCATTTTTTGTTTGCTCTTTTGTTAAAGTTATTGGGTTTTTTTTTCTTTGATTGAAATTTTTTTCCCCATTATTAACGCAATAATAATAATAATTTTAGTTTTTTTTTCCTTCCTTTCTCTTTTGATAATGTTTTCGATTTTTTTCCTCGGGGTAATTGAATAATTTTTATTATTTTAGTAGTAATAATAATGATATTTTTAGATGTTAAGGCTTCGATGTTCCTGTTATTATAATATGGTGTGTTGATGTGTTTTCATTATATCAAACCTTGCATGTATAGATGTTATACTTTATTTGATTAATTTCAATTTTTTCATTTAATTGAAATTTATGATATATTTGATTTTTATTTCAGCCCTTATACTTTTAATTTTTTATTTTAATTCCTTTAATTTTTCTATAGTTCTTAAATAGTTTCTATTTTTGTCCATGTTTATATATATGTGCCTTTAGTTTTTTACCAATCCAATTGGGATGAAATCGGGAAGTGAAATTGAAAAAATATTGAGAGTTTAATGGTCAATTAGGGATCAAATTGCATAAATCTGAAACAAAGGACTAAAATAAAAAAGGTACGCAAAGTTATGACCACTTTTGAAATTTTAGTGGGGTAGAATTGTACAAATTTAAAAGTTTAAAGCCAATTGAGAGTGCAATTAGAACAATTAGAAATCGAGGGACCAAAAATGCAAATTTCACTAGGTCCCAACACCTGCAGCAGCCATGGCATTGCAGGCATACCGCTGTAATCATGTTGCCATAAATGCAACCATTACCACTGTAGCATGCCGGTGTAGGATGCAACTCATCGTCATGCAGTTGTAGCTCGTCACTGCACACAACTGTAGCATGGCGTAGAAGGGCTACCTCCTCCACCTATAAATAGCATAGGGATAAAACAATAGAGAACAGGCGAGGAGACGGGGAAAACTAGGTGAAAAAAAAAACAAAAGGAAACCACACAGGGGGGACAATCGTAAACCAAGGAGAAAGTTTTGGGACAGTGAGGGGAGAACACACAAATAGGGGGAAGGCAGAGAAGAACAAAAAAAAATACATAGACATAGAGAACTTGCATGCGAGCTTAAAAACCAACGACAATCACTTTTCATCTTTCTCGTCTCGCGTAGAGTTATCATCGGCAGCTCTCTCTCCTTTCTTTTTTATTAATTCATGTTTTGCCTTTCTTTTTGTCTGCTTTATCTTGGGTTGGACTGCTCTCGGCCTAGCCTAGTTTGCCGGGTCGGGTCCAACCCAAGTCCAGCAGAGTTGGGCCATTGGTCCCAACTTGGTTGGGACAACCCATTTAGTTGGGTCATGCCCAACTCAAAACTTTTATTTAAAAAAAAACATAAAAATTGAATTAAAAAAAAATATGTTGTTTTCGTGCATATGGTTGAATTCCAGGGTTTTCCAAGCATATATATATATATATATATATATATATATATATATATATATATATATATATATTGCATGTTTCACATATTTTGAATCAAAAAATGGATATTGTAACTAGTTTATGATTACCCATTGGAATTTGGCCAAAATATCAAAAATAATTAATAATTATTTTGTTTTAAAATTACATTGTAAAGTACACTTGCATATAAAAAAAAGTTTTTTAACTATGGTGTAAAATTACATTGTAAAGTACACTCGTGTCAAAAATGGTTTTTGAAAATGCAGTGTAAAAAAAACTTAAACTTAGAAAAACAATCAAACAACAATGCAACTTACCTTTAGGTAGGGTGCACTAGAGGTGATGTGTCTTCCCCTTGCACAACAAGTCTCCTTACTCATACTCTCGCAGAAACCAATAGGTTCCTAGTGATCTTAATACTAGGTGGCGACTCCTAATAATTATAGTCGTAATTTTAACGACTATAAAACACAACTCTCTTTTCACCGCGCACCGTTGTCTCCCTAAATCCGAGGGATGGCGGGGCGCGAAGCACGAAAAAACACTATCGCAACATGGAACTTAAACCGTTATAGGTTTTTCAAGGATATGAACTACTAAGTTTATAAAAGATGATCAATCAATGACATAAATCTATGTTTTTCTTATTATTTTGACCACTAACACTTTCTTTTGAACTAGAAGAATACCTTTTTAGTAAGACATCTAACTTAACAAAAACAATCTTTATTAGGTGGCATACACCTTTAACATAAAGAGCATCCATAACTGAAGGTTTAAGAGATATAGTTTTAGTTCCTCATAGTGGTGAAAAAAGATTAAAAAAAAATCAGTCCTTTTTGTAATATATATGATAGTTTGTCTCTCTATATGATTTACAAAAAATATTATCAAAACAAGATTGGAGTAGATCATTTTTTATACAAATGAAATCTAGGTTTAAAATTTTCCTAATATTGTCAACCACTTCAAAACAAGCATTGCCCTTTGTGTGTGCCCAACATAAGACTCTATAAATATTATCCTTGATTATAAAAGGGTGATCTTAATATCTAATAGCGGTGGTCCAAGAGAAATTCTCATGCTTACAACCAGATCTAGCACCCTTTTTATAGACTTTGGTTGGCTTTTGAGACCCTATAATAAATTAGGTATCTATATATTCAATAAAGACTATACTTTCTATGTACGAGGGCATATTTATTTTTTTTAATCTCTCTTTTCATTCAAGAACACTTAACAATAAAGCTCTTCTTCTACTCGAGGCTAAAACATGCAAAACAATAGTTTGCATCCCATGCCTAAAGAGAAAAATATTGTTGGATTTGACAAGATTAGAACATGAAAGAGCAACTCCTTACTAGGTTTGGTAGGGATTCTGGATAGCTAAATAAGAACAAGATTTTCTAGCACTTACGTTGTTCAACAAAGATTTCTGACATCCGACCTAACCAGACCACTTTGATGTAATCAGCCTATCACCCCTCGTTTAAACATACAAGTGGAGATTTGGTTAAGAAGCTCTCTTCAACTCGGCTTGAACTGACGAGGAAATAGCTGATCATACTGCTAGATCCATACTTGCAGGAGCAGTACTGAACATTTGATGTAATAATTAATACTCCCAATGCATTTTTAATAATGTATGAAAACAGTACGTTGCAGCATATGCTAAGATCTCACCATGGATCTTTCCTGCAACTCTCTGAAGTTGGACTCGTCCTCATATGCTTAAGAATAAAAAGAAAAAGACCACCGGATTTGAAAGGATGCGGAGATCAAAACGCTGTTCGTTAATTATTTTAAGGTTGTATATCAGAAATTATTGTTTTTCAGAAATTAAAAACAGTATTTCAACATATATATAAAAAAACATTGACTATGATAATAATAATAAATCAACAATTAAAAAAGAGGGAGCCTCGTGATTTCATACACAGTCCTGGCTGTCTATTGGATCAAGGTCATGTGCTGTGAGATGGCACACTGACCTTTGATTTCGATCCTCATGCCTCGCTATAAAAAAACCCTCCCGAGAATCATTTTTCTCAAAAGTGAGACACAGAAAATCGTACCATTAATTATCTATTAATTTTTTTGTTAATCATTTACGACTTTATGAATCTCTCCCTCTCTCTCCTCGTCAGTGTAGAGACAACTGCGTAAATTTCATAGAAATTCAACAAGGATCGTCAAGTAATAAACAAGGTTTTGCATAATCATTCAAAACCCTTCTCTCTCCCTCTACTGCTATCATGTTCTCACTCGAAAAGGAGACGTCGATGCCTAGATCTGGAAACACTTTCTGATATTTTTTAGGGACATTTAGATTTCATTCAGTAAGCTGTTGCATGAATATTCCACGAGCGAGGTGATGTTATAATTTGGTTTTTTTCCATACTTGGTACCTTTTTGTTGTTGTCACCTGACATTATCTTTTGTTTAATCCGTGTATAAGCATCGTCTTCAATAATTCCATGAACGCTGAAAATATTATTAAACCAGTCAAGCATTTTGTCATCATAGCATAACAGTGCTGATTTCTAAACTCCTTCAAGGTAATTATTTATATAATATTGATCTTGCAAGAGCTTTTTGTAAATGAAATATAATTCTATAAATAAAAATAAAATGATATTTCTTGTTGAGTTTTTATTCATGCCAACATCAGAATATAAAATGCTATGAATTTATATAAAATATAATAAGGAGAAAGATTTGTGCATATACTAAAGTGGAAGAATCAACAATAAACTAAGGTCAAAGAACGCGTCATTGCAATTAACAAAAGGTATATGATTGAAAGTTTTGGGAAAACTTAATGTAATAAAATATAAAAAAATAAAAATATTTATTCGATTGGGAAAAGTGCAATTAATATTTTTTCCTATAAATATGGAATTTTTTTTTATTGTATAGTGACTATTTGGAAGTATGGTGGAATTTGTTTCCTGCGTAGTGACTATTTGGGAGTGTGGTCGAGATTGTTTTTTAAAGTGTTTTTTTCATTCATAAATGCATCAAAATAATATTTTTTTTTATTTTTTTAAAAAAAATTATTTTTGACATCAGCACAAGAAAATGATCTAAAATCACTAAAACTTTTTAATTTAAAATAAAAAATAAAAAATAAAAAATATATTTTTATTTTTAAAGTTTTTTAAAGCATATTTGAAACGAAATTACAAACTAGACTTTAATTATTGTGCAGGCCACGCACGGGACTTTATTGAAAATTATGTTTCTCAATAATTTGATTGCATCAATGCATCAATCAAAGAATCACAAAAATAATATTTATCACAATTGCTAATGCACATTTGGAACAGTTTGACAAAATAAATAAATAAGATATTTTGAAACATGTGCACACTTGTTATAAAACACACAAAGGGAAATTGTCTTAAAAAGGTAATTATGCTTTTATAAATAATGAGCACACAAAATACTACACTTAAATCACTATGAATTAACATCAGATTTTTTTTTTATTTGGTGAGATATTACTTCAATTTTATATTTAAATTTAGATAAAAAGGTAATTGAATTTATTAATATATCCAATATTAATTTATGAAAACTATGCTCTAGTGTCTTCACCAATATATAGTAAGAAGGATTTCTTTGTAACTATATATTTTAGGTCTAAATTTAAAAATATTTTCACATGTCACCGCTAGTTGAAGTATACTTAGTTATGTGACTCGCGCTCCACCGCCTATAAGATACTTAGAAATATGTATATGAAAGTTTTTTCCATGCATTTCTTTAGTTTAAAAATTTAAAGTTCAAATAAATTGTTTTACAAATACATGTAATCAAATAAATCAATAATTATATATGTGAATAAATAATTAATAAGTCATTAGTGATATTTAAAAATAAGACTTGAAAAATCAAGAGACAAATATTGATCAGGATATTTAATCTTGAGAGACACGGGTTTGCTAAATTTTTTTATTAAAATATTTTTTAATTCAAGAAAATGATAATAAAAATATATTTAGAAATTAAATTGATTGAATAAAATAAAAGGATAAAAAACACCATGCATGACTATATATATTAAAAATATTTTCTGAAAATATGTTTTTTATTTTTAAAAACAAAGTTCATTCATACAAAAGATTAAAAAAAAATTATAGATTAATAATTAAAACTCTCAAATTTAAATACATAACTAAAAAAATAATTTTCTTTTAAAAGAGACTCTTTAAACAGAACAAAATAGAAAAAAAAAGTATTAATCTAAATATAAATTAAAAAATTAGAGGAAAATAATAATTAATTTATAAAAATAAATAGTTAGAAAGATATATAAAAACCACACTATTAGGCTTCACAAATCTAGCCAACTTTCTTGATCCATTTTGTTAGGGCTCGTGCATGGTGAGCCTTTATTGTTTTTTTGTTGCAATGACATGTTATTTATATACGTGTACAGATAAAAAAAAATCATGATAAATATATTTATGGTCTAAAAAAAACATCTCAAAAATCAAAATCAACTTGAGCTTGAATTTATTTGTTCACAAACTTTAAAGGTGAAAAAAAAACACCAATTATGAATTCCTCTCAATAAATGGAACCATTTGACACAAATATCATTTATTTTGATGGTCTAAATGAGTGTCAACAATCTCTCTCTCTCTCTCTTCTCTTAACTAGAGATTATAAAACAACAAAAAATAATTTTTTTTTTACAACAATTGAATTTGAAAAATATTGCCAAAGTTGTATAATATGGGTTATTTTTTAAGTTTGAGGACTGATGTGTATATTTTATAAAACTTATGACACTCCACTCATGTTTCACTTGTTTTTCATTTCGGGTCCCTTATCCTTCAATCTAATTCTTTCACAAGATATCAAAATCAATTGTTATTAAATTAGGAATAAATTTCATAAAAAAAAAAAAAAGAATTGATTTTCAATTAACATTAAATTGTTGGCAAACAAATTGAAAAAACTAAAAGAATTGCATGGAATCTCTTGTATGTCATCCATGTTTGGTATCTTTTCATTTTAGTCCATATTTTTTAAATTTTATCATTGACTAAGAATTCAGATGTAATTACCCTTCAATTAGAGTTAAGTTGCACAAAATATAAATTCAATGTCAAAACAAAATATGAAAAAATTTACAGTGTTATCGATAGTATTCTATGTGTGTATAAATAGTTTCGACTGCAAAGTCAATATCCATGCATTTTAGATCTTTATATAATTAGTATGAACTAGATCTTAAGAAATTATAAATTAATTAGCTAACAATTTTAACCACAACTCATCATTCTATGAGTGTGTTTGGCATGACTGTTGCTATAATGATTCAGGTTGAAAAAAAGTAGTTTCATAAAAAACGCTTTTGGTTGCGGTTCAAAATTGAAATTGAAGTGTTTGTCTAGAACTGTGGCTGAGTTTGAGGTTTAATGAAAAGAAGTTTCGAGTGTTTAGTTATCATGTTTTTCATATTGCTTTCAACTTGTAAAATTACTTTAAAGGACACACACACAAATGTTTTTAAATATTTTAGATTTAATTATCATAATAATAAAATGTAATTAATAATTCAAGTAAATTACAAACTCAGTTTTTATCCTGTCATCAAACTACTTGCAATTCCATCACGAACTAAATTCATACAATACATTAAGACCTCTGCGATCTCCTTGTTATTTGATCGATGAACAACATCTGGTAAAATATCATCAGGAATAACATCTGCGATCCATAAATAGTATTGTTTCAGGATCTCTATCTACATGTTGCAGAGATATAATTCAGAGGTAAAATCTAGTTGCAAGTTTTCTGATCTATAATCAATCGAAAGCAACGGGGTTGTGGAGTAAAACGAAGTGATGCACCTTTCCCTTTCATCAGGGCTGATATCTATCTACACAATTTTTAATTTTTTTAAAATATGATTTTTTATTTTTTTTTAAATCGAATTGGGCCTGTCCCAAACTAAATGGGTCGGCCTAACCATGGTGGGCCAAGAGGGCCTAACTTTGCTGGACCGAGTGCAGGTCCAGCCCAAAAGTTCAAAAAAGGCACAAAACGATGCGTTGCAACTTTCATTTAGAATTATTCATGTTGTTACTATTCATGTAACACGTGAACAGTAACATGATCGATTGTGATGAGAGGGTCAATGGACGGTACCAACGGGTTAGAGGAGGCTGAGGTGGTTCTTCCTGTGATGGTGGCGTCGGAAAGGGTGCCCTGTGATGACCAGTAGGAGCATCAAAAAGTTGCAGTTGCTGCTGCTTATGCCGGGACTGTATGCTTCGAACTTCGACTGCATGGAACTCCATTTAAACCTCATGTAAGTCCATTTTCAAGCTTCATTCTTTATGGGTTTTTTTTTCAAAATTTGGCATTTAGTTCTCGTTGACAACAACTAATGATCCCTTGGCTTGTTGCAGGATGATGGAGCACTGAGCTATTGATCCCTTAGCTGATGAAGAAATTATCATTAACTTTCAAAGCTTTAGTTACCTTAGATGGAGTACTGTGCAGTCAAA
The DNA here is from genome assembly GCA_029228465.1 of Salix viminalis. Classification (NCBI taxonomy): domain Eukaryota; kingdom Viridiplantae; phylum Streptophyta; class Magnoliopsida; order Malpighiales; family Salicaceae; genus Salix; species Salix viminalis. The sequence goes on from CM055437.1 coordinate 5,621,275, forward strand.
GTAGATGATGACTGGGCTAGGAGCTGATCCAGGGGAAGGTTGCTCTGTGAGGGAGATGGCTAAGGGAAAAAGGAGAGTTCTGTGAGGGAGTGTGATTTATGTGTATTGGTCGTAGGTGCAAAAGCATCTCTCAGCTGCTTTTGCATCTGCGACTGGATTTTAGTTGTTTTAATGGGACTCATGGTTAAAAACTAGGGGTCCCGTTTGGTAATGTATGTGCTTAGGGGCTGTGGTTCAACGCAACCACAGGTTGAACCGCCGCCCCAAACAACATCTATAACAACATATACAAGAAGTTGTTTTTCTACGTCATTAATCTATGGGATTTTCAGGGCAATCACTATTCCGTACGAGAAATAACATCATTTTTTAAATGTCAAATACAATACTTAAATATTTATATAAAATCATTTTTCAATGTCAAACACAATACTTAAAATGTCAAGTTTCCAAAATGATTTTATATTTATTTTTAATCTATTAATTAAATAAATAAATTTAGGTTCAAAACTTGATAAGCTCTCATTACATTATTTTTTAATTTTTTTTAATTAAAATAAGGATTGTGAAATTTAAACTCATAATTATTTAGTTATTAAGATCATAATTTAAACTCATAATTATTTAATCCATGATCCAATATTATTTATTAGATGTGAAATCTAATTAACTTTAATTGGGTTGAGTCCAAATTCAATTAAAAGATATATTTTATGGATTTTACTTTAATATCCTTCGGAATAAGGGTATTTAGAGTAATAAGTGATACTTAGACTTGAGATCACTAAATTATCTTATATAAAAAATATTGTGCTGTGATCCTATTATATGTTTTATTAATTGAGGCAACGAGAGGGAAAACATTGAGCATAACATCAACTATATTAAGGTACTTGAACGATCAAGAAATGATTCATTATCTTAGGTGAATTAAAAAAAATATTTCATCTATTTTGAAATAGTAGTGACTGAGAAATCCTTAAACAAAAATAGAATGAGATTTGAAAAGAGTTTCAAAATCTTATTTAAATTATCAATGACTATGAAGTAGAGAACAAATATGATTTAATATAGCAAACATACTTCATTTTTTAATATTAAACCAAAACATTATTGATAAAAGAATATTAATTACATTGAGAAATTGGTCATTGAAAGGTTAAATCAAACTATTAATGAGTGTTCTAATATTTTAAGGATTATGACACGTTGCTAAATGATATAACTAATCTTTAAATATAAATTAATCAATTAGGGAATTGATGATAAATTAAAATTTTTTAATTCATTAGGTATTATTTAATTATAAATATAATTTATATTTGGGCCAACATATTAGGAATCTAATGGGTCAAACATTAAGAATCATTAGTCAAAAAATTAAACTAGGATGATTTAATTAAGTATGACTTGATTAAAAAATATTTTAGAATTAAGGACTAGAATATAATTAATACAAAGATTATGTTTGTAGACCTAAAAAAAATCAAGTAACGACTAGTTCATCTCTAAAATTATTCTAAATTAATATAAGAATATTATTTAGATGGCAAATTGATATTTTTTTCAATTTATATGGTTTTTAAGATTTTCCTATAAATAGTAAGTTGTGTCTCTTACTATTTTTAAAAAAATGTTGTTGTTAGATATAAAAATAATGTAAGTCACAAAATAGAGAGTTAACACTTTAGACACAAAAATCTCTCTTTGAAATAGAGATTTAGAATTATTCTTCACTAGTGATTCGTTTAGAGTATCATTGAAGACCAAATAATTAGAATGATTTATAGTTTGTGATAACCCAAACTTGAAAGAAATATTCAACCGAAGAAAATCAAATCTTTAGGTAATAAATCCCTAAACAAATTTAGATTTGTGTAATGAAATCCTAGAGACTCCTGAATAATTTTATTTTATTATTATTATTTCAGTTGTGTATATGATATTCAAAAAACCTAACACATATCATAACACAATAATTTCATTCTCAAAATATTAAATTTCAACTTTCTAGTTTTATAATGTGATGTTTAAACATGAAGCTAATGAGTTTTAATAGCTACTACAATGTTTTTGATGTTTTAGAGATGGATGAATTTGAGAAAAACATTGAAGAAAATTATTGAAAACTTAATAATGTTTTTTTGATTGAGTTTGTGATGACCCTTAGCCTTGATTATCTAGAGAGGAGGTAAAAAAATAAGGACATATGCTGTAGGATTTTTTACTTAAAATATAACAGTTTGGTATATAAAGTTAAAATTATGTATCTTGACCATGAAAATAGGTTTTAGATGGATTACATATTTTTTTGTTAAGATTTTATATTAAAAGTACTATTTGGTAACAAAATTACAACTTTTTACATAAAAAATAAATAAATTTAAAATATCATTATAATTTGTTTATAATATTATAATATATAAATTGACTGTATAGATTAAAGTTGAAATGTATATATCTTACCACAATTAAAAACTATATTTACTTGTTTTTTTATTTCGAACTCATAACTGAATAAAGAAACAGTTAATTTGAATTCTTGGCTTGCCATTTTAGTTACAAAACTTATTACAAATCTTCATTACATTTATTTAAAATGTAATATATATTTAACAAGTTACAAAACTTGTGAACTTTTTTAATAAAATCACAACCACTACCAGAAATTTGGTTAATTTATATGGAAATACTGACAAAATATTTTGTCGGTATTTGACTAATAATCTTTCAGTCAAAACGTTATTGTCATAATTTTCATCGAGTATTTACTGATATGTATTGCTATCAATATTTTATCGACACCTTTACCGACGAAATGGTTTCGTCGATAATTGTCAATGGTAACACTAAGCAAATTATAGTGATATTCAAAAACCTATGACGTATGATGATATGACATTGTTTCCAACATAAATACCGATGAAATCAATGGAAAAAAGAAATCACCAACGAGTGTTTTACCGAAAACCTTGGATGTATTGCATGAACATTTCTATTGGCCAAAGATGAAAAGAGATGTGCAACAAATTTGTGAGTAGTGCATTGCTTATAGAAAGGCAAATTCCAAAAGTACAATCATATAGACTATATACACCATTACCTTTGCTTGCTGAACCTTGGGTAGATATCTCTATGGACTTTGTTTTAGGTTTACCTAGGTAAAAGAAAGGTAGAGATTCTATTTTTGTTGTGGTTGATAGGTTTTCTATAATGATGGATCTTATTGCATGCCATAAAATAGATGATGTATCTCATATCGCAGATTTGCTCTTTAGGGAGATTGTACGTTTGCATGACATTCCTAATAATATTGTCTCAGATCTTCATGTTAAGTTCCTTAGCTACTTTTGAAAGACCTTATGAGGAAAGTTAGATACTAAAATCTTATTTTCAATAACATGTCATCCTTTAAACAGATGGTCAAATTGAGGTAGTAAGTAGAATATTATCCTGACCTTTGCGTGTTGTAATTCAGAAACAATTTGAAAAGTTGGCAAGAATGTTTGCCTTTTTTGAGTTTGCTTCTAATAGAAATATGCTTTCGACCACAACTTTTTCTCCTTTTGAAATTGTTTATGGTTTGAATCCACTAACTCCTATAAACTTAATTCCTTTATCTTTTGAAGAAAGGGTAAGTTTAGATGGTGAAAAGAAGGCAAAGATGGTGAGATAACTCTACGAGGAGTGCACTAGCAAATAGAGAAAAAAACATACTTTATGCTTCTAAAGAAAATAAAGGACGTGAACTTGTTGTTCTCCAACCTTGTGATTGATTTTGGGTGCACATGCATAATGAACTACTTCCTAACCAAATAAAATCAAAATTATAGCCTCATGGTGATGTCCATTTCAATTTTTTGAGAGAATCAATGACAACATATACAAAATTGACCTTCTAGGTAAGTATGGTGTTAGTGTTACCTTTAATGTTGCTGATCTTGTGCTATTTGATATAAGTTTTGATTCCAGGTCAAATCCTTTCGAGGAGAATGAGGATGATGTGGACTAGCCTAGAAACACCAGCAATGACCCATTACATGTTCCAAATAGTCCAATGACTCGGTCTAAGATAAAAACATTAAAAGACATTGAATGTATTGGTTTTTAAGGTTTCAACCAAATCAGAATTAAAAGATCCATTGGAGTATCAAAAGGAGACCCTAATTAATCTTATCCATTTTCAAAAAGAGGTCCAATAAAATCTTATTTAGGCCATGAAGTGAGGACAACAAAGGAAAACTTAAGAATCCTACTACAACTTGGAAAAAAACATGGTCAAATCCTTTCAAGGAAAGTGAGGATGATGTGGACCAGCCTAGAAACACTATCAAGGACCCATTACATGTTCCAAATAGTCCAATGACTCGATCCATGATTAAAAACATTGAAAAATACTAAATGTGTTGGTTTTGAAGGTTTCAACCAAATCAGAATTGAAAGGTTCATTGAAGTATCAAGAGGAGACCCTAATACATCTTATCCATGTACAAAAGGGGTCCAATAAAATCTTATTTGGTCCATGAAGTGAGGACAACAAAGGAAAACTTAAGAATCCTACTACAACTTGAAAAAAAACATAGGTGATTGATTACCTTTTTCTTTTGTTTATAGGATTAAGGGGCTGCATGACAACTTTGCAAAATTTTACTTCCTTATCTTCTTCTCATGGTAGAACATAGATTTAATATTTGGGTCTTTTATTTTCTTAGCTGCAACATAAGGCTTGTTTGAGCTCTGTTAATACTTTGTTTTTAGCTAGGATCTAAGACTTATTTAGATTAAGTTATGGGTTTTTTAGTTTAAGATTTTGAATCAGTTTTGAGTGGACCTCAGATCTCAATCTTGAACAAACTGAATCTCACTTATCAAAGATTAATTGGATTCATGGAGTTATTATACTCATTCCAATAGTGTTGGTGCCTTGGGGTAAGTTTCCATCGTGTCTCACTTTCAGACTTATTTCAGCTTTCCGGGATCAGATCTCAATCATGATTATTGGTTGCGTTACCACGTGATCACGGGGTTCACATCATTGTCTATTTGTTAATTGAGTATCACACTCAATTCATTGCAAAATCTAGTATAAATGTAGCATTTCCACACTAGACTTCATAAAGAAAATAACCCACATCATATCATCTATATACTACATAATTCGATACTTCTATATTATCTAGCCTATAATTGCAACAATTTCCATCATTCACCACTTTCTTTGTTAATAAATTTTAAGAACCATTCAAAAAATTGCTCCCTTACATTATTTGCAATTCTCAATCTTAAAGAACAAAAATAAATGTTTCATAAAACCTCAATTTTGTAACAATTGTTAAAGATTTTATATTATATTACAATTTGGTTCATGTTAGACAGATCTAAAGTTGTTTAAGATTTATACAAAGATTATCTAAAGATCAGATGTTCTTTTCATCTTCAAATAATTGTTTCAAGTTTGCGTTGTCATAAACCACATACTGTTAAAGTGTCAAAACTCTAAAAATAATCCACACAAGTCATTATTGAGCAAATCTCCTAAATATTCTTATAAGAGAGAGATTTATATACCTTTAGGGATAGCTCTTTTTTTGTGATTCAAATGTTTCTATATTGTTCATAAAAAAAGAGGCATAACATTTTATTTATAGAAAAACCTAAAAAACTATATAAATTACAAAATATCAATTTCCTCCTATATATATATATATATATAAATTACAAAATATCAATTTCCTCCTATATATATATATATATATATATATATATATATATATATATATATATTATTGTAGGATAGTAATAGAGATTTATTCACTCAAGTCCTTAATTATTTTTAGGTATAGAATTATAGTTCTCTGTATTATTTACATTCTAATCCTCAATTTCTAAAACTTATTTACAATCAATTCATACTTCATTGGTCATCCCATTTTAATTTTTGACCAATGGTTCTTGTGTGTGTGACCTATTAGATTCCATAATAAGTTGATCCAAATGTAAATCATAATGCTAAAATTAAATAATTCAATTTATTATCAATTCAATAATTGCTTGATTTATATTTAAAGATCATATATAATACCTAGAAACCTGTCATTATCCCTGGAATATTAAAAATAGTCATAAGTGGTTTAGTGTACATGGATGATCTCTTTATAGAAATTATCATCTAGGTTAGTATAGTGTACATGTCATCTTACAAGCATTTACATATTAGTTTCAAGTATCTTTTATAGCTTATTACATGAACTCTTTTTTCTTGTAAAGGAAGAAATATAATATGTATTTGTGTCAATAGTTGTAATTGATATCTAATTTTAAAAGAACATTGATCAAAAACATTTAGGAATAATACTTTGATATAATAGGAATATCATATTTATAAAAACTTTAGAATTTTTCTTGCAAAGAATTTTTATCCCATGCATTGTATCTTTACTCTAGATTCATTAATTATATATAAATGAATATTACAAATAAAAAAGCCTTCAATAATAATAAATATATTTTACATGAATAAAATCAATGATACATGTAACTAACTAATTAGATACATGACATATTCATTAACAATCTTTTGTTTGTACTAAAGCCAATAACCCATGTATCTAATAACATATTCCTCCATTGGAGATCATGCTTCTATGGAGACAATGACTCAATAAGAGGATTTACAAGATTCTCTTTAGTGGGTACACACTCTATATTATATTTTTTTTCTTTGTGATTTCTATAATAAAATGGAATCGCCCAAGTATATGTTTGGATATTTGATGAGGCCTTAATGTTTTTGTTTGTACAATGACTCCATTGTTATCATAATATAGAGCTACTACATGATCAACAATGTTATGAATCATATATAGTTCAACGATGAACTTTTTGATCCAAAACTCAAACGCAAAGATGTATTGAGGTTTGGTTGTAATTTGATGTACTCTCTTATATAGAATTATATAACTTAAAACACAAAATTTAGAATGAAAATATATCTTGAATAAGATTTACTATCATAAATATCTTATTTAAAACTAGTGTCTATTAATTATGAAATTCTAGTTCATGTCCTCCATGGACTATAAAGACATTTTTTGTTCTTCTTAAATACTTAAAAATATTTTTAACAATATTTTTATGAATCTCATTTGGATTTGATTGGTATTTACTTGTTATGCTATAACCATTACGTACATCTAATCTTTTAAATAACATCACATATATAATAGATCCTATAGACAAAGCATAAGGAATCTTTTCCATTCTATCCCTCTCAAATTATGTCTCAAGACACATATCTTTAAAGCAATATATTCCTTATGAATTAGGTAAATATTCTTTTTTGGGTTCTTCAATGGTAAATTATTTTAACATCTTACCTATAAACATGGATTGAGACAATATAAACAATATATATATCAAGAAAATAATTGCATTCCTACTAACCTATTTATAAACACAAGGCTTATCATTTTTTTCTTGAAATCAAATTGTTTGATTATCTCATCAAAACAAATATTCCACCTCCTTGAAGCTGGTTTTTTTTGTCTAGAAATGGATAGTTGTAGATTGCATACTTTATTGATAAATTTATTAAGCTCAAAATCTTCAGTTTGCATCATATACAGATCTATGCGAAGACTTTCATTTAAAAATATAGTTTTGACATCCATTTATCAAATCTCATAATCATGGTATGGAGTTATATCAAACCAAACTCTTATATATTTTAACATTGTTACCATTAAAAAGGTTTCCTCAAAGTCAACCCTTTTGTTTTTGTTTTTAACCTTTAATAACTAGCCTAACTTTGCATGTTTATATATTGTCTTTCATGATAGTCTTTCTTTTAAAAACCTATTTATATCTAATAGGTTTTATCCCTTTAGGTGAATAACCATTTTATAAAGGTTTTATATCATCATATTGCATTTAAAGTATTATTAAATTCCTTAACTTAAGCATGTTTTTCAATAACAAGTCTAATAACATATTATATCTTTAATTTATGCTAAATACTTGGTTTTAAATATAGGTTCATAAAACAAGCATATCTCATAATTCAATAGAGTGATTAATATTTTTTTATTGTTGGAAATAGGTCTATATGAAGAGAAGAAGAGAGTAATAGGTTTACAAAAGAAATCTTAGTTGGGTGGATTTTAGTCAAACTAGAACACTATTTAGTTTTTAGATTATAATTAGAGCTATTAATCTTAGATTTGATGTTGTCTGACTTCATGAAGAAATATTAATGTTTTTAATTTTGAAATCTTAGAAAGAAGATAGAAAGTTGAATCTATACTACAATCCAAACAATGTTTGTTGCTCAACCAGTGTATAAAGTTATGGAATCCTAGCTAATCCTATTATTTTTGTTTTGGAAATATGAGACATAAATTTTTTATAAAGACTATATATTGAAATTATGATATTATCAATGATGTTTTATGTAGCCACGAAATCAATAGTAGCCAACAAATCAATAGTTAGTCACCATGTCTATAGTTCTAATTTTTTTCCTCTAAGAGGATGCACTTACCATCCATTCCAGATATATTGGTTTTAAAATCAAGATCTATCATGTTGTTTTCTTTATTTTCCTTTGTAATATTCAAGTTTTATTTCATGTCATGTTCTCATTAGTATCTTGTTTATGCTTCCCTGTTTTTATAATTACTTTGGTAAGACTCTATCATACATATGATCTCATCTTGCTTATTTAATTTAATTTTTTTTCATTATATTGAGTTAAATTTCCTTTTTCCAAGGAAAACAAGTTACACTAATGATGTAAGATTAAATATAGTACAAACTTAACATGGACTTTAATGTTTAAATTCAAGAACATTTTCTATTAACATAAGTTGTATTTGTTATCTTAATCAATCTTAATACTATCCTTTTTAATTGGAGAGTATTGATTTACAAAGTACAATCATTGGATAAACAAAAACTTGTTTCTTTCATAGCCTACCACATGGACAATCAACACTATTTTATGTAATGATCTTTATTTATTGTTGACAAAAATTAACATCATGAATACTTAATATATTTTTATAAGTGTTAGGGTTATTACAATAAGATAATTAAATATAATTAATATTAGCATGTTCATAACTTTAAATGATCTAGTAAAGATAAATCATCCAATTTGAAACTCGTTTATATATGGTTTGTAACTGAGTAATAGAAAAGGTTTAAACTATACTTATTTGAAATTCCATTAGTGGATCTTCTAACCTTGACACTTATTTTATGTTTGTTAACTCTTTAAATTAATATCTTATCTTTAAGATCATTTTAACTATTTTTATTTTATGATTTATGTTTTGTATACTAAACCTTTATATCAACCTTGGTCTAGTTGGGTTATTTATTACATGGACACTCTTTCACTTGAGGGAAGACATCAATTATTTGATCATGTCAAGTTTTTTGGCATCATATCCAAGGAGGTAAATTAGTGTAAAAACTATAAAATTGATTCTTATTTTTATTTTAACTTCTCTTTTATTTTTTCATTTTTTCTTTTAGTTTTGCACTATCATAAGAATTTGGTCACACATATTAGATGATATACGTTCTATGAATTCTTCATCTTCTTGAGAAACATGGCTAAAAAAGGTAACTAGTCACTTCATAATGATAATAATCATCTTATAATACTTATAGACTACATGAATTTAACAAGAATAGGTACACCATTATGTATAGTTTTTCTAGCATATGACTTTAATTTTAAGCTAGGTATCATTGAACTTTTATCAATTTTCCATTGCTTAAACTCAAAAAATCCATGCATTTGAGAGAATTTGAAGAGGTCTATAAAACTTATAATGATTTAAATTGTATCAGGAACACCATTAGACTTAAGTTTTTTTCTTTTTTTGTTTTAAAACATAAAGCTAAAACATGGTTACAAAATCTTAGGTCATGTTTAGGATGAAATGAAATAACTATATTGAAAGAAGCATACTAAACAAACTCTTTCAAAAGAGTTTTTGTTGGTGTTCACTCAAAAACCATAGTTATTTCATTTTTGTTGGGATAGGTATAAGAGGTTGCTTAAAACTTGTCTTCTAAATAGTTTTGAAACATACTAACTTCTATAAATATTTAACACTTAAAGATAGGAAAATGTTGTAATTAATATGCAAGAGAATTTTTAAAGTTAAGGATCCTAATCAAGTAATAATGTACCTAGACTTAGTTGAAAATACTCAAACTTAAGACACTACAAACACTTATAAGGCATTGATGTAAAATTTCAATCCTATATATCAAGTGGTGACATATACAACACAGAAAAGATCATGATCTTAAGGCCATGTTTGCATCTTTAGTTGTAAAAGTCAAGTTACTAGAAATAAAAAAAAAATGAGTGGTTAATCTAAAATATATTAAATGAATTGTATGTAAAATGTGTGAAACTTGTGAACACTTAACCAATGATTTTCCAATTTTTCCATATTTCAAGGAATATCTCTATGAACAAGCTAGTGCTTTAAACACATTACTAAGGCCAAAACCTAATCCATACTCATTAAAATATATTGGTTGTCTTATCTAGTAAAAGAGACAATGATGTATTTGATTGAGTAGGAATAATAGGCTAAATTGATCTAAGTACTTATTAGGGATATTTCCTTGAACATAAAGAAGAACATATGAGGTTAGACTAATAGTTGAGAGAAAATAGACAACTGGAGTGTTAGGTGCCTGTCACCTTACCTTTTACTCCAATAAATGTTATTGTTAAATTTTTTTATATATGCATAATGTGTTTTCAAATAGATCATGAAAAAATATATAAAATATAGTATGCTTTGTTGGATAGAGACTAATTATATTAAATATAGTCAACCATTTTGAAAAAGACTAATTACATAAATATAGTTGGCCATTTGGATGGACACTAATTGTATAAATTATAGTCTCACTTTTGGATGAAGACCAATTGTATAATCTATAGTTGACTAATAATATAAATTATAGTCAATCATAAGAACAAATATTGAATGTATAAATTAAAATCAAACACATTATAAGAGCTCTTTTGATATCAATTTCTCATAAAAACATCATCATTAATGAGGGTGTAAGTGCCTCACTATTTGGTTTCTATGAACTTTTTGCTTATGTTTCACTACATTCCCACTAATAGTAACTTTATACACTTCCAATTAATTATAGTTGTAATGCACTTCGTTAATATCTTAAACCATAATGCATAATGTTTTATTGCCTTTATTGTGTCCTAGACTATTATGACTAATTAACCAATGTGAGCTCTAGTTTTATTATATGGAAGAGTTCATGAAAATGAATTTTCCACTCATCCCAATTATTGATTAAGTTAAAAGTTAGTATGGAGAACTATAATGATAAATCAAACAACCTTAGCCTTATGAAAAGGTGGGATATACCATTGCCATATTTATTAGTGAACTTTATGATGTCTTTCCTTGTTGATTTGTTATCCTCCCTAGAAAGTTGCTTGAGATTTTGAATTGTTATTTCTTTGATGATTACCTAAGTCTATACACCCAATTAAGGAATGTATTATTAACAAGTCTTTTTTTATTTATTATACTTTTAGCCTCATCAAGCTTAGGTTTTGGGCTAGTTTAGCTTTATCCTCTCTTATAGTGTTGATCAATAAAAGTGAATTATTATAAGGGTATTTAATTTTTCTTCGTGTAACATAACTTAAGGGGCATAGAAATTTCTTGTTGAAGAATATGGGTTTGAGATAGAAATTTTATGGGTCAAAGTAGTTTGGCTATAATTTGTTGCACCCCTAAGTAGCATTTGGTATGCCAACAACTTTAACACCTAGGTTTGTTTTTGTCTATTATTTTGTTTGTTATGTTTGGAAATACCTTTAAATATCCCTAAGTAGCATTTGGTAATCCAACAACTATCACACCTAGGTTGGCTTTTGTCTATTATTTTGTTTGATATGTTTGGAAATACCTTTATATATGAGGAATATCATTCCAAACACCCCACTAGAGTGCTCATTATTACAAAACTCCTTGGATATGCTTTTAAATATGTAGGTCCTTACATTACTAATACTATTGTACTAATGACTATTCAATATCTAATTTTGATTAAAAGATAAGACTTGGTTTGATTAACCACCATTATGTTTCTATGGTAGGTTATGTTGGTTGGTGTCTTTATTTTTATATAAAGAGAGTCTTTATATGAAAATTATAGAGATTTATAAATTCATAATAAAGTGATGCTTCAGGAGGAACCATAAATAGTTAGTTGAAATTTTCCATAGCTTATTATAACCATCTTATAACTTTATCAAATCTAAAGAATAGATATGTGTGTGTATATGTATAGGTTATGGACATGCAAATATGCTCGTCTATTGTTGGTAGTGATAACGTGAAGGATTGAATAATGACCTCATAATTTGTCTAAATGTTGTTTTGTGTTACAATAAGGGAGTTAGATGGTGACAACCCATCTTTAGGCATGTGATCCACAAAAATCCATGGAGATGATGAGTCATCAAGCTTTTAATGGCTAAGAAACTAACCTCACACTAATTCTTGTATTGTTTTTTTTTCATTTAGTATATTGGTGATAACCTTACACATATTTTTGGTTGAATTTATATTTTAGTGTTTATAGAATAGATAGTGAATCTTATCCCACCAGGCATGCCAATCTATATGTTGCCACTAAAAAATGCATTTTAATTTAATAAGGTCATGACTTCATGCCATCCTTGCTTTATTTTTATATACCTCAATGGTATATTAAAGTATTTGAACCCCAATAAATGCCTTATTTATTTTTACAAAAACATATTGCAATATTTTCATATAATGATTAGGCATTTTTTTATATTTTAAAAAGAGAAGTAACTCATCTAATTGGTTACTTTTAGATTTATATTTTACAAGATACTATCAATATATACATCGATGTAGCGGAAATTCCCACCTATGAAGTTATCTCATTTTTTGTTACTAAATTGATTAACATATCAACCATTGAAGTTAAATATTCAACCTTTAGAGTTGAAATTTTATAGTTTTTTAAATATATATGAACTCTTAGTTTACTTTTTTTTTAATATTGGAACAATGTTTGAAATATACTTAACAAGACAATAAAGTTAATTAGAAATCATAGAGGTGGAGAATGTCAAAAACCTTTTAGTGAATTCTTGTATTATCAACTAAACCACCACTCTTTATTCACTATAATCAAATGACATTATAAAATATAAGAATCAAACACGTAAATAAATTATGAATACCACATTGATAAGTTTAGGAGAATCTTAGACTTTTGGTGGGGAAGTAATACTTTTAATGAAATATTGAAAACTATCTACAACTTTGAACTCTTTAATTAGAGGATCTATTATAATGAATAATTTTTTATTTATAAAGATACTCTCTCGCAACTAATTTCTTACTAATTTTACAAATACTATCTGTTAAATATTTTTTAAAGATCAGAAAAAAGAGAAAGAAAAAATAAAATATCTTTTTGTACTATTTGAGAAGAGTAACGATCGCAAATATTACTCATTATTATTGAGTTAGAAAATTTTCTTTTTTCTACTACTTCAAAGTGGTTTTAAGTGATGTAATCCATTCTACACCAAAAGATCCAATATTAGTTCAAATATTGGACTAATATGGGAAGAGTAACCTTAACCAGCTAACAATCACAGTGTGCACATTAATGATTTAGTTCAATGACAACCTTAAGAACTATATAAATTGATTAATTTGAACTACATAATTGTTTGTAATTCATGATGATTTGTTCTAATGTTCTTCCTAAGATTAATAACATAGATCTAGCATAATTGTTAAGCTTAGTTGCCTCACAAATTCATATACCACAACTTCGATTTTGATAGAAAACTTAGCCATAGATTGTTCACATTAACAATTTAGAGATTGTTGTAGCAATTAAGATAAACAATCATAGAAAATATACATAGGAGATAAGCATATTCATGCATTATATAAATTGAAAATAAATGGAAGAATAAATCTCACAATTCTTAAAATCTAAAGGTTTCTGTGTGCTTGGAACCAACAAAAATAGTTTAACCTTGAATATCTATTAAACAACTACTATAAAAGATGGAATAATGCTTGAATTAAGGTTTTTGAGTGAGAGGACTTGTGTTTTCATATTCTAGTTGCCCCCTTCTCTCTTATCTTTACGTTTCTCTCTTTCTTTTTATAGCCTAGAAAACCCTAGTCCCTACTTTACAAAACAATCCTCCCATAAGTAGATAATTTTCACATTTAAATACTTTAATAACTATTTTCTTAAAAAAAAATAGTCTTACATGAAATCTTCAATGTATAACTTAAAAGAGCTAAATTGTCGAAATAAAGACTTGGATGTCATTTTTGATGCTTTAAGACGTAAGTTGGACTTGTTTCTTCACAAAACCTATATGCTAGCAGAATTCATCTATCATTTTATAAACAACTCATCTCTCTCATATGTGCTCTTTTTCTACTAAAATTTGGTACACTGATAGGTATTTGAGTTAGCAATCTAAAACAATTGAGTTTGCATAAAATGGACCTTTGTTGATCAAGATATTCAAGTTGTAATGGATGAAGGTCAATATTTATAGAATGCAAGATTTAAATTTGAAGGATGTGATATCCATGATCTTCTTTATCATTTTTTTCCATATAATTTCGAAAGGTATGGATGTTATCTTTATAATTACACTGGAATCACTTCATTTCAACCTCTATAGCTCAAACTCTACACAAAATGTCAAATATGCCAATTATCTTCAATTTACTCCATTTTGAATCTTTCATCAAAAAATACATTCAAAACATAAAACTAAGAGTATGAAGGCATTTTATATATAAAAATAGTCAAAAACACCAGGTAAATATAGGTAAAACTATCGGGTAATATGGCGACATCAAATTTCATCTTGAAAATCTTAACACAACTTTATGATCTTTGAATGCTATCTATTTATGAATCAATTCTCACTAGATACCAAGATATTCTTCTATTGTTATCATTAGCCTTATTGAGTTCTTTTGGGATACTAATCCATACTTTTCTTTTTATTTTCTAGAGGTAATTGTCAATACTATTGAATGTCATTATTATTATTAGTCTCATAATATAAGGTTAAACTAAACAATTTCATTCAAGTGTTAACATCAATACAATTGACTGCTATAATTAACTATTCCTACACTAGAATAATTAATTAAATCATATCCACATCTAATTATTATTAAAGTTGTCGATGTCAAGAACCCTTGAGATCATTAGCCTCCTTACATGGAGTACCTAATCACACCCGAAATGCTTATCGTTACCAATACAACCTATTAATATCATTTAACTATTCTCAATCCAAAATAGTTAATTAATTTAAACATCATTAAGTCTAATAGAAAATAAAAATAATAGGTGTTGGGAACCTACCTATTGTGAAAGATTGACTGGTACTCCCTAGATATTCTTTGGATCTTGTGGGTCCTCCTATATTAAAAGGTATGTCACGTCATTAATCATGAATATTTATTCCTACTAGATAATAATCCTATAAAATTACTCTTTCATCATATTATTCATTACTACCTATATTTATTAAATTTACATCTCATATTCCTAATATCGCTTTCCTTGGGTTCCTTAATGAAAATGTAAACCTATATCACAATTGATGTAATTGAGCATTCCTTTTATGTTTTTTGCATAACTTACATTACATAATTTAGCTTAAGGTGTGGCTTACTTCCTCAAAAACCTAATACATGAGGCTATAAGTATATTGAAGGGATAAGAACCCAGTTTTACTCTTAAATGGCTTAAAACTACCCATTATTGAGAAGGTGACTAACTATACAGTAGGGTCTATCTCATCCCCATCTTGGTTATTAGCCCATATCTAGAGTTCTAAAACATGATTTTAAGCAAGGTAAACTTCTTTGGATATCAAACATCTAAACCCAAATTGAAGATACCTAGTCCAAATGTCCCTATTTTAATGTTTGAATTCCCTTCATAAGAGCTCAAGATGAAACTGTTCAATTTCATTGACAATTTCATAAATATTCACACATCAACAATTTAACTTATCCTCATGAGAGCTTAATTCCTTTTCATGTTATATATATATATATATATATATATATATATATGTTGCAAAAAAACATTCTAAGAATAATTTGCTCAATTCATTAACTTATTAATCCATACTCTTCTCAACCCTCTTTAACACCTTCATTCCTATTCCTTCATTCATTATCTTCATTTTAATACATATCAACACATATTATCAATTCAAAGATTCAAATAAAATACCCTTCCTCTCACTACATCAATGGTTGGCCACATACTTAGCAAGAAGTTATCAAATTTCTCTCAAAAACTACATGTTATTTCAATTCATTTCAACCCTATTCCAAGTGACAACACAACAATTTAATTGAATTTCTCATTTCCCTTAAATCTTGAACCCTACTCTCAATTTGTTGAAAATGAATGGAAACTTAAGAATTGTTGCAAGAACTTGATAAGTGGATATTAGGACACCTTGCCAAAGAGTAATCTAGGATTTCCACCTCATCTTCCTTGCTTGTTGTTTTCTTCACCCTCCCTTAACTCTATCCCCAAATTCTTTTATAAAAAAACTTTAAATCTAAGTGATTTTGTTGCCTAAATCCTCTAGTATCACTAACTCTCTTCTTTATTCAAATAATGAAAGCAACATAATCATAGACTTCCTTTCAATACTAAAGAAAACAAGCATTGACTTCTTCTTACCAAGAAAAAACACACACATTAGCTTTCATTAATAATGGAAGCATCATACTCATTGGATTCCCTTTAATAAAGGAAGCAATAAACATTTACATTCATTGAATAATGAAAGCAACATAATCACTAACTTTCCGTATACCCCCATTCAATATACTTTTGTAACCTTTACAAAGATTTATCAAGTATAAAAAATTGCAAGATTTATGTACAAGATTACAAAAACACAAAAGGTACAATGACCTATGTAGTTTCTAACCTCTAAATGTGACACCCTACTATTGTATTATTCATACAACCTCTTCTATACCAATACAAACAAACATCATTGACAAGTTTTTTGTACAATAAAAATATCATTTCAGTTCTCATCCAATCCAAATTCATAACTCACTATGTAAAAAGTTCTCATTAAATCAAAATTGTAACTCATTAAGTAGGACATATCCTTAAAGTTTCACTCATGAAAACAATGTTTCATTTATCATAATTTTCATAGTGCCAATTTCAAGTAAAGGTTGGAAATTAATTATTTTCATCACTTTAGGCTAAGCCCCTTTAGAACATTGCTTAGTGTTTGAATCATAAGTAGAATTGTCGAACTAGATTTTAAGCGTAATTTATTTGGTTAAAAACATAAGACATAAGGCTATAACTTTTATGAAGGGTTATGAACCTTTTAAACACTATTTATACATTTAAAGGAACCCATTTCAATAACATATGGAAACTAACTAATAGGATCCAATTATATCTTCCATTAGTTTTGACCTCTTATCTGAACTTTTATAACTCCAACTTAATCAAGATCAATTACATTTGAAGGTAACACTTCAACCTACAAAGTTTAGGAATGAATATATTTCAAATACTATCATTTTAAAAGCAGTTTTTTCACTCAAAGTTTATGAATGAAACTGTTTTTTTTTGGCTTAACAATAACAACCAAGTGTTTTAATTTATATCTTCATCATTGAAGGTACCCATTTCTTTTCTAATAACATTAAACATGAACCTTACATGAATAAAATCTACTATCTATAGACAAAATCTCTCTCAATCAAATCATGATTCAATGACTACAATTGGTAAACAACATCGTTCCACCATAACAACATAAAAATCATACAACAAAGGTTTATAATCTAAATTTCACATGCACTAACAATTTCAACACATATCATAGCACATATTATTCAGTCTAAGAAACTTGGAACAAGTTCTTACCCTTGATGGATAATGAATTGAGATACATAAAATAAGACATGGATAAATTTGTATTTGATAGTAGTGTACAAGTGAACGTTATCTCTATATCATATTTGGTTAAAGATAGACAATAGAAGATAAAATATATAAAAAATCTATTTTACTCATATAATCATCAGACTTATATATTTCAAAAATTAACAAAAAATTAATTTGTTTTTATTTTAGTTTATATTAAGTATTGAAATTAATGGAGTATAATAACCATAGTACAAAGAACCAATGAAGTCACAAAAATAAATATTAATGGCAAAGAATTCAAAATTTAATATTTTAAATTAAGATGGAGAATAATTATTCCCTCACACAATCTTAAGTAACCTTGCGTAGTTGTTTATGTATTATTATTATTATTACTGTAGTAGGAATCAAAAAATATTCAAATGATTATTATTATTATTATTATTACATAAATAATGAAACAAATAAAATTACCTTGAAGGATAAATAAAATTAAAAAATAACAAAAGAGTATGCAAAAAAATTAATGACAAAACAAAAATAAATTTTATTATCCTTAAAAAGTATTTTGAAAAAAACTATTAAAATAAGTATTACTATTATTGCATAACTAATTAAAAAAAAATGACCTCGAAGAACAAAAAAACTCAACATCATAAGAAAAAGGGAAGAAAAAAAATCAAATAAAAGACAAAAAAATATTATTATGTTTTTTTTTCAAAAAAAATGACCTGAAGATTTTTTTTTAAATGATCAGAAAAGAGAAATTTAAAAAATAAAAAAGAGGCAACCCCAATAAAAGAGAAATTTAAAAAATAATTCTTACTATTATTGCATAAATAATAATAATAAAATTAACCTTGAACAATTAAAAAACTCAAAATTATAACAAAAGAGTTAGCAAACAAATAAAATAAATGACAAAAAACAAAAACTAAATATTATTAGCTTTAAAAAACATTTTAATTTTTTTAAAAAAATATTTATGAATTTTCAAATGATTGCTAACACAAATTAAAATTTAAAGAAAAGAAATACAACCCAACAAAAGACAAAATAAAAAAGAATTCAAAACTCAAACAAAAAGTATATACACATAAACATGTACAATAATAGGGATTAATGCATAAATATATAAATAATAATAAAAGACTTAAATTCCAATAGAATAATTAAAAGTATAAGGACCGAAATATAGATAAAATATATGATTGATTTCAATCGAAGGATAAATTGACAACTATCCAAACTTCTATACTAAAAATATTAAGGAATTTAAAACCAAAACCAGAATTAAAAGAATGGGGACCGAAATGAAAATGCAATATATAATTAATTTTAATTGAAGGATTTAATAAAAAATCATACAAATTGTTAAACCAAAAAAATTAAGGGATTTAATACAAAACCAAAAATTAAAGAGAATAAGGCTGAAATGCAAACCAAATATATAATCAATTTCAATTCAAGGACTAAATTGAAACCAATTAAAACTTCTATTACACAAATCATTTCCATACCAAACACTCAAAAGAAAAGACACTACAATCAATCAACCATAAACCGAGGGGACTAAAGTGTAAGACTGCCTTCAGGAGAGAAAAAAGGGTACAAACACGTTCAACCGACCACCATCACCTAATCGTTCATCATCGCAATTTATTTTATAGAAAAAAATTCATCTTTTTGCCAATCATAATGGAATTTATCAATCAGAAGTTTTTATTCACATGATGATTAAAATATAGTAATAATCGTTGTCAACATGTTAAAAAATTAGATTCTGTCTGTGGTGAAGCGCATGACGAATGACTCATATATTTTTTAATTGTAGATAATTTAACCTAATTTTTCCACCTATTTTGTCTATTTGTAGCTTCATATATATTTTATTCACGTGATATTAGATCTGAAATATCATACATAAAAAAGTTCCAGAAGTCAATTTTTAACAAAAACAACATGGATTAATGATTTATCTTGATTATTAATCTCATTGTTATTATCATTATTGTTAATTTGTCACAATTATTATAATTATCATTATAACTATTATTATAAATAATTAATAATCTAATTATTATTGGTCATACTATCGCTAACACCATCATTATTGTTAGAAATTTTATTTTTTTTATAAGATTTATTTCTCATATTATTAACTTAAAAGTATTTCAGAACACTGAAATGAAATTAATTTGAATTTTATTTTAAAAAAAACTACGGTCATATATATATATTTTAAAGCGTTAATATGAAACAAATATCAAAATATATAATTAATCTCACATATTTATAAGAAAAAAAAAACTTACAAATAATCACTACTATTATTTCGAATGCCTTATATATAATAATTAGAAATTTTAACACCTAAAAATATTAACAAAAAATCAATTAAAAAACAAAATAAATGAAAAAACCAAAATACATATTATTAGATTTGAAAAAATTATTTGACTTGAAGAATAAATACAAATAATAAAAAAAACAAAAAGAAAAAAAAATAATAAGTATCAATTTTCAAATGATCACCAACACAAATTAAAATTTAATAACTAAATTAAAAAAAATATTTAAGAGCATATACATATAAACATGGATAAAATAGAAACCATTTTAGAAATATATATAAATAAATAAAGGAATTAAAATAAAATCAGAGATTAAAAGTATTTGGACCGAAATGAAAAACAAATATATAATAAATTTCATCCAAAGGACAAAATTGAAAAAAATCTAAACTTTGATACCAAAAACATTACAGGATTTAATACCAATCCGGAAATTAAAAGACTAAAGCCTAAAATGAAACTAAAATATATAATCAATTTCAATTTAAGGACAAAATTGAAAAGATCAGGACCATACAAAACAATCAAAAGATTAGGGACTACAATGAAAACCCAATAAATAACGGGGTCTGACATGTAATGTGCATGTAGGAGAGAGAAAAATGGGGGAAATTTTTATAGATCATCGTCACGTCTCCAAACACCTTGAAACGCCACATGCCACACTTGGAACAAGATAAAATGGCGATGAATCATTCTAGATGTCGGATGGATATTTTTACTCGTTGAAATACGCCGCACTCGTCGCCTAAAATTTGCATGAACTCGGAAATTGACGCGCATACGACAACATGCCAACATTACTTCGACCGGAAATGTAATTAAAAAATGATAAATTACCACAACACCCTTACTAGCAACTCTTGGATTTTGTCTTATATAGCGGTATATCTATATTTATATATTTTTTAAAAAAATGTGCAATTACCTTAATACTCTCAGAGGTAACTGTTCTGTTTTGTCTTATATGGGGTATATTTGTATGAATACATTATAAAAAATATGCAATATCCTTAATACCCTTGGCGGATATTGTTGGTTTTTGTCTTAGTAGAGGGTATTATGGTTATTTTACTATGCACAAAATGTTAAAAACCGAAAATACCCTTGAATCCAAGGCTAAAATAACTGTGTACCGAGGGATAAAATAGGAATATCACTATTACAATCCATAATAATCTGTGTCCAGTACTATAGGAAATTTGAATAGTAAAACTATGATTTAATTTAGCTTTTTGTATAATAGTGTTGTGAGAGCCTGTTTTATAATTTGAATAGTGTTGTGAGAGGAACTAAAAAATACTTTAATTTTGCAGATTTTTCTTGATTTGACCCTTACCGTGAATTGTGTTTTTTCCAATCCTTTGACCAAATAGTTTTTCTACCAAGTAGCATTTTATTTAATTTTTTATTCAAACAATTTTTTGAAGTCTTTTCTCCTTGTCAACTCTTTTTTATGCAAATAGAAAGTGTAGGTTGAAAAATTGGTAGCAGTGATAGGTGACCATTGACTTTAGAAAAATCCCCTTCGCACTCCCCTTCTGCAGACATAAGAGAACGAACGCTGCAATGCACCGCTCTAGTACACAGTAAAATTAAAGTACATGAACAGTGATATCATGATGTGTCCAATCATATGGGAAGAGTAGAAGAGTTCAAAGAAGTCCTTAATGATCTCTTTTACAACACATAGGCCAAGAAGGACTACAAAAGCATAACAATCCAAAAAGATCAAGCCTTAATAAATTTGCTTCATCTTCAAAATAAGTTTGAGGACCATGTTCCACAACTTATGAGGTAATTTTTGCATCATTGAGCTTGTTTTGCCAAGTATTTGTGTTTTCCTAATCTAACAAGGAAAACATGAATTGTATGGGAAACTTTTTTAATCCACGAAGGATACTGATTGGAAGGAGAAATCTAAAATATAAAGGAGAATTTGGGTAAGTGAATTCTATTTTACTCCTTCATTTGTATAATCATCGAACTTATGTATTTCAAAAAATAATTAATTATTATTTTAGTTTATATTAAGTATTGAAATTAATAGGAGTATAATAATCATAGTAAAAAAACCTGTCAAGTCACAAAAATAAATATTAATGGAAGATAATTCAAAATTTAATATTTTAAATTAAGATGGAAAAGTATTATTCCGTCACCCAATCTTAAAGTAACCATGCGGAGCCGTTCATGTAGTGTTAAAATATAATATTGTAGTAGGATTAAGATGGATGGGGCGTTTTACTCTAACCGCCATTGACCTCACTAGAGACAATCTTTGTGTGTAAACCATATAATACCACAAACTTTATACGATATAAAATATTATAGCAGCCAAGATAAATGTATACAAATATATGGTACTTGCTATAGAAAAACAAATATATCTTTACCGCGGAACCGGGCGGTGTAACACAAGGTGTGCTTCTCGTTTGGACAAGAACACGGTGTGCTAGCGTCGCTCGCTTTGCACTTTTGACCAGTCAACTTTGATGTACCCCTCCCCTCATCAATTTGGCACTTTCTCAAGCTGTGAGACCACCTTCTTGAAAGTGGAGACTATTTTGGGCATGAGAGTTATTTGACTGTTTGATTAAACAAACATGACAAAAAAATATAACTTAATTAAATCTAAAAAATATAAATTTACGAAGCACAAAGTTGATATACTTGTCCCATCAATTTTTTCACATTTATAAACTATTTATTCAAATTATTTCCTATTTCACTAACAATTGATTATGATAAAATAGCATACTAAGCTTTGATTTGTTAATGTCGATCGTTTATAGGCACCGCGATTCTTGTGAGTCTTTGTACATAGGGTCATCTAATCCCGCTTAGTCGATCTTCCAAATATCTGGTCATTTTACTCTCTTATACATTGCGACAGGGCATGTTTTCGAAGCACAAAAGTTGGTGCATGGGTAATGAACAAAGGCCTAAGAGATAGGTAGAAGAATCTAAGGCCAATTAACCAAACCTATGGGTGAGACTAGAGGACCATAGAGAAATAAGGAAGCCTTGTTGTGATATCGCGGTCGAAGAAATTAATTACCCTAACTTAAAAGACACAAGATAGTGTAGATTAAGCAAGAAATCGATCCCACGAGAAATTTAGTTCATATTTCCATGCAATTAGGGTGGTGGTGGTTGGTGTTATGTAAACTAAGGAATAATTAAATAATCAAACAAACTTAAATAAAACTAAAATTTATCGAGAAAACAAACCTTGGTCACAATAAACATCCACCTATAAAAATCAAATTGATCCTTAAAACGAAACTTCAATTTATATTTTGAATTTAATCTTTTTTAAAAGTTAGATAGTTAGTTAACAAATCCACTGTATAACTAAGCCTAATCCCTGGTTTAAAAAGTAGTCCTCCCTTAAATAGATAGTGTTACATTTAAATGCTTCAATAAATACTTTTCTAAAAAGGAGAAATAACCTTTCATGAAATCTTCAATCTTTGAGTAGAGGAGATAAATTGCCAAAATCAAGACTTGGATGCTAGTTTGGATGCTTTAGAACATATTTTGGATTTGTTTCTTTATAGAACTTATCTGTTAGAACAATTCATGTGTCATCTTAAAAAATCATATCTCTCTCATATGAACTCTTTTCTGATTCAATTTGGCAATCTTAAAGATCTTTGAGTCAAGAATCCAAAACAATTGAGCTTGCATCAAATAAACGTATATCACTCAAGATATTCAAGTCGGAATGGTTGAAGGTCAACACTGTCAGAATGCAAGATTTGACTTTGAAGGTTGCAATTTCCATCTTCTTTCTTAATTTATATATCTTGCTATAGATTTCTAGAAAGGTATGGATGTTAGCTTTCTAATTTAACTAGAATCACTTCATTTCAACCTTTTTTAATTCAAGCTCTACACAAACATCGACTGATGATCATA
Source organism: Salix viminalis (assembly GCA_029228465.1). Lineage (NCBI taxonomy): Eukaryota > Viridiplantae > Streptophyta > Magnoliopsida > Malpighiales > Salicaceae > Salix > Salix viminalis. The sequence goes on from CM055437.1 coordinate 5,645,592, forward strand.
GTTGTCAATTTCCTCCAATTTACTTCTTTTGAAATCTTTCATCCAAAAATACCTTTAAAATATTAAACAAAGAATACAAAGGTATTTTCTATAAAAAAAAAAGACAAAAAACTAGATAAATATAGGTAAAACTATTAAGTAATATGGTTGCATCAAGCCTCGAGGCCAACTAGTGTACATATACCCATTTAAGGTGTCTTGAACTCAAGTAGAAGAATCTTATGCTTTGTTATAGAGATAAAGCACAAGCATACATACATACATAGATACATACATACATATATAAGACCTAATTAATGGAGAGAATTAGTGCCCAAGCACTAGAGAAAGAAATTATATCCCTTTCTACATATTCAAATATGGTAATACATTCTTCTTCTCCCTATTAGGATTTGTGTAAAGGGTTTTTCACTATTTTGATCTCTATGCTAATATGTTATTACCTAAATAGGTTGGCCATCTTGACTACTTTCAAAATTTACATGAAGCAGAGTGATAAAAAAAATACCTTTGTATTAAAAGACTAAACAAGACTCAAAGAATGGCATAGTCTCACACCTTTTCATTTAGGGGAAAAATCCTTATTAAAAGAGTAACCAAGGAGTAATTAAGTCTTTTAAAGGATCCAATTACACCATTGAATAATAATCCTACCTCAATTAAGAAGTCATTGTGCAACAAATTGCTCATTTTTAAGATTAAGCTTTTAGCTTAGTGGTGTACTTTAGAGGACTTTAATGGGTAATAAATAAAGATGTTTTTTTCCATAAAAATTTATTTATGCATGGTTTTCTTTTTTATTATTGTTATGGAGTATCTATACTAGACAAAAATCCTCGAAAAAGATATGTCACTTCATTTCTTTTACTTAGAGATTTAATAACTCATTTAAGGAAGAAATAATCTCTTATTGATTCAATAAAGAGGTGATTACTCTTTTTGAGGGAGAAAACTAAGCCTTTAGAGACAAGCAAATCATTATACCAAAACATATGGATGTCTAGAGAGCCACTACAAGGACAATTTCCAAATTAAAAAAGAAGAAAAAAACAATGCAAGAGATAGTTGAGGGGGTTCCTTATTCCTTTTCTTTTAAAACCAATCACCCTAAATTTGGAAAAATATTAACACCACTTCCATTAACCCCCAAATGACATCCGTTTCCTTCTTAATGGTCTTTGCTTTAGGGATTGTATTGCTATGGTCATAAAAAATAACCCCGCTATAATAGAATATGAGAGTGGGATAATGCTCAACCATATTTGTTACCTTTATCTCTAAAAAGACTCAAACATAACTTAATTTATTTAAGGAATCCCTCACCCTCTAGCAACATAAGGGTCTATCTTATGTGTAGGCACTCAGTGAATATATCAATTATATAGGGACATTGATAGGTAGATGAAGGGCAACATATATATAAGGATGATTATCTAGATGACCTAAAATGTAAGTGGATTTTTCTCCAAGTATATTTTCACTATCATTTTGCTTTTGTTATGTTATCATAACTTTTTATGTTCATATAGCACAACTCCACCTTTATAACATTAGCTGATAGGATTCAAGCATAAAAAATTATTAGGGTCATTGAGATAAGAATAACTAAGCATTCTTAAGTCTTGAGAGAAAAGGTGTAGGCTATATAAGACTCTTAGGAAAACTTGGATTACCAATTGATGTTTTGTCTATGATGTTCTTAGAAAACCTCTTTAAGAAAAATATATGCTAGTTATGGAGCTTTAAACAACTAAAAATTATCATTTAGTGTGCTAATAAAGGATTGAAGAGCTAAAGTTGGTTTTAGTCTTAACTAAATGTAAAACCTTTAAATCTTGAACAAAGTTTTTCCATCTTTGCATTGTTAATGATTTACCAAATGAGTTCTTAAGAATGTTTGATAGAACTTATGCCTTGAAGAAGGTCACGAAGTATACATGGGTTGAAGTTATAAGTGGTCTTAACTTTTTTAATTTATCCAAAGGTGTGGTAGTGGAACTCCTTAAAGGTTTTCACCCTAATACCTTGTCTGACTCTAGAGAGGTCTTTTTTTAACATGTTACCATATAGCTTAAAAGGAGCACTTAGTTGATGAGCCTAAAGAAATGATGATAAAGAGTTAAACAATAAGGTATGTACATATGACTTCATTTTTGTAGGGTCTATCTAATATATGTACAAAACATTTTTATGGTTGTGGGCTTTTATGAATTGTTTTTGATAATTTTGTGTTTTTTCTCTATTTTTTTCTTATTCTGGGTCCAATGCCCATTTTTATCTCCAAGAAAAGAATGGAATTTCCTAAAATTTTAAAAATTCTTATATTTAACAAACTTTATGAGTTGGATAGAGAATAACATTCAATGTCCAACATTTATAACTTTTTAGGCTTAGCATGTGTTATAACTTTGATGGAATTCAAAGTCCAACATCCTATTGTTTTATAGAAATAACAAAGATATCTTAGGTTAGAATGGGTTCAATCTAGGACCTTTATATGTGTTTTAGTCTATTCTTGTTGTGCCTTTTTATGATGAACTAACTTTAGAAACTCATTTAAAAAATAATTACACCATAAATAAGTAAGGTAATGTATGTCTTTATAATTGGGCAAGATGGAACTTTGTACAAAAGAAATGCAATAACCTCATATACAAGACAGGAAAATTAATAAATTATAATTATAAAATAATACAATAACTTGAACTTTGTATTAACTTTGTATAAATTAATAAATTATAATTAAAAAGAAAAATAGAGACATAGGAAAATTAGAAAGGCTAGAAATCATCTTAAACACTAATAAACTTATAGCATAAAGAGATAATAATTTTCAATTATACTCTAGATATCCAAAACAATCCACAAGTTAGGCTTATGGTTGGAAATTTTCCAATTATACAACTTTCAATTATTTAGGATATTAAAATTAAAACAAGACAATCCATGAAATTTAAAAGAAAATAGAAAAAAAAGATAGTAAAGTTGCAAAACATTACCAAGAATAAATACAAAAAACAAAAAGATAGGGAAACATAGACAAAAAAAAAGGAATTTAGGATTTGCAAAAGCAATCAAAGGTATTTATTTGCCTACAATGTGTGTTGAAATCTTTGATTTGCAAAAAGTAATCAAATGTATTTATTTGCTTATAATGTGTTCCTTTGAATGAGATTTATAAATAAGGATATTTTGCATCAATTTTAAAACACATAAAAAGTTATAACTAAAATATTAAAGAGTGTGAAAAGAATCCCCAAACTATCCTTGATAATTATTTCCTACATGTTGGTCTACCTTGTCAAGGTTAATCCAACACATTCAATTTTTATATTAGACAACTCAATTTTCTCTAGAATCTCCTACATCAAAAAAAAAATATCCTTTATAAATATGTTAGTGTTCCTTTTATATAAGTAAGAAGATTTCTTACATTTCTTATCAAAATTTTAGAGTACAAGCAAATGTCTTTTCTTTATTGATTTTTTATCCCATATTACCAAATATAATGATATTATGTTATTTTGTTTTATATATATAAGCCTTATTTCTCATTAAGGCTACTAATCAAGTATTTTCAAGCAAATATAGGTTTAACCTGAGTTCTCCTTCATTCTTATTAGGAAAATAGTACATAAATTATTTCTTTAAAAAGGTCTATCCATTCCTTATAATCGTTTCATTTTTCTAAAAGCTCCTTAGAAATATTCTATTTGTGAGCTTTGATTTCCATTGGTTTAGGGACAAAAAATCAAAGAGAACATGTATTCTATGTGTAGCCTTTAGCAATGCTTTGTGTTCTTTTTAGTGTCAAATTGGATCTCATTAATTATGATTATGACTTTGAGTAGTTGATCAATATATATGATGTTTTTTTTAATATAAATAAAATGAACTTTGTGGCTATTATTTTAACCAAGGCTACCTACTTGGTAAAGTATTCTAATACCACTAAGATAAATTATCTCTTTCTAAAGCTTTTAGAAAAGGATCCCAATATGTTCATTCCCTAATAAAAGATCATTTCTACTAAGTTCACAAGTGATATAGATAAGAAGCAAATTGTAAAGGGGCTTGTTGGAAATGAAAACCTGAAAAAATCCACGGGGTTTTTTACACATCAAAAACCTTGAAGACCAAAAAAACCTATAACTATAAAGATATACCAAATTACTTGATTTATTAATCCATGTCCAAACTCTAATTCTTACGAAAATCAAATCCTATAAAATAATTGTTAAGTCAATATAGAAATTCCTAAATAGAATGCATTAAATTATAAAAACATTATTTAATTTCCTAAAATTTCTCTAACATCAATCTATTTAGATTGGATTGAACTCAACCTCGAGTTCAAATTATCCATTAAAACATCCAAAATATTGCTCTTTAGCAAACACCTACTCAATTAGAAATTGCCCTAACAATGAAAATATCCAACATAATGTTCTTGAGCCTCTTATCGTGGGGTGTAATCATGTTGTCCCTATAGATACATAAATTCCCAATTTGATAATGTGTGCTTTGAATAAGTTGGGCATGAAAACTTTTCAAGGTGTAGAATCAATGATCCCTATGTATCCCATGGAAACATCAATAACTTTTATATGCTTTGGATCCAAATAAGTGCAAGATTTGTTTGGGCCTTGGATGTTAGAGTTTCATGACTCATCATGGCTTTAGAGCTCTATCTTTGATGAATCATGCTTTGAGTACTAGGGCATGGACTATATAATTATCATGTAGAACTTAAGCAAATACGTATAATTTAATCTTTTGAGTTTAAACTTAGAATAGGTTTTAGTTCATGGAAAGGTCTTTTCTTTTCAAATTATCAATCATCTTCAATTTACTATAAACCAATGAATATACACTTTAGTTAGACCATATTAATAATAATATTAGAAAAAACTACATAGTTGTGTAGTTTTAAGATACATTAGTGTAAACATTGCTAGGTAACTACAACTTACCTCTTTAATGTGGTTTTTAAAATATATTTTATTTGAATTAAATTTAACAACATAACTAACATCTAAGAAATTATATAGGAGAAAAAGATGTAATTTTTTTGTTTTTGCAGGAACATTTTTTTTTAAATAGACATTTTGTGAGATGAAAATAATCCATTATTTTCTTTCAAGTTTACTCCATTAAAAAATTATGTGACATTCAAATTATGATTGGTTAGGTAAGTTTTGGGTTTGGGCTAGCTCATTATTGACATGTCATTCTTAATATGAGATCACAAGTTAGATAATTTTTTAAGGAAATAACATTTTGCAAAATACTAAAAAGGAAAAATATATGAATTATAGCTCTATTGAAGTCTCTTAAATAAAAAACAATTAGATATTATTAATAAACTAATTGAGGTCATTTTTTCCTCATAAAGTATTATTCATGGAAACAATTTTACCTTCTAACATTTGATTAAATGAGGGATTAAACTTCATAAATTTATTTTAGTTTGTTAATAAGATGTTATTCCTATTTCAAGATCGAGAGTCACCACTTAAATGGGTTAAGTTTTTTGTATCCATTTTTATAATTGATTTTTTTTGTATCCTTCCTTTTAATTAATTTTTTTTTCAAGTAATCTTTCAATATTGGATTGATGGAGAGTTAAACTTTATAATTTGTTTTTGATATACTTTTTATTGGATTATTCTAGTCTCATAATCCATAGTTGGCAAGTTCACCCAAGTTGACTCTAGTTATGTTTTGTGTTCATTTTCTTAATTGACTTTTTTTCAATTTCATCATTCAATATTGTATTGATTGACAATAGAGCTTTAAAATGTATTTTTTCTATGAGGTTATGATGATCTCGTGACCTAGATCGTAAATTTTACGTGTTAATCTAGGTGAAGTTTGGTCTATCTAAATACCACATAGAGAGTAAATAATCTAGTTTAAAAACTAATCATCCATAAAATTCTAAAGTGTTGATTAATTAGATAAAATTAGTATTTACAAATGATTTGTAAATATTGTATTAGTAAGTGATTTTTGTCAAGGATTTGATATGATTTTTTATTAATATTTCATCATCAAATCTAAGTCGACCACCTAGAAGTAGCCAGGATAATAAAATCGATGAACTATTAATTATGTAGTTTGATGGTTTAAAGATATCTATCATATTGTTTTTTATCCCCGTGGATATCGATTTGGCTTGATCTAAATAAATAAGTATTTTTTAAAATAATTATCATACCTTATAGATAATAAGTGAAGTATGAATATTGTCAAACCCGACTCGAAACTCATCCGAGCCTAATCTAAAATATGTATTTATATTATATTAATATATTTTTACAATATTTAGATTTTTTTTTAGTACAATATGATATATACATATATTAATACTGACATAATATATATATATATATATATATATATATATATTTTTAATATACATACATACACTTCAAATATATATATATATATATTAACTATTTTATTTTTTATCAAGCAATAAATAATAGTAGATAATATATAACTATTTAGATTTTTATATTTGATAAAAAAATGAAATAGGATATAAATATATATAAAAAATCAACCTAATGGATACGGTTTGTTCTGTATATTTCAAGATTTGAACTTGACAGTGAACGAAGAAGATGACGAGTGTTTTAGGATTTAGGTACAAAGCTCAATTACTCTAATTAAGAGAATACGCGAGGCAAAATATTCATGTTATAGACATGTACCACGTGATTTGCTTGCGCGTTTCAGTGAGTTTTTTTCTATATAGACAATTAAGTGAGTTTTTTGTATGTTATAATTAGTTATTTTAATATTTAATTAATAAAATTGTAATAGAAAAAATATGTTACAAATGAGTTTTTTTTATCTAAAAGGAACAATGTAATCAAAACATAGAGGGAAGTGGTTTGTATATTTTTTAATTGTTGACAACTTAGGTAAATTTGTCTACTTATTTTATTTATAAGTTAACTTTTTTTTTCCAGTAATATTAGATATGAAATATTATATATAAAAATATTGAAAATTTGTTTTTTACAAAAACAACCTAAAATCCTGAAAATCAAATTTTTTATAAGAAATAAACTCAAACAAAACAAGACAAAATCATTTTTTTTTTTAATTTTATAACATTTATTTCTCATATTATTCTACTAAAAGTATTTCAGAACTGATATTATTATTTTTTTCTTCAAAAATCACAGGTCTTTTTTTTGTATATATATATATATTCAAGCGCTAATATTAAATAAATATTACAATATATAATTAGTCTCACATATTTATAAGAAAAAAACTTAAAAATAATCATTATCATTATTTTTCATGTCTTATCTAAGCTTTTTTCTATGTAGGAAAATTGATTGATTTTATATATGTTGTAATTGGTTATTTTCATATTTAATTAGTAAAATTATAATTAATAGAATCTATTATAATGAGTTTTTTCCCCGCCTAAAAGTGATTGAATGTTGCTATTGTTAAAATTATTTTGATAATTATTTCATCGATAGAATGTGCAATTGTTATCGAAAAAAAATTCTGTTAAAATGAGTCATGTGCTCCGTGTAACTTACTGATTGATTGTTGTATATGTTTCATTTGTTTCATGAATTCTTTAATTAGCAAATAATAAAATTACAATCATTGAATTTTAGCACAGATGAGTGATTTGTTTTATGCACCAAACAATTTGATTGATGGTTTTGTTTTAACTACTTTGGTAATAATTTAATTGGTAGATAGCAAAAACACAATTTATTAAATTGACTAAAGCTATATTATTTGTTAAATGCAATATACTAATTGTTTGTTAGGGCATGTGTGAACTATTTGACAAATAATTTATTTGATAGATAACAAAAATACAACTGCTAAAATTTATCAAATATTTTTTTTTAGATGTTTTCTTCATATCATTATATTAAAAAAAAATTCAGAACACTGAGACTAAAATAATGTGAGATTTATAAAGAAAAATCATTTCAATTTTTTATACATATTTTAATATGTTAATATAAAAAAAATATCACAATATATAATTAGTTTCTCCTATTTTTTAAGTAAAAAGTCTCTAAAATAGTAATGTTTTAAGCAAATGATAGTAATTGTTTTCTGAAAAAACCTAGGTCATATATATATAAATATATTAAGGCGCTAATATTAAATAAATATCAAAATATATAATTAGTTTGACATATTTAAAAGAAAACAACACTAACAAATAATCATTATCATTTTTTTGAATATCCTATCTATAATAATTAGAAAATTCAAGACCTAAAAATATTAACAAAAAAGAATGACAAAACAAAAATAAATATAATTAGATTTTAACAAAAAAATTATTTGAGTTGATGGATAAATAAAAATAATTTAAAAAAAAACAAAGAGAAAAAATAACAAATATCAATTTTAAAAATGATCAACAACACAAATTAAAATGTAAACATTAAAAAAAATCCCTTAATAACAGTGAAAAATAATAAAAATTGACAAGACCATAATTATTGTTAGGGGAAAAAGTACATAAATTTTTATTTTATAAGATTTATTACTCATATTATTATATTAAAATTATTTTAGAGAAATGATAGTAATTTGTTTTTTTGAAAAAAAAACCTAGGTCATATATATATATATATAAAATCATTTTTAACATCAACACATGAAAATAATATAAAAAAATTAAAAAATACAATGTTTGGACAATGATTGTTTTCTTTCCGTATTTATTCATTTATGCATAAATTTATTATTTTAACTAAATTTATATTATAACAAAAAAATACACGTGATTAATATTATTTTGCGTTAAAAAAATATAGTGCCGCCTGCGCCCGCCGCGGGGCACTAGCTAGTAGGTATATATAAGATGATGATCTTCAATCATCTCACATACACATATACTTATATATATATATACATACATACACATATACATATATGTACATATATATCTATGTATGAGAAGATGAAAATAAATTTAGGTTTCTGGAAAAACAGAATTAATAAATAAAATAAGATGGAATTGCGTGGAGGGACTGACACATACTCGCTGGCTACGAAACAAGAGAGAGTGAGAGATTCCAGTTTGAGATCAAAGTACTCTTACCTGGGAACACACACAGACGAAGACAGACAGAATGGCGCATCTCTAGAAATTTGATTCTTTCGCACACTCTCTTTCTTCTAGAAAAACCCTATTTAAATGAAAGCTCACCCCTCTGCTTTCTCCCATGCATTCTCATTTGTTTTCTCCACAGCCTCCAACCCCACTACTTGTGATCTTGTGCTCCCCTTCTTGATTTCTCTTTCGCCTTCGCTTTTTTCCATAACTTGTCTCTTCCCTCTCTCGATCTCAAGTATTTCCTAGCTCCTTTCTAAGTTGCACACTCGCCTGATTATATATATATATATATATATATATATAGACTATATTTCCTCTATATATATATAATCATCTTTTGTTACTTTATTTGAGCTGCTACTGCTTGTTTTCATAATCAAGTGAATATCATTTTCAAGAACATGTCTAGCCGAAGGTCACGATCAAGGCAATCGAGTAGTTCAAGAATCAGTGATGATCAGATCCTTGATCTTGTTACAAAGTTGCAACAACTTCTTCCTGAGATTCGTAACAGGCGTTCTGACAAGGTACTATGGTTGTAGTTAAAAGAACTCTTCTACTTAATTATCAGTAGCAAGTCTATTTAATTTATAATATATTTACCTGTAAACATTTTCAAACTGTAGGAGATGTAGTTAAAATTCTACTTTTATCTCTACTAATTGAGCTGGTCTATAAAAAAATCCAAGAAAAAAGAAAGGATGGCTACTCATGGCTTAAGAGCTAAACCCTATGAGCTAGTACTGTAACGATTAGTGGCATCTATATATAGCATTCATCAGTTTCCTTTAAGAAAGGTAAGGCTAAGAGGGTTTTTTATTGTCGAGTTCCTTACGTACGTAGTTCCTTACTAATATTCTGAACGAATAGCTTCCTCCACTGATCCATGAAAGACCCACAAAGTTTTTTCAAGGACTGCAATCTCTTGGACTGCCAGACTATTTACGGATCCTTTTTTTTGGGTTCTAATTATAGATGATGATATGTTGAGATATTTACTTCTTTTTTCAAGCTGCATCTGAGACCTTTTCGGTACATGTTTGTGCTTTACTAGCTCTATAACTCGAGTTGGATTTTTCTGTTTTATTTCAATTTTATCCCTGGTAGGTTTCGGCTGCCAAGATCTTGCAGGAGACATGCAACTACATTAAGAGCTTGCACAGAGAGGTTGATGGTCTGAGCGAGCGGCTGTCTGAGTTATTGGAAACAACTGACACAGCCCAAGCTGCGATAATCAGGAATTTACTTATGCAATAGACCTAATTAAGGATTAACACTAGCTACTTGTTTGGCTTATGCAGTAGGATCATGTTTCCTCTCTCGTCCTTTTGTTCTTCTCTGTCTTAAATCTTAATTTCTAGATTTTAGCACTAGAATTAATCCGTGGTAGTGCTGTTTTAGAGATTAGAAACTCCTTTGCAAGGCTATGTCAAGGAATATAATAAGATTATTAATAAAAAAAAATATCTCCTATCGTTTATATTTTATGGAAAATGAACGTGTCAATTTCTTCACAGCGTTCGTGGCAGTATTGCTTAGAACAAGTCAATGCCATAGTTTTATCAAAACGAAGTATTGCACGTTCGTGACTTGAGTATTGGATCTTAATGCATACACGTTGAAGACCACGGATAGATCGACTTAAATAATCCCTTCTATAAAAAAAATATAAATAAATAAATGGAGAGGGAGGGTGCGGTTCTTGGAAACCTTGCAATATTTTGACTGCTAATGAGTTAAGGTTAGATCTAGAGTGGGTGGCTAACAAATAATATTTTCCAGCACCGAGTGCTGATGTCGAGTGCAATATACATGCTATACTATGAAAGTTTTGTCATTGTTGGGTTCTTCAATACGATATATGATGTGAATTTTGACGGAATTGAATGTAATTTGACGAACCCATGATCTATCTAATCCAAGTTTGCTGAAAATAGGATAAGTTTATCACAATGGAACATTTGTTGTGAGACAATAAGATTATAAATCAACTCAATCACAACACCAACATCTAAAGACAAGCAAAAAGAGTATAAATTCATAATAAAGATTAATAAATTCTTTGAAGAGCTGAAAGTTCAATCACGAATTAAAATATGCATCCAAGGTAGGCAAATATCATAATATTATTAGCAAAAACAAATTGCCCTAAAAATAATTCTTAAGAGTATTTATACCCCAAGCAACAAAAACCCTAGTTTTTCTAATGGGTCACTTATAAACCAAATTAAAAAAAAATTATCAACCCAGGCTAAAACTAGCTCAAACTAATTAAAATAAATAATTAAACAAGTTTGAAATCCAAATAAGTGTTTCCTCATAACATAAAAAATGTTAATAACTCATCAAATTTAATAAGACAAGTTTGGTTACTTAAGTTATCTGACTGACAATAACAAAATCCCAACTTCAAATGGATATTTCTCTCCCAGATTAAGAAATTAGAAGGCATGCCATATATCAATGGAAAAGATGTGGAAGTCTAGTTTCCAGCCCAACTTGAATCACCCCAAATTTGACCTATAACTCCAGTTATAATAATAATAAAAGGTATCAAAAGGTCGTATTGACCAAATCTAGTCATTTTCTCTCAATCCTTATGTAATGGTCTTTGTTCCACCAAGAAGCCCCTCTTAAACATGAATCAGATTAAGGATGACTTGCTCCTCATTATCTAATATTATCTTAAAGAAGTCCATTGAAAGTCTATTTAAACCTCTTTAGCTTTAAGCCTTATAATTGGCCAACCAGGACTTCCAATGGAATTTTTGGAGCTGGATCACATTATTTCCTCTCTTCTAGAAGGATTCAACCTCAAATCATCACCTAAGTAGAGGAATCAAATCTAATGATGTTAGAGGATTAAAATAATAAACAATCTCAAATGTTTAATAATTAGTAGTAAATACACACCATGATTATATGCAAATTCAATAAATTGAAAATATGATTCCTAATTTTTAAGATTCTTCTAAATGATAGCCCTTACCAATTGAATCAAATTTCAGTAAACATCTTCAGTTTGACCATCTATTTGTGGATGACAGGTAGTAGAATATAAAAGTTTAATCCTATCTTACCTCGCAAGAGCTTCCAAAAGTAACTTAAAACTTAACATCTCGATCAGACACAATGCTCCTAAGAACACATGTAGTCAAATGACCTCTCCAAAGAATAGGTCACTATATTTGTTGCATCATCAGTTTTATGGCAAACCATAAAATATATCATCATAGAAGATCTACCATAACAACCAATATAGAGTCTCTTCATTTCCTAGACCTAGGTAGACCCAAAATAAAATTCATAGAAACATCAACCCAAGGTTTCTTAGGAACATGTAAAGGTGTGTATAATCCATGAGGCATTACTCTTGACTTAGTTTATCTACATGTTATGTACCTATCATAAATTCTTTGCACATTTCTTTTTATATTAGGCTAATAAAAATGTTCACGTAAAATGCCCAAAGTCTTAGCAATTGCAAAATGCTTAATTAATCCATCATGCCTAAAAAACTTATCTTTGGCCGAAACTTTAAACTCATCATATATAGATACAAAATCATTATCATCAAGATACAAATCTTTAATATACTCAAATCCTAATAATTTAGTTTTCAGAGTATTAAGAAGAGCATATCTTCACAATAAAAGCAATTGCAACCATATTTTCCTAACTTTGCTTGTACTTGATCACATATAGGAAAGATTCAATATACTCAATCCACTTGGCATGTTTCCTATTTAGCTTATCTTGACCCTTCAAATGTTTTAATGACTAGTGATCAGTATATATAACAAACTCTTGAATCCATAGATAATGTTGTCAAGTCTCCAATGCTCTCACTATTGCATATAACTCCTTGTCATGAGTGGGATAAGTAAGAGATGCATCATTGAGTTTCTCACTAAAATAAGCAATGAGTCATTTCTATTGCATTAGAACAGCTCCTATACCTATTCCTAAAGTATCACATTCAATCTTAAAAGTTTTATTATAATAAGGTGAAGATAGTAATGGTGTAAAAATTAACTTTGATTTTGAACAAGCTAACTGTACTTTCTCATTCTTCACCCCACTTAACCCTTCAGGTTTCTTAATGATTTTAGTCAATGGAAAATTTATCATACTAAAGTCCTTAGCAAACCTCTTATAAAAAACCAATAAAACCATGAAAACTTCTAACTTTTGTTATTGATTTTGGTGTAGGCCATTCTTGAATACCCTTAACCTCAACCTCATCCATCTCTATATCTTTTGCACTAATAACATATCCAAGAAAAATAATTTTATTCATGCAAAAGTCATACTTTTTTATATTAGCATATAAGGACTCTTTTTTAAGCATACCAAGAACTTGTCTCAAATGACATATATGTTCATGATGCAACCATATTATTTGATAGTTTCATCCATATTTACATATTATTTTGCACATGTTTTGTGTATAAAATACCTTGATATTCATTTGTTTAATGTTTTTGAAGGCATTTTTGGATGAAAGATGCAAAAAAGAGGTAATTGGAGCTGCTTGACAGATTTGACCTTTCAGTCGATGTTTTGTGCAGAGCGAAAGCTCTAGAGATCAAAATGAAGTGATTTCAGTGGCATTCAAAATATAAAATCCATACCTTTCTAGAAAGCTAAGGAAAAATAAATAAAATAAGGAAGAGCATGGAAATCGCAACCTTCAAAGTCAAATCTTGCAATCAGCCGATGTCGACCTTTTTCCATTCCAACTTCAATATTTGGAGCTACAGAAGTCAAATTGATGCAAACCTAATTTTGTTGGATTCAAGATTCAAAGACCTATAAATGAACCAAATTGAAGCTCAAAACCATGTGTTATGAATGAGATATGATGTTTACAAGGGACAAAAAAATTCTGTCAACTTATGGAAGAACTATTTTGTAAAATAGAAACTAGGGTTTCTAAACATATATAAAAGAGGAGAGGCAGCAAGGAAGTTTCGGCTAGCAGCAAAGAAAACACAAATCTTCCTCCTCCAAACCCTAAATCATGTTTTTTCCATCTTTTTATTTAGTTGTTCGACAAACATGCAAGGCTTAAACTCTTTTGCTTGGTTGCAAGGACATAGAAACCTTCAGATTTCAAGAACCATGAGATCTATGTTTTACCTTGAATTTTTCAGATTATATGATGAATATGTTTGTTCTTCTATGCTTATTTTTTCTGTGATTGTTTATTTAATTGCTAAGAGTTTACTCAAAGTTATTATTATAGACAATTTATTGCTAAGTTTGATATCAAAACTGGAGTTGTGGTATATAAACTTGTGAAGTAACTAAGTTGATAATTGTGGTGAATCTACGTTATTAATCTTAGGGAGAATATTCAATCAAATCAAACATAGATTGCAGACAATTATGTTCCTTGATTAATCAATTTATCTAGTTTATCTTGTAACTCAATGTTGTCTTTAATTTTTTTTACTTTATTTCTTTAAAATTATATTATTTAACATTAATACTAACTACAAAAAAAGTGTCCTATAATTAGTTTTTTTTGACATTACCTTATAAAAATTATATCTAGGTTGATTATTTCGCTTAGATGTATAACAACTAAAATTATCATTATTATTACTGTTAAAATAATAAAAATTATTAAATTACTTTTAAAAATAAAAATACTCAAAAAACTTTAACAAAAGAGCAAACAAAAAAAAATGACAAAAAAATATTATTAGCTTAAAAAAAATTCATTTGAATTGAAAAATAAATAAATAAAACAAAAAAAAAGAACAAAGGGAAAAAAATATCAATTTTCATATGATCATTAACACAAATTAAAATGTAAGGACCAAATTGAATAAAAACATAAACTCAACAAAAGAAAAAATAATAAAAATTAAAAACCAAAACCAAGAGCATATACATATAAACATGGACAAAAATATAAGGATTATTTTAGAAGGATCAAAAAATTAATGGAATTAAAATCAAATTAAAAATTAAGAGAATAAAGGCCAAAATGAAAAAAAAACAATATATGATCAGTTTCAATCAAAGGAAAAAATTGAAAAAAAATTCAAACTTCTATATCAAAAAAATTAAGGATTTAAAACCAAACACAAAATTAAAAGAATAAGGACCGAAATAAAAGTCAAATATTACTCAATTTCAATTGAAGGACAAAATTGAAACAAATCAAAACTTATAAAACAGAAATTATGACCAAACAAAACCATCAAAAGAGGAGGGACTGAACTAAAAACACCATATATCAAGGGGACTTCCGTGTAATTTAAGCTGCAGGAGAGAGTAAAAGGGGGAAAAAAAAAGAACAACCGACCATCATCACGTTTCGACCATCATGAGATGACATGTGCACCACCATGTGGAAGAGGACATGGCGGCATATCCGGTGAGACACCAGACGGATATTTTTCACCACCGCATGTCGCCTAAAAGGAGTGTAAGGAAGAAAACCATCGGCGCATCCGGCCGACGCACTAACAGTATTCTATAGAAAAAATAACTAAAAAATATAAAATTAACTAAACACCCCTATAGTCAACTCTTGGATTTTGTCTTTTCTGAGGACATATCCGTATTTGTACTATTTAGAAGCATTTAAAAAACTAGAACACCTTCACCGACAACTCTTGGGTTTTGTCTTATTTGAAAGTAATATGGTTATTTTAGTTTTAACAACAGTGTAAAAAATAAAAAATTCTTAGGTAGTCAACTGTTTGTTGTCTGCTGACAGGGGTAAAAACATAGTTTTATGGTATAAAAATCCCAATAAAAACTCAAATACCTCCAAACAATCAAAGAATGTCAACCGGTATTATGGAAAAATCGAAAATACATTGTCAACTATTACAGTGAAAAACCCACGGTATAACTCTTACATTAATATAATAGCAACCCCTCTTACTTCTAATGCTCAACGAAAGCACTCCTCACCTGCCCTCATTGTTGCCCTAACGCATGGCTTGTGACAGGTATTTTGCTTAGTTAGTTTACTTTTCATTGGATCATATAATTTCTTGTTCTTGGGAGGAGGATAAACGTTTTAGATGGGGCAGGGCTTCAACGCAAAACTATCTTTATCACAAAGTCTAAAATAAAGAATAAAAAGATCTGCATGTGTTTTTGTATGACGGTCAATTGAAAAGAACAAATGAAAAAAGGTTGTATTTAATAAATAGTCTAAAAGCATAATAACTAGAGTGGCATGTTTAATGTCATAAAAGCACGAGTGTCATATAAAATTAACATAAAACTTCCCTTTTATTTTTAGAGGTACTTCAAGCTTGAGATTCTCTTTAATTCACCTCCTTAATTCCAGAATTAGATTGGATTTAGCATAATCTTCAGTGACCTAACATAAATCTAGTTGGGCAACTTGAAGACGGGAAAGATCAATCCCCAACTTTATAATCTAAGAACATTTCCAGTAGGGGAACTTGATAAACTTCATTACAGCCACATTAATTGAATCTCATGAACCTTCAACCTGTCGAAAAGATGTTCTTCAGCCAAAAACTCAAGACCACTTTCCTTAAGGAAAGTGACAAGGGTACTCGTTTTTTCCTTTCTTTGATGAGTCAGAAGCACAAGAAATCACATCCCTACTATTTAGAAGGATGATGGTGAGGTCACTACATCGCTAGATAATGTCGGAAGGAAATTTGTTAGATATTTTCAGTCCATCCTTGGAACCTCAAAGTGTACTATTCCGATTGGTACCGAGGTGGTTTTTAGTGGGGCTTGAATGGATGCAAACTCCCATGATCTTCTTTTAGCCCCAGCAACCAAAAATCTTGGGAAAGTTATTGGGGAAGATTTTTGTGCTGCTACGAAGGCTTTTGTTTTGTTTTGTTTTTGGAGAACTCTTGAAGCAAGTCAATCACTCAATCATAACCCTAGTTCCCAAGTCTAATAATGTTACCTCTGCGGCAGATTTCAGACCCATATCCTGTTGTAATGTAATTCACGTGCATGGAGTGTTTCTCCAGGATGTCAAGTTTATAAATCAATGGTGCTAAATCTTCCATTTTCCTTAAACGGAGTTGGGGAAGGCGTCAAGCAGACTATATATATTACCGCATGCATGCAAGCTTCTCCGAAGGCAGCTTTCCTTTCTAGTACCTTAGCGTGCCTTTAAGTCCCCATAGGCTGCTAGCAAGCCAATATCATCCTCTCCTTTATAGGATAGAGTTGCACATTCAAAGTTGGTTGGGGAAGCATCTTTCCTACGCTGGCAGATTGGAGTTAATCAGATCCGTCCTTCCTGGCATGGTCCAATCATGGATCAACATCCTCCCCATCTCAAAATTGATGGTTTTCTAGCATAGTTAAACCTTGATCTATATTATTCTTTCATTTGATATAAAAAAGGAACATTTCTAGTAAATATGCATAAAATTTATATGTGAAAGAGATAAACTCCTTCAATCATTCATCAGAGCAAGCAATACAACAAATCTATAGCGCTCATTGCCTCAACATGTTAGATTCTATGAACATCGAGTTCTTTGTGTTCTACACCAAAATTATCCAACTTCAAATATTTCATGAAAAGTACATTACCTTCATTAGCCATTGCTTTCTCTCCATTTGAGATTGAATCAAATTCCATAGTCATGTGTTTCTAGTATAGAAACAAATCTTTTACATCATCTTACTGCCGAAAGTGGATACAAAGTTGAGTAAGAACTCTAGTTTTGTTGATGACATTCCACTGTAATTATTCAAATGAACCAAGAATACTATGTAAGACATAGGATATAAATAGAATTTTCAATCTATTTCCCATATCTGTACTTATAGAATCGTAATAAGGACTTTGATTCTCAACTATTCCTTTCATCTTTTGGATTTTGAATAAACTTTTTTCCAATTTTGTTCGAGAAAAACATAAAAATAAAGGGAATCGATTATATACTAATTTCAAACTCAAGGACTAGACCGAGTTCTCTAGAAAAAAAAGGCCTAAACACATCTTTTGCATATAGAAATTCCTAAACACGTATGATTATCTCCAGCCATTGTAAGCCACCTATTGCATATCCAAATTACAAACATAAACATTACTCGCAATTGAAAATACACCCGGTCATGGTTTACATGTCATAATCAAAAATAAAGTTTAGAAACTATTATTATAGCATATACTAAAAGAAATCAGGGTATTACTGTTCACTATGAGTGTTTTCACTGTGGATTAAAATAGTGTTTTTGGGTCGGGTCGGTTCCGGGTATCTAGGGTCACCGGTTTTTTTAAGTTTTGCACAGTAAAATAATCATTATACCCTCCAATAAGACAAAAACCAAGAGTTGTCAGAGGGAGATGTCACGGTAGTTTCACATTTCTAGGGCCACGAGTTATTTTGCTTTTTTTATATTTTTTGCGCAGTCAAATAACCATTCTACCTTCCAATAAGACAAAACCACGAGTTGTCAAAGGGTTGTCATGGTAATTTCACATTCTATTGTATAGTAAAATAACTTTTTTACCCTCCAATAGGACAAAAACCAAGGGTTTCCTGCGGTGGTGCTTCAAATATTTCATATTTGT
This sequence comes from Salix viminalis, assembly GCA_029228465.1. NCBI lineage: Eukaryota > Viridiplantae > Streptophyta > Magnoliopsida > Malpighiales > Salicaceae > Salix > Salix viminalis. The sequence goes on from CM055437.1 coordinate 5,664,269, forward strand.
TAAAAATGTACAAATACTTATCTGACCTCAAATAAGATAAAATAGAAGAGTTGAATGTAGGGGTGTTTAGGTAATTTACCATTTTATTATTATTTTTTTCCTATGGACACTGTTTGCGTGTCTGACACACGCGCCGACAGTTTTCTTCGTGACGCTCCATTCAAGTGGCGTGTTCCGATGGCGTAAAATGACCATCCAGCATCTCAGTGAATTCGTTGTTCGTGTCCTCTTTCCTCATGGTGTAGCGCGTGGAGGAACACGGTGGTCGGAGATATGACGGTGGTCAATTGATCTTTTTTTCCCCTTTTCTCTCTCTTGCATGCTATATTACACGGCAACCCCCTAGTTTTATAGTTGTTTCATTTCAATCCCTAATTGCTTAATTGTGTTGTATGGTCCTTATTTCTCTTATGTAAGTTTTAATTTGTTTCAATTGTGTCATTCGATTGAAAGTGATTATATAAAACATTTTCATTTTAGTTCTTATTATTTTAATTTTGGGATTAGTTTTAAATCCATTAATATTTTCGGTATTGAAGATTTGAGTTTTTCATTTCATCCCTTATACTTTTAATTTTTTATTTTCATTCCTTTAGTTTTTTTGAAATAGTCCCTATTTTTTTTTCATGTTTATATATATGTGCTCTTAGTTTTAGTTTTTAATTTTTATTATTTTCTCTTTTGTTGAGGTAGTATTTTTTAAGAAAAAAATTTATTCTTAAATTTTAGTTTATATATATGATCATTTGAAAATTGATATTTTTTTTCTTTGTTTTTTCTTTTTGCTTTTTTATTAGTTTTTTATTTTCACGTCAAATGATTTTTTTTAGATAATAATTTTTTTTTATCATTTTTTTTGTTTGCTCTTTTGTTAAGGTTTTTAGCCTTTTTTTATTCTTTGATTTATTTTTTCCCATTATTAATGCGGTTATTATTATTATTATTATTATTAGTTTAGTTTTTTTTTCTTGCTTCCTCTTTTGTTAATGTTTTTAAGTTTTTTTTCCCTCTTGTAAATTAATAATTTTTATTATTTTAGTAGTAATAGTAATGATATTTTTAAATATTAAGGCTTCGATGTTGTTGTTGTTATAATAGGATGTGTTGATGTGTTTTATTATATCAAACCTTGCATGTATGGATGTTATATTTTATTTTTGAATTAGCACAACCTATAAATTATTTCAATTTTCAATAGTTATAAAAATTATTTACTCAGTCCCGTCGTAGTTTGAACAATTTAACTAGTATAGATCTAATTCTTAATTTGTCCCATAAACTAACCGTAAAATATTTTAAGAATTCAATGGTGTCTATGAGGCTTATAAGTAATTAACTCAAAGTTCAAAAAAATATATGACAAATCAAAAAGGAAAATACAATATTTGAGTTGTCAATGCCACTTGGTGTAGAAATTACCAGACTTCATAAAAAAAAACTTTCATGCTAATTTTTCCAGTTTTGAACACCCGTTGATAAAACAAATCCACTTAGTGTCTATATTGTTTGTCAAATGGGGTTTAGATTTGTTTAAATTTGACAATCAAGTTTTAATTTTTATGTTTTTAAAATAAAAAATAAAACCAAACAAGTTTTCAGATTTTTTGTCAAATTTGTTTTTAAAAAATATAAAAATAATAATGATAATAATATATGACTTTATAATAACAAAATAAATTAATTTCTCCATTTGTTACAACTATATCCATCATTACTATGAAAACAAGGTTTCAAACCAACCCAACTAAAAACTTTGAAAAAAAAATTTTAGTTTTGTTGAACAATTTGTGTATTTTTATAAACCCTACTACGCAATGCATTTAATAAGTTATTGTTTTGTAAGTATTGTAAAGAGAGAACATCTATTGTTATATAGTTTTTTAGGCTATCTTTTAAAATATTTTTAAAAAAAAACTAAAAACAATATGGAAACAACACAAAAAACCAATAAAAAACATATTTTCTTATATATTTATGCATTTGCATTGTTTTCACTATTTTTACTGTCATCTCAAAAGGATTCAAATTTAAATGTCCCTTCAACATGTTTAGATTCTAACTTGTTATTTTTCAAAAGTTGTTTTTAAAAAAAAATCAAAAAAAATATTTTGACAAAGAAACTAAGTTTGAAGAGAAAAAAAATGAGGGACTAAAACAAAATAAATATTGTCCGGTAACCAACCCGAAGAAGAGAGAGAAAACAAGAAGGAAATCATGTATATAAAAAAAAAGTTTTCGTTGTTATGTGTTTCTTTTCTTTGTGTTTGCAGGTCTTAGTGAGAGCCACTATCAGCGTAGGAAGAAATGGGACAAAAAGCAGTCCTAATTTTCTGTGTTCACCGACGACGACTCGTAGATCCACAAACCGTTAATGGCAGCGGTTGTTCCGCTAACTTTAACTTTTTATGCGAACCAACCCAGAAACACCAATAAGAACCCATTACATGTTTAGGGGTTTGATTTGTGGTTTTGAAGGTTTCAACCCGGTCAGAATTGTAAGGATCATTGGAGTATCAAGAGGAGACCTTAGTACATCTTATCCATGTGAAGGAAGGGGTCCAATACAACCTTATTTGGGCCATGAAGTTAGGACAACAAAAGGAGCCAAAAAGAATCCTACTACAACATGAAAACATGAGATTGATGGGCTGGATGGAAGAGAATAAAGAAACCTTATTGGGCTTTATTTAAGTTAGTTAGCTACAGTTCAAGGCTTGTTTGGGCTTAATTAAGACTTTGTTTTACTTTTTCTATAGATTTAATATGTATATTTTGGGGGCATTTTTTGAAAATTTTAGAAGTTTTAGTGTGTTTGAATTTTAATTGATAGTGTTTTGTAAACATATAATTGTGAAGTGTGAGTAAAAATATAATAAAAAAGATAATGTTGTTTTTTTCTTTTATTTATTTTTATTTTCTTTCAAATGGATGATAAAAAAAAATTAATGAGCACAAAAAATATTTTATTTGTATATGGCCATGTCTCTAAACAAAACAAAAAAAAATCATAAATTTTAGTGATTCCATGCGAAAATTCAAAATATGTATTTACATGCATTCCAAGATTTAATAATCAGTTTATTGAATCTTTGATAAAATTATCAATATTTTAATAATTCACAATTTTAATTCATAAGAATTAATGGTAAACATTATGATATAAATATTGATCCTACAAGTAAGCTGATATTTAAATATCTAGAACTAACCAAAAAAAATCCAAATTATTCTAAGTTTTTATCAATTTTTAAATGGGATATTTTTTTCACAACGAAACAAGAGTTGCAGAAAATCCATTCACGTTCCACAATGGATGAACCGAACCCTATTAAGGCATCTACATGGATCAGTTTTCATAAAAAAAATATTTTAGAAATACGAGCCCACAATAAAATTCAAAAAACCATATTTATTCACTAGAATAAATTGTACCCATCAAAACCTTTAAACCACATTCAAAACCACACAATCCAGCACAACCAAACAACTATGTGGTGACTCCATCACCCCCCCACTCAACATCATGCATTCACGTGTGATACACTTTATAATCAAAGGGTTAGGATTATTCATCTAATAACTTTGGTTCTTTGATTCAACTAATCATTACTTATATGAGTTTAGTCAGGATCAAAACATAGTATTTTTTTTTATATATAATAACTTAGTGGTCTTAAATCAAATGATCACTTGCATAGTATTTATATGAGTTTTTCTATAGATATGAGTGATCTCTATATATCAAATTCTAATGCAAGTCTATTCAATTTATCTATCATTTAACAAACGTCCACATATTAATTCTAGATATCTCTCATTCTTAGCTAATAACTATAATGAATTTTATTTATATAAAAATAACATAATATATATTGGTTTTAGCCATTCTAATTAATATATATCCTTAATAGAGCATTCACCAATGATACTTAGCTAATAAGGATTATGACTTCTATTTATATAAAAATAACTTAATGTATATTTGTTTTAATAACTCTAATTAATATTTATCCTTAATAGAGCATTCACTAACGATATTAAGGAACAATACTTTAATCAAATATGAATCCTCATAACTATATCAACTTTTATAATTTCTTTGTATTTTTTTTTAAAATAACTTTATCTTTATTATATACTCATTAACCATACTTATATGAATATTAAAGATAAAAATATTATAAAATCATTTACTATAAAAATATTTATAAATAAAAATATGTCTTATATAAATGAAGTTAATGTCAGATGTAACTAGTCAATTAGCTAAAAGGCATATACATGAACCTGGAATAGCGAAATGATAACCAACCATGCTTAAGAGATTTTATATAGTTAAATCCCATAAAAAAATCTTCTAGCATTTCCATTCCTCACCAAAGTATTGCTATATTATGTTCAACCAAACAATAGAATTCATAATGACAATTTTATTATATATGAGAGTAAAAGCTGGAGGTGTCATTAATGGACCTAAAAAGATGAGAGTTTAATTTATTTATGCTTCATTATTTTTCAAAGTGTTTATAGATTTTATTGAAGATAATTTAAGTTTTTATGAAAGAAATAAAATTGTTATACATTAATTGTAAAATTGACAAATTAATTAGTAATTTAAACATTATATGTTGTGAATACTTATAAGTTTCATCCAAAATAGCTTAAGCATGTCTACCTAAAATGATTTGATTAGCTGACATATCACACAAACACTAAAAACTATGATTGATAATTTTGAGCAAATAATGTTTCTTACCCATGTTATGGACAATCAACTCCATCATTAGCATGACGAGGGATATTCCTTCATTCAATCTATTTATTAAAAAACAATTAGGAAACATTGTTTACACTAAAAATAAATATTAACTTGTTGATAATTTAAGAGCATTAATTGTATACTACTAAACAAGAGAAGGCTAAAATTAATCATGGATAGTGGAATCGACTAGAGTTATAGATCCCTAACTTATCAAGTGAGTTAAGAGGTAGTAAATTAGTTGACTAAGACACATAATCGAGCAAAAGAAAGAACCAATCATAAGAGTTTGAGTTCACGTTAATAATCAAAAAGTTAAATTCTATTAGGAATAGGAGTCTTTAACATAATGAGCTTATCAAAGTTGTGATTAATTAATATTCAAATGATTAATAAGGGAAATCTAAAGTATACTAAGATTTATTTTTTATGCTCCAAATATGATATAGACACTTTTATATAAGATTGAAATTAGATATTTAAATAGGATTTAAACATTGCACCAATATAAATAGATCATCTAATTAGAAGCAAAGATGACTAACTATATACACAATTTATTTATACGCCTTTTGAAATTTCTTTCTTTCAATTTAATTTTATACTACTTTAACTTCAAATGTCACTATCTTAAAAAAAATAAAAATTATGTACATTATAGTTTTATGTAGTAAAATAATTTTATATTTGAATGATTCTAATTTATTTAATTATTATAAAATAAGAGAAAAATTCATAACACCCAGCCACCTTTCTAATAAAAACAATTTTGTACATGTACACACTCATAAACAAATAGAAATATAGATACACACACTAAAATGAATGTTGGAATCACTACAACCATAAAAACACACTTCAAAACTCATTACAATAGTGGCGTGATGTTTATGGCTTTGACAATTAAAATTGTTTGTTTTTTATTCAAGGATATTTTGGTCTTTTCACATGGCGCATTGGTAATTATTGATTTATATAGGGGTATTTTAATTAATTAATTTATTTATTTTGTATAGTATAATAACTAAAATACCCCTAGAATAAAAAAAAATAGCATTGTTGACAAGGATGTTTTAATAATTGTTTTGTAATTGAATAATATAATTACACAATTGTTCTTGAAGTAAAAAAAAAGGTATTTACATATTTTCCTCAAGGTTTTTTTTTATTATTGAGGGATGGTCAAGTGTGATGATTTATTTAGAATTTAATTGAAAAATCTTATTCAAAAAGTTATTAGTTCATGATGGATCATTATGATTATAGACACATTTCACTATTCACTATAATAATGAAGTGACATTTATGGCCTTGACAAATAAAATATATTGTCTTTGATTCAAGAATATTTTGGTTTTTTCACATGGCTCATTAGTTATTACAGATTTATTTGGGTTTTTTTAGTTTATTCATCTTTCATTGCATAGTAAAATACTAAAATACCCCTAAATAAACTTCCATTTTTCGACGAAAGTGTTTTAATATTTTTCTTTTCTAATTGAATAATGCAACTACACAATTTTCCTTGGAGTGAAAAAATAGGTCATGTGTACCAGATTTTTATGTCTTTTCCTTATGTTATATATGTGTGTGTGTATGTATTAGTCAAGTATGATGATATAATTTAATATTTAATTAATGTTTTCTTTTTCAAAAACTTGCTAGTGCATAAGAGGCATTATGCACTTCAATAGTGTAATGTTTTCTTATACTATTATATTTTATTATAGTTAATGTTTTCTTCCACTATGTTTAGCGCATGTAATCTAAAGATAACTAGTTTATCATCAATGATTATTTTTCTCCCTTTTTATTTCTCTCTCCTACATGGAGAGATGCACTTTGTTCCTTATTTTTATTGTTTTTTTATTTAATCCTTTTAGTTTTGATTGGTTATTCTTGTCCTTTTTTTTTGGGTTAAAGTCTTACTATTTTTTTAATTTAATCCTTCAATTTTATTTTGTATATATAATATCTTTCAATTTGGTCCTTGTACTTTTGATCTCTATTTTGTTCCTTTTTTTTTGTCAAAGTTTTTATGTTTTCAATTTTATCTTTTAACTCAAGATTATGATTTTTGTTTTTTTCAATAATAATAAAAAAAAATCAATTTGGTCATTCTTCTTTTGATTTCTTGGTTTTTTTGTCAAAGTTTTTGTATGATTTTCAATTTTATCCTTTAAATCAAATTTATAGTTTTTTTTTCAACAACTACAGTAATAATAGTAATAATAATAATAATAGTTTATTATGATAGTAATAATAATGATTATAGTGATGATTGCGATGATGATAATAATAATAATAACTACTACAGTAACAATAATTATAATGACATTAATAACAATAATTATGGTGATAATAGTAATAATTGTTATAATAATAATAATGAACCTTTTAATGATGTGTTTCATTATATAAGTTATTTATCTCTTCAATTTAACCCTCCTACAAAACATGTATCCTTTTTTTGTACTATTTTTATCCATTATTATTTCATTTATTTTTCTCTTCAATTTAACCCTTTTACAAAACGTCTATCCTTTTTTTTTTTGGAATATTTTTTGTCCATTGTTATTTTGAATAAGTTGTATTCCTTTTTTTTTTAATTTTGCACTTCAATTTTAATTTTTCATATAACTTTTTTATTGGGTTCTATTCTTTGGATATCTTGTTTTTTTCTTTAATATTTTTTAAAAGTTTTATTTGTTTTTAATCGTACCTTTCAATCTAGGTTTATGGTTTTTTCATTATTTTTATTTTTTTCCTTATTCTTTTTTTTTTCTTGAGTTGCTTTCTTTTCAGTAAAAATCTTCAATACAAATTATCTAGTCTCCCTCTAATTTAATTTTTATTTTGATCTTCATCCTTATTTTTTTAATTACTATTTTTTTGTGTAGTTAATTCTTTTTTTTTCATCATGTTCTTTTGTTTTTGTGTTTTCACTGTTTTGTTTTTCAAGGTATCTTGACATTTTTATTTTTGCTTAATATTATTTTCTTTATTCTATTATTTAATTAAAATAAAATCAACTCATTATTTTCATTTAGTGCTTTTAAAACAAATTATTAATTTATTTTATTTATTTAAAACACGTTTGTAATACAATACATTATGGTTTTAAAAAATGTATTTTTTTTTCATCAGTTTAATATTTATTTGTTTTTTAAATCAGACCTGCGGTGTAACCTAGGACACTAGTGTGTGTATATAAATATATAAATATATAAGAGAAGTAGTCGGTGCTGCCGCAGAAACAAAATTTAGGAATTTCATTTCCATTTCTTTTTGGGTGCTGTCTGTCTCTTTCTGTCAATTAAACGTCACTCTCTCTCTCTTTCCTTTTCTCCATTCATTTTCTTGAGTTTCAGTTTCAGCTCACTGAAAGAAAAAGTTTTCAGAATCAAAACACAGTAACTCAATGAACAAACAGAAAAGGATAAACACGGTAACCCCTAATTTCACGCTCTAATCTCGAATCAAAATCAAAACCATAAATTTCCTCATATTTTAACTTTTAAAAGAGCACCATATCTCATTTTCCAGTAGAGATAGAGAGAGGAGAGAGAGAGAGAGAGAGAAATGGCGTCAAATATAGGGATGATGGACAGTGCATATTTTGTCGGAAGGAATGAGATATTAACATGGATCAACAATAGGCTTCAGCTCAATCTCTCTCGTATCGAAGAGGTTTTTTTTTATTTCTTTATGGCCTTTTTTATATGTTTTTGGATTTATTTATTTTGTCTCGATTTAAGGGAATGCTTTGGCTTTCCGTATTGTCTTTGCAATTTTGAGCATGTTAACGAAATGTGTTTTTTGTTTCTCATGTGACAATTTTCTCTTACGAAAAAAGGAAACAAGATGGGATGCTCTGATTTAAATTATCGAATTCTCTGTTGACTTGGCCTTGAGGACTTGTAGAACCAGTTATGGCATAAGCTTTGCCTACTGGATTGTTAATTTTTACATGTACTTTTGATTGCTTTATTATTATTATTATCATTTTTAATTTTTAATTTTTAATTTTTAATTTTATGTTTAGTTGCTGTTATGATTTTCTTTGGACATGGCTTTAGGATGGAAGAATGCTCTTGGAATAAGATATATTTCACTTTACGCTTTTTAATTCCTCTTTTCTAATGTTTCCCATGTCAATTACTGTGTGTAGGCTGCTTCTGGTGCGGTGCAGTGTCAGATGATGGACATGACTTATCCAGGAGTAGTGCCTATGCACAAGGTGACAGAATACTATTTGCGATATCTTTGTGTTTTTAATATTTGCCTTGTCATTTGGTTAAGTATTGCAGTTATAGAACGCCTTCCGCTAGATTTCAGTTCCATTTTGTTGTAGGTGAATTTTGATGCAAAGACAGAATATGATATGATCCAAAATTACAAGGTTCTGCAAGATGTATTCAACAAGTTGAAAATTGAGAAGGTACCAATTCAAAACTCTCACGTTCAAACTTTTTTTCTTTCTTTCTTTCTTTCTTTCTTTCTTTCATATGTGTTGATCTTCTTAATGTTTCAGTTTACTTTCATTTAATATTACTGAAATCACCATATGAGCCTTTTGTTACTAGCTTGATCCATAACAGGAAGTTTCTAGCGAGTAAAAATGCAATTTCCATCATATGCCATATACAGTTTATATATATAATTTGGACCATATCTTGCTCCGGACGTTTTCTCATTCTTCAAGTTATCATTTGGACCATATCTTCATTTATTGGATTATCTATGAGTTTGGCATTATTTTTACAGCCAGTCCAAAGCCAGAGTTGGATGGGAGATTCTTGGATTTTCTGATTTTGGTTTGTTTCAGTCTGATAAAATCCTGGGCAAGAAAATGAAGATGGCATGGTTGGCTTCTGTCAGCAAAGACAGAAAAAAACACAGGAAAAGAAAAGAAAAGAAAATAATGAGAAGCTAAACACTGTTACCTTAGGTAGTGTTTGATTATTGTCTTGGGACAGAAGAGATAGAGATAATGAGGATAGTGAGGATATGTGTCTTTGTCATTCATGTTTTGAAAGAATATAAAATTCACTCCAAAAACTATCTCGAAGACATGTATTTTGTGTATCTATCTCTTCAACCAAACATGTTTTTGTCTTACATTACATGCTCCTTTCTGTCCTGGGACACTAACCAAACACAACATTGGTGTTTCAACAAATGGATGTTATTCCATGTTTGGCTGTTGTGTATTACTAGTACATATAGAGATATGGTCGAGAATGTTGTTTGAGCTAACATGGGAGATGATTTGTTTAATTACAATTTTGATATTTAATGTTGTTTGTGCTAACATGTGATTTCATTTGTATGTTTTACTTACAATTTTGATATTCTTCCAAGTTCTGATATGAGTGAGGAGACAGAATTCAAGTCCTTTTAAAGTTTTTAACTTGAGCGAGGAGACACTATATTTGCCTTGACATCCCTTCTTTTTCGGTCTAAATGGCAGCATATTGAAGTTAACAGGCTTGTTAAAGGAAGGCCATTGGACAACTTGGAATTCTTACAATGGCTGAAACGATACTGTGACTCTGTAAATGGTGGAATCATGAATGAGTATATAGTATTTTTTTACTCATCATTCTTCCATTATCTTTCAACTCTCTTGAAATAGTTGTTTTTCCTTTGCTTTAATGTTATAAGTACGTTTATTTTGCGTATTGTATTTCTAAAAGGAACTATAACCCTGTGGAACGGAGAAGTAAGGGTGGGAAGGACCGTAACTCCAAGGGTTCTCAAAAGACCACAAAATCATTGCATGCAAACAATATGCATAACTCTGCCTCTGGTGACACAGTTGACCTGAATAAAATGTCTGGTAAGTACAGACCGCATGATATCTTTCAAAATTCATGCCTCACTTTTTTATATGGACTTTGTTTTTCTTAAACTATTTATTTGTTGTTTAATGTACATTGCTATAGGGCCAAAGCAAGGTAAGGGAAGTGCTGTGGCAGGTGGAGCAACTTATTCAGAGGAGATTGAAGCTTTGTCCAAGGAGGTATTGGATTTATATTCAGGTCAAAATTCCCTTGCATTTAGTGTCTATGATGTATGCAGATTGTTCTCTTGCACTTCAGAGTTTTGACTACCAACATGGCATGGGGGTGATCAATTGTTATACACTGATTGTGGAGATTGAAAATTTTACCTGCATGCTCTTTCTAGCTCTAATTTGTAGTCATAGTTATCATAACAGACTTTTGCAATCTGAAAAGATATTGAGAGTAAGAACTGATGTCTCTGGTTTGCATACAGGTTACAAATCTCAAGCTCTCAGTGGACCATTTGGAAAAAGAAAGAGATTTTTACTTTGCGAAGTTGCGAGATATAGAAGTACTATGTCAGATTCCTGAAATGGAGAATCTACCGGTAAGAGTTTCTAGATGCCTGATATATAGATCAAGAAATGGTTAGTATAGTAAATATGGGGCAGGTGGTTATGCTTTTAGTCATGCCATTGTTTAAATGCCATGCAGATGACAGTTGCAATAAAAAAGATACTGTATGCTGCTGATGCCAAGGAATCTGCACTTGAAGAAGCTCAGGAATACTTTATTCGAAGCTAGCAATACTGTTGAGAATGAAGTTGAAGTTGAAGTTGAAAGTGAGGTTTGATGCTGTAAAGGGTAAATAAGTGCAATATTTTCTGTTTATTACATGCTCATGGGTTCTGTGAATTTAAGTGGGGACTAATCGATCCATGTTAAAGGGAGCAGCTGTTGCCTCTTTCCTATGCTTTTATTTGTAGGTGTTTATTACACTTTTTTTTTGAATTTAAGAAATGATTTGACTGTTTATTAACGGGTAAATAAGGGTAATATATTTCTGTTTATTACATGTTCATGGGCTCTGTGAATTTAAGTGGGGATTAATCTATCAAAGTTAAACGGGAAGCTGCTATTTGACTGATTTCCATGTGTTAGTTTCTTCTGTTCCATTATCCCACATGAAGATACGAAAGGAAATAGAATACCTTAGATGTATAAAGCGTATTCGTGAATGATATAAGATGATGGAGGTAGTACTTTTAATTCAGTAATAAATTGACACGTAAGCAGTTTGTCATTTTCCTAACTAAAAGTTGTAGGAGAGCCGTTTCCATCCATCTTCTTCAATTACCTCCGCCACCATAGCCACAAAGAAATACCTGTCATGTCATGGAGACGTTCCACGATTTATCCCATCGTAAGAATCTTTCTATTCACCCTTTTTTTATTTGAGATTTAACTTGTGACGAGGTGATAACTAGAATCGGGATTTTAGATATTGAACTCTTAAAGAAAGGTAAGTCTGTTACATAATATCATAATCTATTTTTGGATTATTTTCAAAAAAGAAATAAAATAAAATAAAATAAATTGACATGAAAAATCAAGTTGGAATTTTAAACAAAGTCTAGAGACTAATTAGCCTTAATCAAGAAGATTGGGACAAGCTTATGTAGAGCCATAGTAGGAGATAGCTCAAGTGATCCAAAAAAATAACGATTCGCATAGCGTAGAATACATTTGTTGTAAAGCATCTTGACTCTTCACAATTAAGTTTAGGAGTCTAATTCGGGCTTAATAGAAAAAAATAAGTTTTTTTTGGAGATCGAATATAATTTTTATAAAGTTAATTGGTTGAAATTAGAAACAAAATTGAAGAGATTCATAGTCAAAAAACAAAATGTAAAAGACCTCGAGCTATACAATCTAATTGACCAAAGTCAGGGGTGAAGTTAAAGAAAATTAAAAGTTTAATGATCAATTGGAGGTTAAATTGCATAAATCCAAGACCAATTATCAAAATAAAAAAAAAGCCAGAACTCGGAGCTAATATTAATGTTTAGCATGGACAAATTTACATAAAATAAAAAGTTTAAGGTTAATTGGAGGTGCAACTAAAAGAAATTACAAGCTGAAAGACTAAAAAAAGATAACAAATGACATGTCATCTGGTTATTTTGCATTGTCTTCTTCTTGTCAACCCAAAAAGATAGTTTATGTGTCTAATTTGCAACATGCATTTTATATTTTTATTTTTCACTAAATTTGACAAAATTTGCATGAAAATGAGTCCCTAACATCCAATCATACACAAATATAGTTCTCACCTATTGATTGAAATCATAATGGTCATGGTGCCGAGTAAAATTGACCAACTCAAGTAACCTTCAACTACTAAATTTGACAATTCATTATAACCACGTTAAGTCAACAATTATGACCTTTCTTAATTGTATCAAGGGATAAGATTTGACATCATTAAAAACAAATTTTCTCTCTTCCATCCTGTATAAAAAAGGATGAATTCCATGCTCAAAGCATCAAAAAACTCAAAGACAAAGTTGTGAAAAAACAATAATTCAACCCGGTTTTTCTTTCTCCTTTCTTGACTACCATTTTGGCCACTCTCTCCACCACACCTCAACTATCGTTGCGGTTACCAATCATACCTCGGACTTACTTGTAATATCAAGAACACCATTAAGAGGTTCTTTCTTTCATCCAATCTAGCCTCCGTTTCTCCTCTTTGAAACCTCCCTCATAAATATTGTCAACTAATTTTTATGTGGGACTAAAACTACAATGAGGTGATAATTACCTATATAAAATAAGAAATGATATTTTATATCGTGAACCTTGAAAATAGGGATATGTTTTAATGAATGCATTTGAAGAAATTAATGTGAGTTTGAAGAAAGTAATTGCAATAATCTAAAAAAACTATAAATATAAAGGTAAAAATGATAAATAAAGCAAGAAAAACCCTATAGTGGAAAGATAAATAAATTGAGTTATTTATATTGATAATTGTAGTCCTTTACATATATTGATATTATAAAGAGGTTTATTAATTTCTAATAAATATTAAAGTCATTTTTCATGTCCCTGTGGTGGTAGCGTCGAAAATGGTGGCCTGTAGTGACTGGGAGGAGCACTGAGAGGTGCTGGTCCGCGCTGTGTTCGTTGCTGCCTCTACTCCTACGTAGCCGGTGATGGAGAAGAAGAACTGGGTTGTTGGGGAGGTGCTGGCGTGGGGTTCATGAAGAGCTTTACCGGTGATGACGGGAGACTAGGTGGTGGTCGTCGGCTGTGCTGGAGGAGAAAGAGAGGATCGTTGGCGCTATTAAATGGAGAGAGAAAGAGGCCGACCGAGAGAGATGATGTTGCAGAGGGAAGCTTGCTATCAGGTTCAGCTGCTGTAGGAGGCTTTCTGTGACGGGGAGTGGCTACCGGTGATGAGGAAGAAAAACAAGGACTGATACTAACGGTTGTTTGTAGTTTTTTTTAGTTGCAATCTCTGCAATTTCTCCTCCCCGTTGTAACCGCGTTTGTGTTTTTGTTCTTTGCCAAGTTTTCCCCTAGTGTCAAATTCTTCCTCCCCCGTTTCCCCTATTTCCTCCTTTGTTTAATCCCTTTTTTATAGGCTCAAATCTGCAACTTGCAGTGTAGGAGAGGTGTTTAGGAATGAGATATTGTGTGGAGTAGGTTGGACGCATGGCTGCTGGCATGGTGCAGCATGGCCTCCGACGAGGTCTGACAGTTTTTTTAATAATATAAAATAAACTGACAAAAATGAGTTATAAAAAGAGTTTTTCGACGGGAAAAACAATGTTTTTCTCCTCAATTTTGGCTTCCGATTTAACCCAAACAGTTTCATCACCAAAAATTTTGATATTCTCAATTTAACCCAAATTAAACCCTTAATAACATTAATTTGACCCATTTAAACTATAATCAAGCCCTTACTCTTTATTAAATTCTTCAATTGGGTTCTCAATTGATCCCTAAACATAATTACACTTTAAATTGGCCGACGATTAAATCAAATTGGCGCATAAAATATAATTATGCATTCCGACTTAATTTTTACGCAGATTTATCCAATGATAAATTATTTTAGCCTTAAATCTGCATTTTCCTTCATTTCTGGGCAAAAAAAACAGGTACGACCGAGCTCTCGAAAACATCTAAAATTTCCACCTTGATTTTTCTACCAATACCAACCCCGTTTATTTTATTTTTTTTATTTTTGGGTAGATTTTGGAGAATAACCAAGAAATTGGGTTAAGACAAGTAGTAGAATGCATACATCAATTATGAAAACTCAAATAAACAACAAACAATCTTCAAATTGTTTAGAATATTTTGAATGATAATATATAAAAATGTAGTTGATGGGCTATGTTAGTTCTTTAAAAACAAATATGCTATGTTAAGACGATCACTTTCTTTGTTAATAGAACCCTATAAGCCAAACTACTTTACAAAACAAATATATTACGTTAGTTGCATTATTGAATTTATGACAAGATATAAAATATATCAACTTAGAAAACCTATCTAAAATCACTTATATGAATTCCTACCCCTTTTGACCTAGGTAAACTCAAAAAATATCCATATAAATACTAACCCAAGATTCTATACGTACAAGTAAAACAATATATCAGTCATACACTAAGACTTGAAATGCAAGATTCAAAATGATGTTTTTTTAAATCATTTTTGACATCATCACATTAAAATGATAAAAAAACACCATTTTTTTAATTTAAAGTAAAAAAATATAAATAAAAAGTTTTCAATTTTTTTTAAAAACGCTTTTGAAATGCAATGCCAAACATGACCTTAATATTAAAATTTCTTGTAAATTCATCACCCTCTTTCATTATAATATGACAACATTCTCTTTCCAAATCAATTTTCATAAACACATAAGAACCATACAATTAATCCAACATTCCATAAACTTAAGGTTTAGAGGTCTATACTTTCCTTGTAATCTTAATGATAATGTGACAATCAACACACATCAACCTATATCAAGTTAAGATGCTTTATGGTGGCAATTTATTCCCTCTAACATAATTAGTCTCTTATTATGGATGACCATTCAGAGTTCTTTGATGATCAAAATATTATGCATCGACTTCTCTTTTCACTTTTACTCTATCTTCCAAACTTGAAACAAAGCTCATTGTTTTTTTATGGGTTTGCCACGATATTGGATGCGATATATGTTAAGATGCCTAAGCATTTTCTTTCCTCTGCCCTGCATATTATTTTCTCTTTTACATTTACTAACTTTATCACCGAAGGATTTTCATTTTATTCTATCATCAGACTTGTTTTTGTAGTAACAAACAAGCTCATTGAATTTATAAGTTAATAGTAAGAGAAGAAAAGCAATATGTTGATAACATAACACCGCGTAGAGAAGAAAAGACTTGAATCTCAAATCTTTTATTATTATTGAAAAACTACTTATTAGTTATTTTTGCTTGATTATTGTAGAGCATGAGAAGATTTTGTTACACTATAGATTACAATTATAAACACAAACACAAGCGTAATCAGTCATAGAGGGATTGGCGATGCATTGCCCTCCATGAGTTGAACCGTGTTTCTGGTAGCATTTTGCGCCACAATCCGTGAGAGTACATCCACTTTTATACAATGTCTCTAAACATCTTTTTTGTCCATTCACATGAGGCGTCAGGAGTGCTGCTGAAAAAAGAAAAGAAGAAAAGTAAGTGCATGGCTAGCTGCGTCGAGCAAGATGAATATTTTAGAGGAAAATTAGAAGAGTAACCTGAGAACAAGAGAATAAGGGTAAAGAAACAAGTGAATGAAATGCTAGAAGCCATTTGCAAAAAAGAGTTTCAAGAGTTTCTTTGCTAGTGTAATGAATTGTTGATGCTCCTGATATTACCCGGGGAGGTATATATAAGTAGCAATGATTAAGACTATATGCATGCATGAATGCAAATTGCAAAAACATTTAAATGGAAAAATCTTATTAACTTTCTTTTATTGTTCCTATATCTCATTATCTTAGATTTGATTCAAGATTATTTCTTAATAAAAAGAGTAATGAGTGATAAAAGGATTGACAATGCATTGCCCTCCACGGAACGAATTATGCTTCCGGTTGCATTTTCCTTATTTATTCATATTATTTTTTATCACAAGAAATAAAAAATAATACCTTAAAAAATATTTTTCTAAATAAAATAATTAAACAAATATTTTATTTAAATCCTCATATAACAAGGATTTAGTATCATTTTATTAAATAGATTGTGAGCTTTGCTTTCATCATGGATGTATCACTTTTACATAGATTTTTTAAATCTACAAAGTGAGTAAGATTTTTAGGTAAATATATGTTTTTATTTAGTTCTTTCTTTTTATTTCATCAAAATATTATTTTACAAAATCAATGTACTCGTGTATTTATTCCCATAATAGATTTGCCATATCTTTTTTTCTTTCTATTTCTTACGAATAAACATGAGAACCATATTCAGAAATATTTAAAATAAATATAAAAATGTATTTGAATATATTTGACTACCATGTTTGTGTCCGTTGACTTACCATTTCTAATCTCCGCTACATAAATTTCTATTTATAGTCACTCTGTAGTCAATAAATACTTTATGGTTAGCGAATCTTAATTCTCAATAATTAGGTAATCATCTATTTATTACTATTTGTAGACTTTTGTAAGGCTATGGGTTTTTTTTTTCATGAATAACAAACTTACATTTATTGTAATATTAAAACCCCTTACAAAACATTTAGGGATAGCAATGGTTACTCATGAATTGAGTTTTTTAATTGTTGTACCCTATTAGATTTTGGGTTTAATATTTATTATTCACCCTTTAAGAAATTTAGATATTTATAATTTTTTTTGTCAGATTTTGGGTATTAATGATCTATTATTATTAGTAATTCAATAAAAAAAATAGTTAATACATATATACACACTATGTCAATATTAAGATATGTATATATTATAATATATTAAAAAAAATCTAAATAATATAAAAATATTTTTATATAATATTCATATATATATTTTTTATTAGGTTAGACGAGTTTAATAATATCTATACCCTATCTATTATCTATACACTGCAATGAATAATAATTTTTTTACTATCTGCAACTGTACTTTAAAATATAATTTGACGACCCGATAGGTAAAACACAATAATTGTTGAATCTTTTTAGATTTTGCCCGAATTCCAACGGATAATCATAAACCAATTATGATATCCAATTTTCATTTCAAAACATGATAGATATGCTATGTTTTGTTTTGTTTTGAAGAAATATGCTATGTTTTGTTTTGAGTAAATATGCTTGGAAAAACAATGGAATTTGGTCGTATACACGAAAGCAATTTTTTTTTAAAAAAAATACAAAGATACATTTTGGATTTTTGCCTATTAAATGCATTTTCTTATACTTTATATTTGATATTTTATTTTATTTTCTCTATTTTTTATGGGTTGGCTACCTAATCCGGATGGACCGAAAAGCCCATGACTTTGGGGCTAGATTGCTAGCCTAGGTGGGCCGAACAACCCACCACACAGGGATGGAAAGGAGGTGGGATGCCGTCCCAGATGGATCGAAAGTGTAAACACCCAAGAGAATATATATATATATTAAAGGCTGATTTAGATTTTCGCTGTCGATTTTGTGACGCGACAGAAAATCGTAAAGAAATACGACCAAGGTCAATATTCCGTAAGTAATCTGCAACAAGATGAACTTGCAAAAAACCCAAGGAATGAATTAAAGGATGGGTAAAATAAGTTGAGAGGGCTGAAATTGAAATAAAAAAAAAGATTATGATTTAAAGTTATAAAAAGAGAAGAGGTGGGGTAAAAAGATATATTTAAAAGGAAATGGGGGGCTCATTTGTGCACTTAAAGGGGGGGGGGAGAACAATATCTCCTCCGGCCACCGTTGGATCGGGATGGAATTTGAGTATGTTATGCACCTAACCATTATCTAAAATCTGATCGGAGGGATTGTTATTATTTGAAGCCGTTTGAGATATCCAATCATCTGAAGATTTCTGGAAAACCCCCTCAAACTCGTCAGAGTTGCTAGCTAGTTCCTCCTCCGTCCACCGTTGGATTTCTCTGAACTTTTGGTATGTTGTGCGCCTTACTTGTTACTAAAAGTTCACCGGAGGGATCAGCCTGTTATTGCTCTGGTGGAGACGTGTAATCTTTTAAAAAATATAGCTAAATCTGTTTCTTCGTCCAGTCAGAGCTGCCAGCTAGTTTGCCTTTATTGCATCGTTGGATCAATCTGAAATTTAGGTATGTGGTGCGTATGAGTGTTATTCATGTGCTGAACGGTGGAGATGAGAATGGTACACTTCAGCAAGGAGATATTGATGCTTAACAGTAGCTCTCCAGTTTAAGGTCAGTTAATTGATAATGGTCGAGTTAATTGTGATTTATTGCTATTACAATTACTGCTGAGTGCTGTCTTGACAGCAGATTTGTTTGTGTCCTTATATGGGTTCAATGTGTGTTTTCGGTTGGAATTTTGTTGAGGGATTATGTGTTAAAATTTATGATTTCAATGTGTGATTTTGTTGGGATTTTGTTGATGGATTATATGCTGAAATTTATGGTTACAATGTGAGGTTTGTTGGGATTTTATTAAATGATTATGTGCTGAAATTTATGGGTTCAATGTGTGTTTTCGGTTGGAATTTTGTTGAGGGATTATGTGTTGAAATTTATGATTTCAATGTGTGATTTTGTTGGGATTTTGTTGATGGATTATATGCTGAAATTTATGGTTACAATGTGTGGTTTGTTGGGATTTTATTAAATGATTATGTGCTGAAATTTATGGGTTCAATGTGTGTTTTCGGTTGGAATTTTGTTGAGGGATTATGTGTTGAAATTTATGATTTCAATGTGTGATTTTGTTGGGATTTTGTTGATGGATTATATGCTGAAATTTATGGTTACAATGTGTGGTTTGTTGGGATTTTATTGAATGATTATGTGCTGAAATTTATGGGTTCAATGTGTGTTTTCGGTTGGAATTTTGTTGAGGGATTATGTGTTGAAATTTATGATTTCAATGTGTGATTTTGTTGGGATTTTGTTGATGGATTATATGCTGAAATTTATGGTTACAATGTGTGGTTTGTTGGGATTTTATTGAATGATTATGTGCTGAAATTTATGGGTTCAATGTGTGTTTTCGGTTGGAATTTTGTTGAGGGATTATGTATTGAAATTTATGATTTCAATGTGTGATTTTGTTGATGGATTTGGTGTTGAAATATATGGTTTCAATGTGTGATTTTGTTGAAATAAGTATGGTGACGAATGTGAAATTGAAAATAGAAATATACTGATTTTTGTGGACATTGATGTCGCAGGCGATGCAGTCGGGATTGAACCATCGTCCAGACAAGAACAACCCAGAAGTAGAGCAGGTAGGTGAATTACACCTCTCTTTTTATACGACACGTAAGAAGTATTTTAAGTTGAATATTATTCGAATGCGATAGAGTTTATATTAGATTGTTGAATGCTTAAATGTGAATAATCGATTGATTAGCTTCGGCTAATGGCATCCGAAAGGATGGCCGGAACAAATGATTGATTAGCTTCGGCTAATGGCATCCGAAAGGATGGCCGGAACAAATGATTGATTAGCTTCGGCTAATGGCATCCGAAAGGATGGCCGGGATAAACGATTAATTGGTTTCGGCTAACGGCATCCGAAAGGATGGCCGGAATAAATGATTGATTAGCTTCGGCAAATGGCATCCGAAAGGATGGCCGGGATAAACGATTAATTGGTTTTGGCTAACGGCATCTGAAAGGATGGCTGGAACAAATGATTGATTAGCTTCGACTAATGGCATCCGAAAGGATGGCCAGAACAAATGATTGATTAGCTTCGACTAATGGCATCCGAAAGGATGGCCGGGATAAACGATTAATTGGTTTCGGCTAACGACATCCGAAAGGATGGCCGGAACAAATGATTGATTAGCTTCGGCTAATGGCATCCGAAAGGATGGCCGGGATAAACGATTAATTAGTTTCGGCTAACAGCATCCGAAAGGATGGCCGGAACAAATGATTGATTAGCTTCGGCTAATGGCATCCGAAAAGATGGCCGGGATAAACGATTAATTGGTTTCGACTAACGGCATCCGAAAGGATGGCCGGAACAAATGATTGATTAGCTTTGGCTAATGGCATCCGAATGGATGGCCGGGACGAACGATTGATTAGCTTCGGCTAATGGCATCCGAAGGGATGGCCGAGACGAACGATTGATTAGCTTCGGCGAATGGCATCCGAATGGATGGCCGGGACAAAAGAATGATTAGCTTCAGCTAAAGGTATCCGGAAAGGATGACTGGAGTGAATGAACGGTTAACCTTAGCAAATGATGCCTTATGAGGATAGTCGGGTTTGAGATTATGGTTAATTACAATAGTTGGTGTATATATATTGCATTACAAGCTATATGTACCAAATATATGAAGTGATTATAAATGTTGATGCCTCATTTAACTGCTAGACCGTTTAGTCTTCATCATTATTATTATCATTAAGTAATTACATTATCTTAAATGTTTAAGATTACTGCAGGGACTCATATCCACCAGATGTCTAGGAACCCGACACACGAGAACCTACTTTTGCAAGGAATCACGTAGATGCATACTAAATCGCAATATACTTCGTATGAAACAATGTACTGAACGCATAACTTTTATTAAACCCTTCTGTATAAATTTGTAATGGCTATTAGTTACGATAGGAATGCAAACTCATGTCTATGTAGGCATATTTTTAATATGAATTTTCTAATTATGCAACCATAATACTACATGTTTATGTAAGATCCACTTTTAATGAAATGTTTATCGTATGGATGATATTTCGATGATGTGAGGTAATCAGACTCTCTGATGTCTGGCACCATGCGTGTTAAGTATATATATATTTATAAAAAAAAATATTGGGTTGTTACAGTTGGTATCAGAGCCCCTGGTCTTGATCCTGAGGATCAATGATGATAGCATTGCTATGGTGAATCAGGATGGTACGCACCCGACAAGGGACACGAACTGAACTGCCCTCCTTCGAAAGGAGGGGCGGGAGCCAAGGTGCCAAGGAGCCAACCAGCATTAGCGCGCACGAGTTCAAATTGCTCAGACAACAAATCTGATTTTTTTTTAAGAACTGTTTTTTTTACTAACTGGTTGTTGTTTTTCTTTTACAAAAAACAAGATTTTTTTTTTAATAATTGAGGTGTCCGGGCCAACTTACGCGCACCACGACTAATCTCCGGATCCACTTTTTTTTTTACATTTTTTTTCCTATTTTGTTTTGTCACTTATTTTTTTCTTCCCAAGTGTGTATATATATATATATATATATATTTTTTTTTCCTAACCAACTGAGTGCGCTGCGAAAAATCCCTAGGCTCATTTTTTCTTAATATTTTTTCCTCTTTGTTTTTCCTACTTATACATTTTTTATTATATAATCAGAGTCTTCGGATTAGCTTACACGCACTATGACTATTATTATTTTATAGAATACCTAAAGCAGATCGCAATTCCAAAAAGTTATGAATATATATTTTAAAGCGTTAATATAAAATAAATAACAAAATATATAATTAGTCTAACATATTTATCAGAGAAAAAATTACAACTAATTATTATCATTATTTTTAAGGCGCTAATATGAAATAAATAGCAAAATATATAATTATTCTAACATATTTATAAGAAAAAAAATTGATGAATAATTATTATTATTATTATTATTATTATTATTATTATTATTATTATTATTATTATGAATGCCTTATCTACAATAATTAGAAATTCCAACACTTAATAATTTTTTTTAAAAAAAGAAATTAAAAAATAAAATAAATGACAAAACAAAAATAATTATTAGATCTTAAAAAATTATTATTATTATTATTATGAATGCCTTATCTACAATAATTAGAGATTCCAACACTTAATAAATTTTTTTTTAAAAAAAAGCAATTAAAAAATAAAGTAAATGACAAAACAAAAAAATAATTATTAGATCTTAAAAAATTATTTGACTTGAAGAATAAATAAAAAGAAAAAAACAGAATAATTACAACAAAAGCTAAAACAAAATGGATCGTTTACTGTAGCTAGCCACTATTCACGCACACACAAAGCACTGTGGATTGGATATTAGATCCGCTGCTTCGCTCCTACATGAGCTCGGTTTTATTTTTAAACAGGGCTTCTTTGTTTTTATTTGTAGAGTAAAAATGAAAAAAAAATGGTTGTGGCCGAGTGGCTCCGCGCGCAGGAGTTCGAACCACTCTGCCAACAAAACTCAATTTTGTTTTTTTTTTCATCTTCTTCTTCTAAAATTCGGGTTTATTTTTTTTCTTCTAAAATCCTAATTTTGGAAAATTACTGTCTGGAAAATTTTCTTTCTGTTTTTTTTTATAAAAAAAATAGGGTATCATTAACAGCTTATGCGTTCCACGACTAATCTCCGGATCCATTTTTCTTCCCATTTTTTTGTTTCCACTTATACATTTTTTTCCTTTTTTTTGTTTCCACTTATACATTTTTTTTCCATGACCAGGGTGTCCGGATTAATTTATGCGAACCATGATTTTTTTCTCATTATTGTTTAAAAAGATGCTTTCCCCTTGCACTTTTTTTTTTATAACCGTGCTTTTTTTTTAACAGTCATTTTCATTGTTCAATACTGCTTGAAAATGTGTTTTTTGTTTTTTATTTTAATTGAGTTTTTTATTTTTTTTAAACCGGAGTATCCGTTGCAACTCATGGGCACCGACTAATCTCTGGATCTATTTTATTATTATTATTTTCTTCCCTATTTTTTTTTATCACCACTTATACATTTTTTTCATTACAGGGGTGTCCAGGCCAGCTTACGAGCACCACAATTTTTTTCCCAGGTATAATTTTTTTTATCTCTTGATCCATTTTTTTTTACATTTTTTTTCCTGTTTTTTTTCTCATTTATACATTTTTTTCATAACTATGGTGTTCGAGCCACCTTACGTGCACCACGATTTTTTTTCCATGTATATAGTTTTCTTATAACCAAGGTGTACAGGACAGCTTACACACACCATGAATAATCCCCAGAACTACTTTTTTTTAACATTTTTTTCTGTTTTTTCCCCCCTTATATTTTTTTCTTTTATAACTGGGGTGTACGGGTCAGCTTATGGGCACCACGAGTATTATTTTATAGAATGGCTAAAGGAGATCACAATTTCAAACAGTAATAATAAAAATAAAATATTTTTTATCAATTATAATTTTACTAATTAAATATTAAAATAACAAAATACAACACGCATAAAATCAATCAGTTTCCAACATAAATAAAACAGCCCGCGCGATCAATCAGTTTCCAACATAAATAAAACAGCCCAGCGCATCGCGCGGGCAAATTCGCTCGTGACATATTAAATGAAAAAGTATCTCAAAATCTATTAATTAATACATTTTTTCAAGTCTAAAATCTCAGCATGAGATTATAAGATTCTCTTATGAAGGTGGCTTGAGAAATTACAATAAAACGAGTAGCTCTGAACTATTTTACGATTAGATTAAATCATACTTGTAATTGGCTCCAATTGAGCTCAAGTCTAAAAAACCTTATGTTTTGTTCGCCAATGAATGATTTTCTAATATATTACCCCCGTCTCCTATTAGGTTTTATGCATTTTATAGTGGCTAATTAAAAGTTTAAATAACTAAAATTAATTTTTTCATTGGTTTAATCCCAAGATTCTTGAGGGTAAGTGGAGGGTTGTTCAACACAACAAAACAATCAATTCTACTACCATATTCTCCCTTCCTACTCTTACTACTTTTAGTAGTTCTTCTTCTAGACATTCAACATTTTCTTCTAGAGCTTTTGATTTTTATCTTATATAGAGAAATTGAGTTTTAAGCTAATAAGCCTTATTGGTAGTGTAATAATTCACGAAACTCTTGTTAAGTCTTAAGAAGTGACTTGCATACATTCAAATTATTTGCCCCATGAGGGAAACAATTTACCCTTGAGATAAAAGGCATAACCTTGACAACAATGCCTTTTATTTCCTACTTGTCTATCCAAAATTCATCAACAAGTCACTATGCTATACATTTTATTATAAGCTTTAAAGCGTACTTTATTCATGAGATTTATTATATGTAGTAAGGTTATTTCATTCCTTGTCCTTTACTTCATTTATTATATGTTTGCTATAACTTTGCATATGCGCACGCGCACACACATATATTGATGGTATGAAAAATCAAATTAATAAAATCCCTAGCAAGTGGGTCAGCCCAAGCACAAAGGCATTCCCACTCCAATCTCACACCTTCACCTTAGGCTCTCCAATGCTTATAATTCACACTCTTCAATGTATTTTACTGATTTTTCAAGAGTCACACACACGAACTCTTTGCACAACACATACAAGTGTTTCTATGTAGATAAGGCTATGATTATTCTCTGCCCACACATTTTTATACCAAGAACAAAGACTAATGACAACATTAACCTCTCCATCAATTTTGTAACTCCACTCTATACATCTAGGTTTTGTAACTCCACAAACCATGAGGTAAGTTGATATGACTAGAGCCAATAAATACCTTGGCTTACATGTAAGTATTCTACATTAATTTTAAATTTATAAGTTAATAATAAGATAAAAATGTTAATAATATAAGACTCTGTAGAGATGAAAGGACTTGAATATCAAATCTTTTATTATTATTGAAAAAATAATTCTTAATTATTTTTGTTTGATTATTGTAGAACATGACAAGATTTTGTAGCACTATTGATTACAATCATAAACACAAACACAAGCGTAATCAGTCCCAGAGGGATTGGCGATGCATTGCCCTCCACGAGCTGAACCGTGCTTCTGGTAGCATTTTGTGCCGCAATCTGTTAGAGTACATCCACTTTTATATAGTGTCTCTACACATCTTTTTTGTCCATTCACATGAGGCGCCACGAGTGCCGCTGAAAAAAGAAAAGAAGAAGAAAGTAAGTGCATGGCTAGCTTGTTAATTGACAAATACTTTGAAAGAGATGTGCCTCTTTTTTCTTAATTTTAAAAAGCATGGAGCAAGATGAATATTTTAGAGAAAAATAAGAAAAGTAACCTGAGAACAAGAGAATAAGGGTAAAGAAACGAGTGAATGAAATGCTAGAAGCCATTTGCAAAAAAAGATTTCAGAGTTTCTTTTCTGGTTTAATGAATTGTTAATGCTCCTAATATTACTCGGGGAGGTATATATAGTTAGCAATGATTCAGACTATATGCATGCATGAATACATGAATGCAAATTGCAAAACAATTAAATGGAAACTCTAATTAACTTGCTTTAATTGTTCCTATATCTCATTATATTAGATTTGATTTAAGATTATTTCTTAATAAAACGAGTAATCATTGATAGAGGGATTGGTGATGCATTGCCCTCCATGAAGTGAACTGTGTTTCTTGTAGCATTTTCCTCTAACAAATCTTTGAGCATTAAGGAGTGTGTATCAACATCCTCGTGTATTTATTTCCATAATTGATTTTCCATATCTTTTTTTTCCTAGTTTTTACAAATAAACATGACTACCATATTTAGAAATATTTAAAAAATATAGAAAAATGTATTTGAATATATTTTACTACCATGTTTGTGTATGTTGACTTACCAAGTCAAATCTCTACTACTTGAATTTTTTCTATTTATAATCACTCTATTTTCATTAAATACATTATGGTTAGTGAATCTTATTTCTCAATAATTAGGTAAATTAAATGTTCAAAGATATTTGTTCATATATATGCATACGGGAATGGATATTGCGAAAACATTAAATGGAAACACTTATTAAATTACTTTTATTGACCCTATATCTCATTATCTTAGATTTGATTCAAGATTTTTTCTTAGTAAAAGGTTAAAGAGACAAGATTTGTTACGCTTGACTAAGAAAAACATATATTTTCTCATTACTTTTATAAATTTAACAAACAATAAAAAACTCATTTAATGAAATTAAAAATACCAATCTCACTGATTTTAATGCCTGCCTTCTAAACTAGTATACATATATTTCTTTTTCTAGCAACATAGTAGTGATAATGGAAGACTTCTAGGGAAATATATTTTTATTTAGTTCTCTTTATTTATATTTATTTGTGTAAATTATTTTCTTCTATGATTCATTTATTTTTCCTATTTATTTTTAAATTTTTATTGTTTCTTAGTTATTTTTCACTCTATTTAGTTTTTTTAAATATGTTTTCATTCTTTCTATATATAAAGTTTAGAAATTTTGTTTTTGCACATTTATTTTTATTTTTATTTCACTTAGGAAAAAATAACGAAGCTCAAAAAAGTAAATTTGTTATACTAAATAGAAAGAGTAAAAATAAAACACTACAAAAAATAAATATAAAATAACTAAAAAAATAGATTTCCCCTAAGAATTCCCTTTATCTAGTACAACCCTGTTTGACATTGTGTTTCAAAAATGTTTTTGAAAAAAAATTAAAAAATTAATTTTTTTATTTTAATATTTTTTGGTGTTTTTAAAGAATTTTCATGTGTTGATGTAGAAATGATTTTTTTTTTATAAAAATATTATTTTGATGCATTTCTAAATAAAAAATACTTTCAAAAGCAACTTCAACCATACTTCTAGACAAGCACTAAGTATGGTGGGTTCGCCTCTCATTGTGGATTGTATTGCTTTTCCATGAATTGTTTTTTAAAATATATAGGTATAATACATTATATAATTTTTTTTATTGTTATGTTTCAAATTTCATTTTTTTAAAAGAAAAGTGATATCTGAAGATGAATGTTAAAAATTAGCTAATTATACTTTGGAATTCTTACTATAAGACAAAATACAAAACCATGAATATAATTTAAAATATCAGAAGAATTTTTTATATGAATGTTTAAGAATTTAACCTGATTAACCCTTTTAATACAAAAAAAAAAACATATCATATATAGAGAGACTACTGTGAACATAAGTTAAGGTGATACATCAGATAAGCAATCAACATCCTCTTAATTATATTGCATTTTTTTACAAATAAACATGGAAACCATATTGAAAAATAATATAAAGAATTGCAACATTTACTTGCGCTATGTTGTATGTCAGATTAATTTTTTTAAGTAAAAAATACTCAAGTATTGCTAATATGTTTTAAGAAGGGAAAAATATTAAACGGTAAAAAGATTGATCCGACGAAACCTAGTCAACTGAGCAATTCTAAAAGCAACCTCGATAATCAAGAAAAAAAAAACTTTGTTTGACAAAAAACAATTTCAATATGTCATCAATTTTTAAAAATATTGAAAAGTTAATATATTGAACAAACTTTGGTCAATTTAGGTTAACATGTAAAATATACAACTCAGGTTATGCAGCTGTGATAACTTCATCCAAAGCAAATCAAGAAATATATTGTAGCTCAATTATCAATCAAGAAAGATACCGGAAAACAATTAATTAACAAGATTTAAAAAAAAGTTTATTTGAGTTAACCTATTAATTATGAAACCAAAATAAAACAATAGAAAAAAATCAAAATAAATTATTGTGTTAACTAATTTCTAGATTATTCCTCAAATTCACTCAAAATAATAATAAAAAAAAAATGGGACAAATGGTCAAGAAATAAATCGAAACATTTTAACGAAGTTGAGAGCTCGATCTACCATTATTGAGCCCAAGATTGAAGAAACAATATATATTTGATGTCAAAATAATTTATTATTTGACAAATTTTCATAAAAAAATATCCAAGAGCATAATTAGATTTTTTATAGGTCAATTTGATTTAGTCATGAGCCAAATTAAGAGTTTAATTATGTTTAATAATTAACTTGTGTCCATATAAATGATTTAATTATACTTTATATGCATCATATTAATTTTATTAGGGACTTAAATGATAAATATTATGTGTAAGAGATCAATTTGGGCTTAATTGAGAAGATTAGAATTTTAGAAGACCAAATTTAATTTTTACAAATTTAATTAGTTCAAATCAGGGGTAAAATCATAAGAAAAATAAAATTTTTGGGTAAAATTGATGAAGTTCACAACCAAATATTATTTTGTAAAAGACATCAAACCATGGGGCCTTAATTGGCCAAAATAAGGGGTGAAATTGAAAAACATTAAAAGTTTAATTGTCAATTAATGGTCAAACTACATAAATCCACAACTAAATACTATAATGAAAAAAGCATGCAAATCCGGGGTTGATATTGATGTTCAACAGGGGTGAAATTTCTTAAAATTGAAAGTTTAGTATTAATTAGAGGTATAATTTAAAGAAACTAAAGGTCAAGGACCAAATTGTAGTTTAGACAAAACCCTAAATGGATTAGACAATGCTTCATCTCATACCGTTCTCCTCTTCACTAACTTTCCACCCGAAAAGACAATCCAGAGGGCTAATTTGTAGTTGCATTTGATACATGTATTTTTCACCAAATCTAACAAAATTTGCACAAAAATGATTCTCCAACATTCGACCATATCATGATATGGTTCGTTTAGGCTCATTGACACTATACATGAGACAATGATGCACTAAAACTAGCCAACTTAGCCACCTTCTTCACCTGTTTTTCCCCGTCCTGATTAAATCATTGCATGATTGTTGGGTAAAGCAAGCAACCATGCTGGTCTAGGCTGGAACCATTCCAAATAGTTGGGCTATTTCCACCCAACCCGAGAGAGAGAGAGTGAGAAAGCATATTGAGCCATATGTTGACTAACTCAACTGAGGGTGATCCATTTGGTTAGGTTATGCCCAACTCATATATTATAATAATATTATACTATATTATAAATAATTATATAATATGATTTTTTTTTGAAAAACTCTTAAATTTTGAAATTGGCATTTTAGAAATATTGTTATTATATTGCATATTTTCCCAACAATTTTGCATAATATCAAGCTGTAGAATTATGTTGTAAGATACGAACCCAATATTAAAAACAACTTTGATTTCTCCAAAACCTCAATAAAAAAGTCATTTTAAAATACTTTTGATTTTTTTTTTGCAAGCTTTTCTAGTAATTTTGTTCAATATTGAGTTATTGTCATACATTGTAAAATATGAACCTGATACAAAATACCCCTAAAAAACTCTTATTTAAAAAAATATAAAAATACTTTGTGTCTGTGTATACGATCCAATCCTAAACATGTTCCGAGCACATTTTCATAAAAAAACCAAAAACATTATATCTTTTTTCATTTTTAAAAATGCAAAAAATATGAATATCATAACCAATTTATGATTATCAGTTAGAATTATATCTTAATAAAAAGAGTAATGAGTGATAAAAGGATTGGCAATGCATTGCCCTCCACGAAGCAAATTGTGTTTCTGGTTGCATTTTCCTTATTTATTCCTATTCCTTTTTTAATCACGAGAAATAACTAAAAAAAAATATTTATAGGAGAAATAAAAAAAATACCGTAAAAAATATTTTTCTAAATAAAAATAATTAAACATTTTTTTTTAAATCCTCACACAACAAGGACTAAGTATCATTTTACTAACTAGATGGTGAGCTCTGCTTTCATCATGGACTGTAACACTTTTACATAGATTTTTTAAATCTATGAAATGAGTAAGATTTTTAGGGAAATATATGTTTTTATTTAGTGCTTTCTATGTATTTCTTAAAAATATTTTTTTTACAAAATGAACGTCCTCATGTATTTATTCCCATAATTCATTTGCCATATTTTTTTTCTATTTTTTTAAAATAAACATGACAACCATATTCAGAAATATTTTAAAAAGATATAGAAAAATGTATTTGAATATATTTTACTACCATGTTTGTGTTCTTTGACTTACCATGTGAAATCTCTACTACTTTAATTTCTATTTATAGTCACTCTATAGTCAATAAATACTTTATGGTTAGCGAATCTTAATTCTCAATAATTAGATAAGCATCTATTTATTACTCTTTGTATACTTTCATATGGCTATGTTTTAATTTTCATGAATAACAAACTTATGTTTATTGTAATACTCAAACCCTTTAAAAATCATTTAGGGATAGCAACGGTTACTCATGACTTGAGTTTTTTAATTGTTATACCCTATCAGATTTTGGGTTTTGATATTTATTTTTCATCCGTTAAGAAATTTAGATATTTATAAATTGTCTATCCTATTTTGGGTATTCAGTAATTCAATAAAAAAAATAGTTAATATATATATGCACATTATGTAAATATTGAGATATGTATTTATCATAATCTATTAAAAAAAGTCTAGATAATATATATATTTTTTAAAGTAATATACATATAAATTTTGGATTAGGTTAGAATGAGTTAATAATATGTATACCCTATCTATTATCTATCAATTAAAATAATTATTAAAATATTAGTGGAAGATAGATAAGCATCTTGCTGCGAGATTTTCTTGTTCTTAAGTTTTTTTTTGGGAAAAATCAAGGTTGAATCTTACTCAAATCTAGAAAGTGAGGTATTAATATAAAGAACAGTTTAGGGCATTTCACATAACGTTTCAAAAGCGTTTTTGAAAAAAATAAGTAAAACATTATTTTTATTTTTTATTTTAAATTAATTTGTTTGGTATTTTTAGATTATTTCCATGTATTCGTATCAAATATAATTTTTTAAAATAAAAAAATATTATTTTGATGTATTTTTAAATAAAAAATACTTTTAAAAATAACTTTAACTACATTCCCAAATAGTAACTAGATTCGATGCAAATATAGAGAGGGAACGTGAAAAAAATAGAAAGAACAGATAGACATGCTTTTAATTTTTACTAACATTTTCTTACTAGCCCAAGAATAATTGAACTCTTTTGTTCTGGTCCTGTATTCCTTTTAACTAACTAAGGCAAAGTGGACCGACGATGATAGGGCTATATATGGGACAATAATAATGAATACCAATTTGCAAATAAAACCTTACATGATTAAAGCTATTGTAGGCTGAGTTGAAACCAATTTTAAATGAAACCCAAAATAGTCGAATGATCTTAAATGTTGATAATTAGTAGTGTCGCGAAAGTGATTTTTCATGTCTTGCGCCCCGCCATCCCTGGATTGGGGGGGGACAACGTCGCACGGTGAAATAAGGGGTTTGTTATAGTTATAAAATTATGACTATAATTATCAAAAGTCGCCACCTAGTATTAAGGTCACTAGGAACCTATTAGTCTGCGAGAGTCTAGGTAAGGGGACTTGTTGTGCAAGGGGATGACGCATCACCCCAGTGCACCCTGCCTAAGGCAAGCTGCATTATTTGATTGTTTTTCTAAATTTATTTTTATTTAAACTGCATTTTCAAAAAATCATTTTTTGTCTGCGGGTGTACTTTACAGTGTAATTTTACACCACAGTTAAGACTTTTTTTTGTGGATGTACTTTACAATATAATTTTACATCCTCATAGAAAAAAGAAAAATAATTTTTTACTGATATTTTAGCTAAATTACAATGTATAATCATAAACCAGTTATGATATCCAATTTTCGTTTCAAACTGTGAGAAAGATGCAACATTTTTTTTTTATGAAAAATATACATGGAAAAACCTTGGAATCCAGCCCTATACACCAAAATAACACATTTTTTTTGTTTTTTAAATATTATTTTTTTTAAATAAAAAAAATAAAATTTGGGAGGTGGCCCCAACCCATATAAATGGGTCGGCCTAGCCTAATTGGGCCAAATACCAAACTATGTTGGGCTTGCACTGGACCTGGCCCAGCCAACTAGGCTAGGCCACGATCAGTCCAGCCCAAAAGATAAAACAGAAGAAAGGAAAAAAAGCTTGTTCACGGAAATTATCATTGTTCACATACGTGAACAATAACATACCGACAATGACGAGGGGATTACCCGCAACTTCCGCTAGGTAGAGGAGGTCATGGTGGTTACACATATGAATGTAGGCTTATATGTGAGATCTAATTATTTAGTTTGTTGAGGACTCTTGTTTTAATATAATTATGTTTTTTGGTTATTCGCTTGCATTTAAAATTGTTGGTCGATAGCTTCTTGTTAGTTGATCATGACTTCTGGTTAGTTGGTTTACTAATCAATTGTTTTTTTAACTTTCTTGGTAAGACTCTTTAAACTTGATCAATTTTTCTCTAATTCATGATCGATTTCAACTCTTTCCCTATTTTATCATGAATAATCATTGTTCTCTGTGATTGATAATTGTATATTTATTTTAAGTATAAAAAAATATACATGAAAATGATATATTTATTATCAACTATTACTTTTGTCATAACCCAATTTCTGGGTTATTCCCCAAAATCTACCCCAAAATAAAATAAAAGGGGTTAGTGTTGGTAGAAAAATCAATATGGAAATTTTGGTTATTTTTTAGAGTCCGATCATATCTCTTTTGTCCCCAAAAATAGAGAAAAATATATATTTAAGGCTAAAATAATTTATTATTAGATAAATTTGTGTAAAAATTAAGTCGAAAAGCATAATTATATATTTATGGGTTGATTTGATTTAATCGTCGACCAGTTTCAAGTGTAATTATGTTTGAGAATTAATTTAGGGTCCAATCGAAAGATTTAATTAAGTGCAAGGACTTAATTATACTTTAAATTGGTCAAATTAATTTTGCTAAGGGTTTAATCGATGAAAAATCAAGTTCTTGAGCTTAATTCGGGTTCAATTGAGAAGATTGAAAGTTTCGGAGATTGAATTGAAAACAATGGTGCAAATTTGGGATAAAATTGAAAACAAATGAGAATTTAATGGTCAATTAAGGGTCAAATCGCACAAATCTGAAACCAAGGACCAAACTAAAAAGGGCACAAACACATAAGGTTGTTGTTGAAATTCTGACGGGAATACAATTGCATAAATTTAAAAGTTTGGGGGTGCAATTAGAGCAATTACAAATTGAGGGACCAGATCAGATTTTCGCTTCTCCCAAATCATTTGAAACCTATAGACGTGACTACATTGTTCAGTCACTTGAACATTGCAGACATGCCACTGTAGGTTCAGGTGAAGAGGCAACCCATCGCTGCATGCAATGGGAAGCCGAAGGGTTGCCTCCTTCCTGTAAAAACCATGCATGCAAAGAGCACCTGGAGGGGGAAAGATTGATAGGGAAATTTGTAGACCAGAGGAGCGAAATATTTACGAAAAAAATGACAAAATACTGAGGGAAAGGAGGGGAGAACGAACAGGAAATTTGGAGAGTTAACAGAGAAGAAAAAATAATAATAGAGGAAAATATAATACAAAGGGAAAAAAAACACTGGCCACATAAAAAACAGACACAGCTAGTCACCCGTAACGGCCCCTCGTCTTCTTCCTCGACAACCCTCTCTCTCTCCTCCACCAGCACAACCACCGGCCTTGCATCTTCTTCCTCTGCATCGGCTGCCCTTCCATCTCCACAGTATATGGACGAAAAATGATGTAGGATGGCCCAACCTGTCACGCTTTAGTTGGGAGACTAAGCCCAATTGAGCCCATATCATTGGTATTTTATTTATTTAAAATTATTTATGTTAAACATTTGGAATTGATAAGCCGATCCCAATAGCGAGATGTTTAGGGTTTACTATTTATATCTTCCTCCATCATTTTGAGAGGGAGCTTTCAATGAATAATGAAAATGTTGCAGTCTTTGCAATTCTCCAATCCCTTTTTCTCTCTTTTTTAGCTTCTTTCTTTCTCTAAGCTTCTTTCTTTGCTTGTTTTAACTTTGTATTATTTATTGTGCCACATCAAATTCGGTATCAAAGTATGGCTTTTAATTGTTCTTACAATTAAACAATTCAGTACCTTAGAGCTGGTTTGAAAAAAAACTTGTATTGTTCAGATTAAAAAAAATTGTGTAGTTCATCAACACTCTTCATCATCACTATTCATTGACAATTTCCAGCGGCGGTAGACCTACCATCGAGAAGACTTGTACATCAGTCCCACAAAGCGATCAGCAACTATACACCAACGCCAATCACAGCCAACGATCACTCACTACTGCCTTTAGCACACACCGCAACACCACCGTCTACAACACCCTCACCTTCAGCAGTGACAACAGGTCAACGCATCAACAGGCTCCTATCCAGCAGTGACGCCACCGACACCACAATCCCTTCCCTCGCACCACCAAGCCCAAGCAGAATCTCGAAGCCCCATTTCTTGCACCATCATCATCAGTAGCGGCAACATTCTAAGGAAGAAAGAAAGCATTCTGAGGCAGCTTCTAAAATTAAGTAGCCCTACCACATCAGTGCCACGTCAGTCTAGGCAGGATTTGCGTCATCAGCCATGTTGGAGCCATGTCATACCAAGGCAACATCTAAGTCATTGGCCATGTCACCTGCCATGTCATACCGAGACAACATTTGTGTCATTTGCCACGTTAGTGCGATGCCATCACCAAGGCAGCATCTGTGTCTTCTTCCACATCACCCTTCACTGCCACATCACCTAGTCAGGAATTCTTTTACCCATTGAATATCATCATTCCTGGTATACTCTTACACTTGTTGATCAAGATTTAGCATTAATATTATTCTTTGTGCTTGCCCATAAATAAGTTACATAATCCCGTTCACAAATTCAATTACCTTGATTTTGAGCTTCTTTATTGGCATTGAGCATTTGATCCTCTTAATTAATTCTGGAGCTTGGCTAAATTCATGGGGAAACTAAAATATTGTGTTTGAATTACTTGTGTGCATTTAGGGGACATACATTTCTTGCTTACGGATTTTCCTGGTTTAATTTGTCATTACTTAGTCTCTTAGATAAAAAAACAAAAAAATATATATATATATATATATATATATATATATATATATTAGCTATAATTTTATTTTGCGTTTTTACTTGCAAGTGTTATTGTGATCTCAATCTTAGGTCGTCTAGTACACAATCTAGAAATCATGGCTACCATGGACCCGAACTCTAGTAATGTTCTTAGAGATATTCAAAAGCAATTACAACTCATGTGAATGGAAGTAAGCAATATGTCCAATCAAATTAACAACCTTTCTAGAAGGATAGAATTCATAGAAACTTTGCAAGTAAGACAGTTTAGTGAGAGTGAGCATTCTAATGACAACCATAGAAATTCTCAAAGACAACACTAGGGTCACAATGACTTTGATGACCCTAAAAATAATGAGTGTTCCAATGATTGCCGTCAAAGACCAGTTCATCCTAGGAATCGTCAATACAGCCGCAATCAAGGTCATCACGATTATGATGACCTTGACGAGCGAGTCATGAGGCATATCAAAGTAAAAGCCCCAACTTTTGAGGGTCAACTTGACCCGTGGATCTTTGATAGATGGATCCGTTGTATGGATCAATTCTTTGGCTGGTATAATCTATCTGAGAATAGGAGAGTAAGATTTGCAAAGATAAAACTTAGTGGAACTGCTCAGCTTTATTGGGAAAGTGTAAAAGAGTCTTTAATTAGGATAGGTCAACCCCCTATTACTAATTGGGTTAAAATGAAGATTAAGTTAGAAGAGAATTACTTGTCTCGTTCTTATAGAGGAAACCTTTTTTACTATTGGAATAACTTGAGGCAAGGAGGCAAGTCTGCCAATGAATATGTGGCACAATTTGATGATTATAGAATGAGGTGTCAATTAGGGAGGATGAAGTGATGATCCTAAGTAGATTCCGGAAAGGCTTAAACGATGACCTTAGAAGAGAGGTTGTGCTTAGAGGTGTTTCCACCCTTGATGAAGCTTATACCTTGGTATAAAATTATGACTTAGTCATAAAAAAATAGTGGAAGAGACGTCAAGACACTCGTAGTACCCCTTCTAGATCTTAACCTATAAGTAATAACTCCATATTGGATGATGCGACCATATTATTTGATAATTTCATCCATATTTACGTAGTGTTTTGCATATGTTTTATGTATAAAATGCCTTGATATTCTTTGTTTTATATTTTGAAGGCATTTTTGGATGAAAGATGCAAAAAGGAGGTAATTGGAGGTGATTGACAGATTTGACCTTCAGTCGGTGTTTTGTGCACAGTGGAAGCTCTAGAGATCGAAATGAAGTGATTCCAGTGACATTCAAAAGATAACATCCATAAATTTATGGAAAGCTAAGGAAAAAGAAATAAAATAAGGAAGATCATGGAAATCGCAGCCTTCAAAGTCAAATTTTGCAATCTTCCTATATCGACCTTTGTCCATTCGAACTTCAATATCTCGAGCTACAAAAGTCCTATTGATGCAAACGTAATTTTCGTGGATTCAGGACTCAAAGGCCTATAAACGCTCCACATTTCAGCTCAAAACGATGTGATATGAAGGAGATATGAATTTTACAAGGGACAACTAAATTCTGCCAACTTAACGAAGGACTATTTTGTAAAATAGACACTAGGGTTTCTAAGCATATATAAAGGAGAAGAGGAGCAAGGAAGTGGCGGCCAGCACAAAAGAAAACACAAAATCTTCCTCCTCCAAACCCTAAATCATGTGTTCTTCCATCTTTTTATTTAGTTGTTCAATAAACATGCAAGGCTAGACTCTTTTGCTTGGTTGCAAGGACACAAAAACCTTCGGATTTCAAGAACCGTGAGATTTATTCTTCCTTCTATTTTTAGTTTATGTTATGAATGAGTATGATTGTTTTCCTATGCATATTTTCTATGATTGTTGTTGATGATTGCTAGAGCGGACTCTAAGTTATTGTTGTGAACAATCTATTGCTAAGTTTAATATCAAAACCGGAGTTGTGATATATGAACTTGTGAAGCAACTAAGCTTGATAATTGTGGCGGAACTACATTATTGAACTTAGGGAGAACATATGAATAAATTGACACAAGTTGCGGACAACTTGTATGTTAATCTTGATGAAATTATCTAGTTCTTAAAGCTACCATTAAATTGAATCATTAGTGCGGACACTTTGATTGTTTGTTGGTTAGGATTAGTAATACGGCGGATCCGTTAATTAATCATGTTAAGAAAAGATAAAATTTCAGAACATAAATTGCAATTTTTGTTTCAAGGATCGGTTCTAATCAAAATTATTAAATCCGTTCCGTTCCGTCCAGAACAGCCGGAACATTCCGTTTCGTTCATAAAATCGGAACAAAACGGCGTCGTTTTCATCACAGTTTTAATTCCGGTCCGTTCCGGAAATTCCGGCCCAATTTCGGCCGGAACGCCTTGGTTTTATTCCGGGCCTTCCGTTCCGGACTGAAGAGGGGAGACTGAACTGAAATGTGGAGACTGGAGAGTATTTAATGGAGAAGAGTTGAGATTGGAGTCGAGTTTGTCCGATGTGGGATTGGAGTGGAGAGAATTTAAAGGAGAAGAGTGGAGATTGGAGTGGATTTATCCGATGTGGGACACATTATGTTGTCCCACATTGGACAAATTCAAATTGAATTTGTCCGAATGCTGGACAAATTATATATATATATATATATATATATATATATATATATATATATATATATATATCATGGAATTACTCTTGAAAATCAGTAATATTAACTTTAAAATTTATACTTAAATTTTTTTATTTTTTACTTTAAATTAAATTTTTTTGATGTTTTTAAATCATTTTCATATCCTAATGTCGAAATAATTTGTCAAGGTTGGAGCTAGTACTAGTAATATCGATGTTGAGTGTTGACACCAGTATTAGTACTGATAATCCTTTCAATAATAATACTTTTGATAAATGTATTAAAAATAACGAGGAAAATGACGGGCATGGGACTGATTTTAATTTATATAGCATATCATCAAAATATTTATTTTAAATTTGTTAGTTTTTACCTAATGAAATTCTATGGACATAATTGTTTTGTAATGTATTTTTAAATTATTTTGAATTATATATGAACCTTAACTAATGAAGGTTTATAGCCATAATTATGTTGTATTGTATTTAGAAATATTTTACTTACGATTTTATGATTTTTTATTTATATCATATTGTGTTCCGAATTTTACTTATTTATTTTTTTTCAAAATCTGTTTTTTTCTTTTCTTTTTGAACTTATGATTTTCAGTACCATTCTCTTTGTAATTATCTTACTATGGTATTTACTATTTTTTTGGGATGCATAATAAGAAATTCTAATATTTTTATATTAATGATGTAGAAGTTGTTTGATTTATATTTCTTTTATTTTAGAACATTTTACTTTCATAATATTTTGGAATTTTAGAGATGTTTCTAATTTTGAGATTATGTTTTTTTGACTTTGTGTTTGTATTGTATAATTTAAAGTTAATTTATCTTGAATTTTAATTATACTTGTTAAATTAGTATTTTATTTTTTTCATATATATATATATATATATATATATATATATATATATATATATATATATATATAATTAATTATATATGAACAGTACAAAACCGTTATGGCACGCCGGAATGCACCGAAACCGGAACGTTCCGTTCCAATTGAAAAACCGGAACGGCGACCGGAACGGTATTAACTTTGGTTCTAATTTCCATAGGTGGATGTATGCTTGTGACCAAGGTTTGTTATCTTGATAAGTTTCGATTTTAATTGATTTTGTTTGCTAGTTTAATTGCTGCCATAGTTTTAGATAATCACAAACCAAATCCCCCCAATCACATAACGTACAACATAAAAATCTGACTTGAAACTTCCTCGTGGGATCGACCCCTTGCTTGCTCTATACTATCTTATATGTTTTAAGCTAGGGTAATTAATTTGTGCGACCGCGACATCGCAACAAATTTTGGCGCCGTTGCCGGGGAAGTAATTTTAGTTGATTGTTGTGCTTGTACTGTTATTTTTATTTGCTGTGATAAAAAAAAAAAAAAATTTTTTGCTTCGCGATTTGCTATCGTTCACTTCATGGCAGTGATGCATCGCTCAAAAATAGAGCTTTTGGTGGAATTAGGTATCGGTATTTTGTTTTCTAAAGGAAAAGGACGTTCTGAACAGAACTAGTGATAAATCACTAGCCCCACCCTATTGATGCCAAATTCTGTTGTTTTCTGGTTTTTTTAGGCAGTTTTAGTTTTCCATCGTAAAAATTTCGTACAATTTGCATGGTTTTCAATCTCTTGTATGGTTACTTTCTTTTGAGTTTTCTTAAGAATTTATGCTTGTGACCCGTTCTACTAATCAAATTCAAGTGCAGATTGATCTTGAAATAGAAAACACTTTATGCAAGTTGAGAAAGGAAGCTCGCCTCAACACCATGGCTATTGCACGACAACAAACATTCAAGGAGCTTGCTGCTCCTAACGTGGAAAATCAACCATTGTGCATAAACATTGACAATAATATAAACCTTGAGCTCAAATCTGGTTTTATACATTTGTTACCAACATTTAATGGTCTTGCAGGAGAAGATCCTCATACTCATCTCAAGGAGTTCCATATGGTTTGTGTTGGCATGAAACC
Organism: Salix viminalis; assembly: GCA_029228465.1. NCBI lineage: Eukaryota > Viridiplantae > Streptophyta > Magnoliopsida > Malpighiales > Salicaceae > Salix > Salix viminalis. Next base: position 5,704,392 of record CM055437.1, read on the forward strand.
GAATGGAGTTGATGAAGAACAAGTTAAGTTGAAAGCTTTCCCTTTCTCATTGAAGGGAGCAGTAAAGGCATGGCTTTTCTCTATTCTCCCAGGATTTATTGGAACTTGGAATGCTATGAAGAAGATTTTCCCGGAGAAATATTTTCCCAAAGCATCTCGAAGTTGCCAATATAAGGAAAGAAATATGTGGGATTCGACAATCTCATGGAGAGACACTTTCCGAGTATTGGGAAAGATTTGAGCAACTATGTATTCAATGCCCTCATCATCAAATACCCGATCAGCTGCTCATTCAATATTTCTATGAAGGATTGATGCCTACTGACTGTAGTATCATTGATGCTGCAAGTGGAGGCGCATTGGGGGATAAGACACTCGAGACTGCACGCCAATTGATCTCAAACATGGCAGCCAACTCAAAATAGTTTGGCACTCGTGGAGACCTCTCCAACAAACGAGTAAATGAGGTAAGTATTTCTAACCTTGAAAATAAAGTTAATGATCTTACTTCTCTTGTGCGTTCTTTGGCTTGTGGAAATGTGCAGTAGGTGAAAGTTTGTAACATATGCTCCTTACAAGGACATGCTTCGGATATGTGCCCAACAATGCAAGAAGATTACATTGAACAAGCTCATGCAATTGATGGAGCATTTAACGGACAGTCCCAGCATAAATATGATCCATTTTCCAACACGTACAATCCCGGATGGAGAGATCATCCCAACTTACGCTACAGCAACCCATCCCAACAAGGCAATCCAGGCCGACAGTTCCATCCACATGGATTTCAGCCCCAACAAAATTATCAAGCAAGACAACCCGCTCCATTCACAAACTCCAATGTTATGGGGTCGTCATCCAATGATGATCTTCGTGAGATGATGAAAACTTTGGCTTCTAATACTGTTACCTTGCAACAAAATGTCATGTCTTTTCAACAGGAAACAAGGTCAAGTATTCACAACTTGGAAAAGCAAATAGGGCAAGTAGCTTCAAGTGTAGGGAAATTGGAAGCACAAATAAATGGAAAGTTGCCCTCTCAAGCATTGAATCCAAAAGAGAATGTTAGTGCTATCATGCTGCGAAGTGGGAAAGAACTTGAAGAGAAAAAGTTGAAAACAATTGAGATGGAGGAGGAAGAAGAGATAGAAACTGAATTGAGTACAAAGAAAGAACATCATCCTCCTCCACAAATAGAAACAAAGACAAACACTCCAAAGGTAACTTTTCACTCAATTAATTCCAGTTTTAAAACAAATCCACCCTTTCCTGTGAGTTCTTCTAGGTCAAAGAAAGAAGACAGAAAAAGAGATCTTAGAGGTTTTCAAGAAAGTGGAACTGAACATTCCAAAGTTTTGAAGGAGTTGTGTACTACCAAGAGAGCTTTCAAACTAAAAGGTCATGAAACGGTAAGTATGGGTGAAGTTGTATCTGTCATTGTTCAAAAGAATCTGCCTTTGAAACAAAAAGACCTAGGTGCGTTTACTATCCCATGTGTTATTGGTAATGCTAGTTTTAAAAGAGCTTTATGCGATTTAGGTGCATCCATTAGTGTTATGCCTAAACATGTTTATGATTCTCTTAGTCTTGAGCCTTTGAATAAAACTAGCATTGTAATACAACTTGCGGATCGTAGTTTTGTTTACCCACTTGGTGTGATAGAAGATGTCCTGGTCAAGATTGATAGTTTGGTTATTCCATGTGATTTTTATATTCTTGATATGGAACATGATTCTTGTGATTCATTAATCAGCACTCCTATATTGTTTGGGAGACCATTCTTGAAAACCGCCAACATAAAGATTGATTGTGGTAAGGATACCTTGTTTATGGAGGTAGGAGATGAAAAAATTGAATTCAATTTTCATGATGCAATGAAATATCCTTATAGCAATGTTTATTCTATCACATGCTATGATCAAATTGATAAGTGTGTGCAGCAAGTTTGTGATTTTGATTGCGAAGACGGATTAAGCATAGCTTTAAGCTATGGCTATGATTTCACCAAGATAGAAGAGATGGAGAGGCACGCGGTGTGTTCCCCAAAACGCGCACTAATCAAGTATTGGCCTTACAAGCTTTGCAAACCGCTCCCCATGGTAATGTCTTTGTTGATTTAGTACTCTCACATAAAAAAAAGCTTTTGCCATCTATTTTACAGTGCCCCCGAAGTTAGAATTAAAACCTTTGCCCGATAATTTGAAGTATGTATTCATTGGCGACAACAATACACTTCCCTGCTATCATAGCAAAAGGTTTGACAAGTATGCAAGAGGAAAAAACTTGTGAAGTTGTTGTGTGATCACAAGACGGCCATTGGATGGACTTTAGCCGACATCATAGGGCATTAGTCCCTCAATATGTATGCATCACATACTATTGGAGGACAACACAAAACCAACAAGGGAAATGCAAAGGAGGTTGAACCCGCCTATGATGGAGGTAGTGAAAGCTGAAATTTTGAAACTCGTTAGATGCAGGAGTCATTTACCCCATCACCGACAAGTAAATGGGTCGCACCAATCCATGTGGTGCCCAAAAAAGACCGAATCACGCTGGTGAAAAACAAAAAATGATGAGCTCATTCCTACTCGCGATCTCGAAAGTGGATGGAGAATGTGTGCTGATTATAGAAAGCTCAATCTTTCTACACGCAAAAGATCATTTCCCATTACCATTCATGGATCAAATGCTTGAACGCCTAGCGTGTAAGTCTTTTTATTGCTTTCTTGATGGATATAGTGGATACAATCAGATTGTTATTAATCCCGAGGATCAAGAAAAGACTACATTTACATGTCCATTTGGTACATATGCATATAGGAGAATGCCTTTTGGTCTCTCAGTAATGCTCCCCTGCAACTTTTCAAAGATGCATGATGAGTATTTTTTTCTCGACTATGTTGAAAGAATAATCGAGGTTTTTCATGGATGATTTCACGGTGTATGGTGATTCTTTGATAAATGTCTAGAAAATTTATCTTTGATCTTGAAAAAGTGCATTGAAACTAACCTTGTCTTGAATTATGAAAAATGTTATTTTATGGTAGAACAAGGAATAGTTCTTGGGCATGTTGTGTCTTCACATGGATTAGAGGTTGATAAAGCTAAGATAGATGTTATTTCATCATTGCCTTACCCCTCATGCGTGAGGGAAGTTCGCTCTTTCTAGGCCATGCAGGTTTCTATCGACGCTTTATCAAAGATTTCTCAAGATTACGGCACCCTTATGCAAACTATTAGCCAAAGAAGTCGATTTTGTGTTTGATCAAGCATGTAAAGATGCCCATGATGAGCTTAAGAGACGTGTCACATCTGCCCCTATCATCCAACCACCAAATTGGGATGAACCTTTTGAGATAATGTGTTATGCGAAAGTGACTATGCGGTAGGAGTCGTGCTTGGGCAAAGAATTGGGAAGAATTTGCATGTTATCACCTATGCTTCTCGTGATGTTGGATGGAGCACAATGCAATTACCATACAACCGAAAAAGGAACTTTTTGCAGCTGGTGTTTGCTCTTGAAAAAATTCAGGTCATATCTACTTGGTACAAAAGTCATTGTTTTTACTGACCATGCAGCTCTCGTGTATCTTTTGAAGAAGAAGGAGTCCAAACCAAGACTCGATTAGGTGGATCTTGCTTTTACAAGAATTCGATCTTGAGATCAAAGACAAAAAAAAGGTGCTGAAAACCATGTGGTCGATCACTTGAGCCGACTGAGGACCGAGGATATACAGATCGAAACAATAAGAGAGACATTCCCTGATGAGTTGTTTTATATGTTGCATTCCTCTACAAGACCATGGTATGCTGATTTGGTAAACTATTTAGTCACCAAAGAATTCCCTCCAGGTTTGTCTAAACCCCAAAAAGATAAGTTACGAGCTGATGCTAAATATTATTTTTGGGACGATCCTTACCTTTGGAAATTTTGTGCAGATCAAGTAGTTAGGAGGTGTGTACCACAAGATGAATTTCATTCCATTCTCACTTTTTGTCATTCTCATTCTTGTGGTTAGCATTTTGGAGCAAAAGGAACAGCCCACAAGGTACTTGAAAGTGGTTTCTATTGGCCTTCTATTTTTAAAGATGCATATCACTTCTGCAAATCATGTGAAAAATGCTAAAGAACAGGTAATATCACTCATAAGAATCAAATGCCTTTAACAAATATTCTTGTAAGTGAAATTTTTTGATGTTTGGGGTATTGACTTTATGGGTCCATTTCCTTCTTCTTTGGCAATCTTTATATTCTTCTTGTTGTTGATTATGTGTCTAAATGGATTGAGGCTAAAGCCACACCTAACTAACGATGCTAAAGTTGTTTTAGATTTTGTCGGGACTCACATATTTGACAGGTTTGGAATCCCTAAAGCTATCATTAGCGCATCGTGGCACTCATTTCTCGTAATCGCTCCATGGAAGCATTGCTACGCAAAATATCATGTGACTCATCGAACTTCCACAAAGCATATCATCCTCAAACTAATGGCCAAGCTGAAATTTCAAATCGAGAAATCAAGTCCATTTTGGAGAAAACAAAGTGCAACCTAATCGGGCGAGATTGGAGTCTACGCCTTGGAGATGCACTTTGGGCTTATCGGACCGCTTATAAATCACCTATAGGAATGTCACCTTATAGAATGATTTATGGGAAAGCATGTCATCTACCGGTGGAGCTTGAACACAAAGCTTTTTGGGCCATTAAACAATGTAACATGGATTATGATGTCGTTGGGATTGCAAGAAAAACCGCAACTACAAGAGTTGGAAGAAATTCAAAATGATGCTTACGAGAATGCAAGGATTTACAAAGAAAAAGACTAAGAATCTTCATGACCTAATGCTTACAAGAAAGGAGTTTCATGTTGGAGACAAAGTCCTTCTTTATCATTCGACGTTTGAAACTTTTTTCCCTCGAAAATTGCGCCTCGTTGGATTGGACCCTTTGTTGTTTCTAATGTTTTTTCCTTATGGTGCAGCTTGAAATTACAAGTTTAGAAACCAACAAAGTACTCAAGGTCAATGGGCATCGCTTTGAAACCTTTCTATGAAGGTTGGACTACGTAACTCACCACTTCTATAGAGTTAGCTGAACCAATCTATGAAGAATGAGCATGCCACATGTCAAGCCAATGACATAAAACAAAAGCGCCATCGGGAGGCAACCCAACACAAAAAAAAATCAGATTTGCTTTCTTTTTTCCTTATCTTTTATTTTTTTTAGCATTTTAATTTATTTTCTATCATTCTCTTATGTTCCTTTGTTTTTATTTCAACATTGAGGACAATGTTGTGTTTTAAGTGTGGGGGTATTGGGAGAATTTTAGTTTTCTTTGTTGTTCTAAAAAAAAAATTGTTTGGTCTTTTTAACTCCCATTGGTTTTTGAGAATATGAGTATTATGTATGAGAATTAAGTGAGATAGATGAATATATAAATCAAATGAATGAGTGTGCATGCAAGTTTTAATGTTTAATTGGTTTAGGGATTGACTCTGAAAATATGCCATGTTGACTTTATAGTGTTATACCAATGTAAGCTTTTGAGCCTTCAACATTATATTCTTTGATTGTGCGTTCTTTCAATGATATGTATCTCTAGAACTTGCTTCATATCTTGTTGAGATTACATTCACATTACATAGATGCATGAAGATGATAAAGGCATTAGGAATTTTAACCGCTTGAGCCCAAAAAAAGCCAACCTAAAGCATATTATCTTTAGTGAGCCCCTTTTGAGCTTGTTTATCCTTTCTTTGCTTTTATCCCATGTATAAGCCTTTAAACTTTTTATATGTTTTCCTCTTTTTCCCCTGGCCAAGGATTAGTAGAGCATATACTTGTGATATCTCATGGAATTATGGTTGGAAATTATGTGAAAAGAAAGAAGAAGTGATGCTTGATGAAAAGATGGGCAAAGTTGCCAAAGGTGAAAAAGAACAAAAAAAAAAGAACAAGAAAAGAAAAAGAAAAAAAAAGAAATATAAAAGAGCTTGAAATCGAAAGAAGCTAAGCATTGGTGCTTGAACATTGAAAATTGATGTGTTTTGATGGAATATCTTGGTTGAAAAATTTTTTTTCTTCAGAATGCTCTGCTTTCTTTGGTTTGAACCTTTTCTTCTACTCTCTTTTACCTCACCTTAACCTTAGCCCCATTACAACCGGAAAATAAGACCTTTTGATTCATGCATTGTTTGTAATATTTTAGTAATGGAGATGAGAATGAAGAGCAAGCTTATGGTAGAACATCTTCATTGATTGAATTTGAGAGATTTAAACACATAAGCCCTAAACACATGAGTGTTGGAGTGTATATCAATGAGAGGACCTATCACTTTGGCATGGCATAGATTTCTTTTAAATCCTGAAGAGTAATTGAGTTTTGAAGTTTGCATGTAAACAAATTCATGAAGATTTATGTTCTTTATCCTTCTCGATTATATTCTTATTTATAATGCTTGAATTCTTGAATATTGATGCGAGATTAAGATATTGGTCATGGTTATTTTTTTTTATTAAAATTTGTTTTTTTTACCTATCCTTTCTCGAGGACGAGCAAGAGCTAAGTGTGGGGGTATTTGATGCGACCATATTATTTGATAATTTCATCCATATTTACGTAGTGTTTTGCATATGTTTTATGTATAAAATGCCTTGATATTCTTTGTTTTATATTTTGAAGGCATTTTTGGATGAAAGATGCAAAAAGGAGGTAATTGGAGGTGATTGATAGATTTGACTTTCAGTCGGTGTTTTGTGCACAGTGGAAGCTCTAGAGATCGAAATGAAGTGATTCCAGTGACATTCAAAAGATAACATCCATAAATTTATGGAAAGCTAAGGAAAAAGAAATAAAATAAGGAAGACCATGGAAATCGCAGCCTTCAAAGTCAAATTTTGCAATCTTCCTATATCGACCTTTGTCCATTCGAACTTCAATATCTCGAGCTACAAAAGTCCTATTGATGCAAACGCCATTTTCGTGGATTCAGGACTCAAAGGCCTATAAACGCTCCACATTTCAGCTCAAAACGATGTGATATGAAGGAGATATGAATTTTACAAGGGACAACTAAATTCTGCCAACTTAAGGAAGGACTATTTTGTATAATAGACACTAGGGTTTCTAAGCATATATAATGTGTTCTTCCATCTTTTTATTTAGTTGTTCAATAAACATGCAAGGCTAGACTCTTTTGCTTGGTTGCAAGGACACAAAAACCTTCGGATTTCAAGAACTGTGAGATTTATTCTTCCTTCTATTTTTAGTTTATGTTATGAATGAGTATGATTGTTTTCCTATGCATATTTCTATGATTGTTATTGATGATTGCTAGAGCGAACTCTAAGTTATTGCTGTGAACAATCTATTGCTAAGTTTAATATCAAAACTGGAGTTGTGATATATGAACTTGTGAAGAAACTAAGCTTGATAATTGTGGCTGAACTACATTATTGAACTTAGGGAGAACATATGAATAAATTGACATAAGTTGCGGACAACTTGTATGTTAATCTTGATGAAATTATCTAGTTCTTAAAGCTACCATTAAATTGAATCATTAGTGTGGACACTTTGATTGTTTGTTGGTTAGGATTAGTTATACGGCGGATCCGTTAATTAATCACGTTAAGAAAAGATAAAATTTCAGAACATAAATTACAATTTTTGTTTCAAGGATCAGTTCTAATTTCCGTAGGTGGATGTATGCTTGTGACCAAGGTTTGTTTTCTTGATAAGTTTCGATTTTAATTGATTTTGTTTGCTAGTTTAATTGCTGCCATAGTTTAGATAATCACAAACCAAATCCCCCCCAATCACATAACGCATACAACATAAAAAATCTGACTTGAAACTTCCTCGTGGGATCGACCCCTTGCTTGCTCTATACTATCTTGTGTGTTTTAAGCT